>WNGS01163947.1:11801783-11838124 GCA_020271785.1 Procambarus virginalis | reverse complement strand
TAGCTAGCTCAAGCTATTCTCACCCCCTTTCAGTACATCGTGTTAATTAATTAATACATACATAGACACACATCACAAACAACAAACATATTACCAAACATTCTTAGAGATAAACATATACATTTCCTTCTTCACAAGTAGACATTTATGTGAACTGTTGTGGTGTGGAAGTTATTTGTACTGACCTCTAGGAACGCAAGGATACCGCAACTACCCATGAGAACTTCAATATAAATTTAACAAATCTGGGGGTTATCAAAGAGATACCTATTTCTGGTGTGGTGCTCATCGTGTTCTATTACATCTACCGAGGAAGAGTTTCAGATCAAGATTAACATTTAGGAACAAGGTTTTGCACTTGTAAATAGCACAAGAGAATGTGTTGAGTGTATGTTTAGGGTCTTAACAGAGAGGCTGTGTGTAGTCTGATGACAGAGTTTCTTATAGTTCTGATAACAGATTTTGCTGAGGTGATGATGGGCTTGAGGTAGTTTGCAGTGGTTTAACCCTATGCATGGATACCGTATGTATACTTTTTTTGTAATTTTGCCCCGAGGGGCGAGTTCATTGGGCAGCGCCACTCATCCTGTGAGTGGATACATCGCCATAGTGACAGTATTGCGGCAGCTGTCAATCATCCTGTGAGTGGACACACTCGCCATAGTGACAGTATTGGGCCAGCGTCACTCATCCTGTGAGTGGACACACCGCCATAGTGACAGTATTGGGCAGCGTCACTCATCCTCGTGAGTGGACACATCCGCCATAGCCAGCATGTAGAACACTCCCCAATAGGAAGAAAACCCGCTGGGGTTGTTCATCCTGTCATTTGTTCCCAGACACAGCTGGGACTTGCATCACTGTCTCAAGTGAACAGCTCATAACACAAGAAGAGTAACATTCGTCAACCCTTTAAATCTTATATGTTATCTTGTTGGTGCAAAATGGGGGGAATCTCTTAAGAACAGCATCCATATTTGACAAATAGTGTTTTCCATTGTACCAAGAAATTACATTAACGTGATGTATCAATGAGCGCTACTTAGCGTACCCAACACACAGTAAGGAAATGTATATGTTTATCTCTAAGAATGTTTGGTAATATGTTTATTGTTTGTGATGTGTGTGTATGTATGTATTAACACGATGTACTGAACGGGGTGAGAATAGCTTGAGCTACCTCATCCCTTTGTGTGCATTTTACATCAATAAACTTTATTTCAATTTCAACACAGGTTAGAATCGTCGCCATGGTTGCTACTGATCTTCTCAGTATACCATTATTACAAGTTTTCTACATGTGTCCTTTTGAAGCATCGACGGATAAAAATAAGAATATTTATCTTTATTTTCAGAATTCGGTACGAGAAGTTTGACAATGAGATGCCCATGGCAGGCCGGGATGAGGCTACTACAGGCGGGGTGGCCGCCACCATCGCCCAGCCACGCGCCACCCCATTGACCCTTCTCAACTTAATCTTCACCAAAATGGACATATTTATGCAGCCTCAGACAGGTAAGGTCAAGCATGTGGCCGCCAATCGATCCGTCCTCGGCGCACTTTTTTCACAACTTTGTTATCCGCCTGACAGCGCTTGATTGATTTGATTGCTTGCCGCCGAAGGCGGCTAGTTTATTGTGCCACCCCATACTCATTCGGATGCGTAGTCCTGAGGTTCCGGGTTCGATCCCCGGGTGGAGGCCGGAGACAAATGGGCAAAATGTTTTTTTTCATCCTGATGCCTCGGTTACCTAGCAGTAAATAGGTACCTGGGAGTTAGACAGCTGCTACGTCCTGTTTCTTGGCGGCGGTGGGGGGGGGGGGGGGGGGGCGAGGTGTAACAAAAAGGAGGCCCGGTCGAGGACCGGCCCGCGGGAACGCCAAGCCCCGGAAATCATCTCAAGATATCCGTAGCTTGAACCTGTGACATCTTACTCTTAAGGTTGGAAGCTTCAACAATTCGTGTGTATCAGTTCCCATGACCACTAGTGGCTTTAGGTATTATATGTACTATCTGTAAGTCCAACATTATGTTGTATGTACTACCTCTATCTGTAAGTCCAACATTATGTTGTGTACTACCTCCATCTGTAAGTCCAACATTATGTTGTGTGTACTACCTCCATCTATAAGTCCAACATTATGTTGTGTGTACTACCTCCATCTGTAAGTCCAACATTATGTTGTGTGTACTACCTCCATCTGTAAGTCCAACATTATGTTGTATGTACTACCTCTATCTGTAAGTCCAACATTATGTTGTGTGTACTACCTCTATCTGTAAGTCCAACATTATGTTGTGTGTACTACCTCTATCTGTAAGTCCAACATAATGTTGTGTACTACCTCCATCTGTAAGTCCAACATTATGTTGTGTGTACTACCTCCATCTATAAGTCCAACATTATGTTGTGTGTACTACCTCCATCTATAAGTCCAACATTATGTTGTGTGTACTACCTCTATCTGTAAGTCCAACATTATGTTGTGTGTACTACCTCTATCTGTAAGTCCAACATAATGTTGTGTACTACCTCCATCTATAAGTCCAACATAATGTTGTGTACTACCTCCATCTGTAAGTCCAACATTATGTTAGTAAATCAACTATGTATAAACTTTCCTGAATAAAATTTACTTTACTACTTTACATAGTGATCTTGGAGCCTTCTCCTTCTGTCTTCGCCTTATTTAACACTGGCCTCTCCTCATACCTTTGTTTGTCAGTTCTGCCAGACATTTAATAATAATAATAATAATAATAATAATAAATAATCATAATAATAATAATTCATTGTTGGGGGACAGGCAGCCTGCGGGGAACAGTTCCACCCTTCACTAGGGTCGAACTAGGGACCCTCCTCAGCATGCAACTCCCACAACAGGCTAACTCCTGGGTACCTATTTTCTGCTAGGTGAACAGGTGCATTAGGTGATAAGAAACGTCCCCAACCATTTCTGTCCTGCCCGGGATTCGAACCTGGAATTCCCGATTGCGAGTCGAGAACGAATCCGTTTGTATTAGTAGTAGCATGTATAATTTAGTACTGTGTGTATCTTTTCTAGTTTATTGGTGTACAAATTGTAATAAGGCCACCTTGGGGTTACCGTGCCATGATTTCGGGGCTCAACGTCTCCGCGGCCCGGTCCCCGACCAGGCCTCCTGGTTGCTGGACTGGTCAACCAGGCTGGCGTATGAGTCGCAGCCTGGTTGATCAGGTATCCTTTGGAGGTGTTTGTTAAATTCTCTCTTGAACACTGTGAGGGGTCGGCCAGTTATGTCCCTATGTGTAGTGGAAGCGTGTTGAACAGTCTCGGGCCTCTGATGTGATGCTTCTCTTTTGAACACTGTGAGGGGTCGGCCAGTTATGTCCCTTATGTGTAGTGGAAGCGTGTTGAACAGTCTCGGGCCTCTGATGTTGATAGTTATATCTTGAACACTGTGAGGGTCGGTCAGTTATGTCCCTATGTGTAGTGGAAGCGTGTTGAACAGTCTCGGGCCTCTGATGTTGATAGTTATATCTTGAACACTGTGAGGGGTCGGCCAGTTATGTCCCTTATGTGTAGTGGAAGCGTGTTGAACAGTCTCGGGCCTCTGATGTTGATAGTTCTCTCTTGAACACTGTGAGGGGTCGACCAGTTATGTCCCTTATGTGTAGTGGAAGCGTGTTGAACAGTCTCGGGCCTCTGATGTTGATAGTTATATCTTGAACACTGTGAGGGGTCGGCCAGTTATGTCCCTTATGTGTAGTGGAAGCGTGTTGAACAGTCTCGGGCCTCTGATGTTGATAGTTATATCTTGAACACTGTGAGGGGTCGACCAGTTATGCCCCTTATGTGTAGTGGAAGCGTGTTGAACAGTCTCGGGCCTCTGATGTTGATAGTTATATCTTGAACACTGTGAGGGGTCGGCCAGTTATGTCCCTTATGTGTAGTGGAAGCGTGTTGAATAGTCTCGGGCTTCTGATGTTAATAGAGTTCTCCTCAGAGTACCAGTTGCACCTCTGCTCTTCAACGGGGGTATTCTGCACATCCTGCCATGTCTTCTGGTCTCATGTGGTGTTATTTCTGTGTGCAGGTTTGGGACCAGCCCTCTAATATTTTCCAATTATAGATTATTATGTATCTCTCCCACCTGCGCTCAAGGGAATACAGATTTAGGCTCTTTAGTCGGTCCCAGTAGTTTAGATGTTTTACTGAGTGGATTCTAGCAGTAAAGGATCTCTGCACGCTCTCCAGGTCAGCAATTTCTCCAGCTTTGAAAGGGTCTGTCATTGTGCAGCAGTACTCCACTCTAGAGAGCACAAGCGTCTTCAAGAGTATCATAATCGGTATAGCATCTCTAGTGTGAAAAGTTCTTGTTATCCAACCTGTCATTTTTCGTGCAGTTGTGACGGCTACTTTATTGTGTTCTTTAAAGGTAAGGTCTTCCGACATGAGTACACCCAGATCCTTTACACTGCGTTTCGTTCTGTTATGATTTGCCTGAGTTTTGTACGTGGTTTCCGTTTTTATATTTTCATTTTTTCCGTAGCGCATGAGCTGGAACTTATCTTCGTTACACACCATATTATTTGTTGACCAGACCACACACTAGAAGGTGAAGGGACGACGACGTTTCGGTCCGTCCTGGACCATTCTCAAGTCGATTGTAAGAATGGTCCAGGACGGACCGAAACGTCGTCGTCCCTTCACGTTCTAGTGTGTGGTCTGGTCAACATACTTTAGCCACGTTATTGTGACTCATCGCCTGCACCATATTATTTTCTGTAGCTCATTGAACGACCTAATTTACATCGGGTTGTAGGTTTGTTGGTGTCCTCTGTCATACAACCGCTGCATATTCTTGGTCTCACTAAGTCATAAACAATTTCTGTAATATTTCCCCATCTAGGTATTTATATACAGTTGTAAGGTTGGGCAGCGTGCCGTAGACTCCTCGCACAATGTCCTCTATGTGGTCCAATTCAATTTCTTTCTTTATTATGCACCCCATACCCATCCCGTGGGCGGTGGTGTAAAGGATTACAGAGGCACATAATCGGTTCAGGAACTGAACCCTCTAGTTCTTTAGCTAAGCAAATAACAATCTTTTGACGCTAGTTACAAAATTATTAATGTTATATATACATGTACATATACATACGTATACATATATATACATGCACCTCTGGTAACAATTTGCTATCCAAAACTACTCCCAAATCTCTTTCTTTGTTCAAATTCTTTTATGCCTTTTCACATANCCTTGGACCTATACTGTTTCTGATATATGTAAATGATCTCCCAGAGGGTATAGAATCGTTTCTCTCAATGTTTGCCGATGATGCAAAAATTATGAGGAGGATTGAAACTGAGGACGATAGTAGGAGGCTACAAGACGACCTAGACAGACTGAGTGAATGGTCCAACAAATGGCTGTTGAAGTTCAACCCGAGTAAATGCAAAGTAATGAAACTAGGCAGTGGAAACAGGAGGCCAGACACAGGATACAGAATAGGAGATGAAGTACTTAATGAAACGGACAGAGAGAAAGATCTAGGAGTTGATATCACACCAAACCTGTCTCCTGAAGCCCACATAAAAAGGATAACATCTGCGGCATATGCGAGGCTGGCTAACATCAGAACAGCGTTCAGGAACCTGTGTAAGGAATCATTCAGAATCTTGTACACCACATATGTAAGACCAATCCTGGAGTATGCAGCCCCAGCATGGAGCCCGTACCTTGTCAAGCACAAGACGAAGCTGGAAAAAGTCCAAAGGTATGCCACTAGACTAGTCCCAGAACTAAGAGGCATGAGTTACGAGGAAAGGCTGCGGGAAATGCACCTTACGACACTGGAAGACAGAAGAGTAAGGGGAGATATGATCACAACCTACAAAATCCTCAGAGGAATCGACCGGGTAGACAAGGACAAACTATTCAACACTGGGGGGACGCGAACAAGGGGACACAGGTGGAAACTGAGTACCCACATGAGCCACAGAGACGTTAGAAGGAACTTTTTCAGTGTCAGAGTAGTTAACGGATGGAATGCTTTAGGCAGTGATGTGGTGGAGGCTGACTCCATACACAGTTTCAAGGGTAGATATGATAGAGCCCAGTAGGCTCAGGAACCTGTACACCAGTTGATTGACAGTTGAGAGGCGGGACCAAAGAGCCAAAGCTCAACCCCCGCAAGCACAAATAGGTGAGTACACACACACACACACACACACACACCACACACACACACACACACACACACACCACACACACACACACACACACACAGTCAGACCAATCCTGGAGTATGCGGCTCCAACATGGAGTCCATATCTAGTCAAGCATAAGACTAACTGGAAAAGGTTCAAAGGTTTGCCACCAGACTAGTACCCGAGCTGAGAGGTATGAGCTACGAGGAGAGACTACGGGAATTAAACCTCACTTCGTTGGAAGACAGAAGAGTTAGGGAGACATGATCACCACATTCAAGATTCTCAGGGGAATCGACAGGTTGATAAAGACAGGCTGTTTAACACAAGGGGCACACGCACTAGGGGACACAGGTGGAAACTGAGTGCCCAAAGAGCCACAGAGATATTAAAAAGAACTTTTTAGTGTCAGAGTGGTTGACAAATGGAATGCATTAGGAAGCGATGTGGTGGAGGCTGACTCCATACACAGTTTCAAGTGTAGATATGATAGAGCCCAATAGGCTCAGGAACCTGTACACCTGTTGATTGACAGTTGAGAGGCGGGCCGAAAGAGCAAAGCTCAACCCCGCAAGTACAACTAGGTGAGTACACACAGGCGTGACTGGAACAGGTGAGGGCCGCCATCCGTCACGCCATAACCATCCCCATAACGGTAGGCGACAAGACATCCTTTGTGGTAACTCTCCGTTGTTCTCCCGTTACGGCATCTCTTAGTTCTCTGTCTCTCTCTCTCTCTCTCATATATATATATATATATAATATATATATATATATATATATATATATATATATATATATAATATATATATATATATATATATATATATATATATATATATATATATAATATATATATATATGCTCTGCGCCTGTTCTTGTCGTTCTTTAATCTCGTCAACGTACGTGACTGTGTGTACTTGTCTATTTGTGCCATAGGACTGAGCTTCAGCGTTTAGACCCCGGCTCTCTTGCCACGTGTTGTCAAATGCAATGAGTCGTTTTAAAGGTCATTCCTTTTAAATAATATTTTTTAGTTAATAAATACTGTGTAGTGTCTCTATGGTTCATCTGGCTCTTAATCTCCTGCCCCCTGGCACACCTGACAGTTTATAGGAATGTGCGCAGTGTAACTACGCATGCGCAGATGTGCGCTGGTGGGAAGGGCGGGGGGTGTGGGAAGGGGGAAGTGGGTGGACAACCCGTCCTCGTAATATTACGTCACTTTTCGCTGGTACGCGCTATGGCCAAAAAGTGGACGTAATTTGAAATGAAATCGGCTCACGAAAATGACGTTCTGTCCCATTTTCTGTTTGAGTCGTCCGGCTTACTCGGTTAGGTTAGGAGAGGAAACTTTCAATTAATGTTTTTCATGACGTTTTGAAAGTTTAGAAGAACTTCCTGCCCTCCTAACCTACCAGAGGATCCTTAACTTGCTGTTTTGGAAAAAAAATCCAGAATTTATTTTCAAGTTTTTTTTTTCAATTTCAAATTACGTCCATTTTTGGCCATACGGAAAAACGGCCAAAATCAGACGTAATTTGCAAGAGAACTGGTTGTAGGGAGGAGAAGATGTGGGTGGAGTGGTGGTGAGGGAGAGGGGGGCTGGGGGGGGAGAGGTGTGAGGTGAGAGGGGTGAGGGAAAGAGGGCTGGGGGTGTGAGGTGAGAGAGGGAGAGGGGCGCTGGGGGGGGGAGAGGTGTGAGGTGAGAGAGAGGTGAGGGAAGGAGGGCTGGGGGTGTGAGGTGAGAGAGGGAGAGGGGCGCTGGGGGGGGGAGAGGTGTGAGGTGAGAGAGAGGTGAGGGAAGGAGGGCTGGGGGTGTGAGGTGAGAGAGGGAGAGGGGCGCTGGGGGGGGAGAGGTGTGAGGTGAGAGAGGGGTGAGGGAAGGAGGGCTGGGGTGTGAGGTGAGAGAGGGAGAGGGGCGCCTGGAGGGGAGAGGTGTGAGGTGAGAGAGGGGTGAGGGAAGGAGGGCTGGGGTGTGAGGTGAGAGAGGGAGAGGGGCGCTGGGGGGGGGGAGAGGGGTGAGGGAAGGAGGGGGGAAGGTATAGCGTCGCACATGGCCCGCAGTGTGGGGGCCGGGGGGGGGGGTCTGAAAGGCGAGAAAGGGGGGTGGGGGAGGAAGAAGTCATGTTGCTGTCCAGGACTCCAGGTATATATAAACACAAACAGGCGTCGGTAGGTCTCATCACAAAGTATTTTACATAATGTTGCACTAATTCACAATTTGATATGAAATTGTCAACTACCTGTTGCAGATATTCCCATCTACTACCTACCTTGGTGTTATGCTAGTCAACACCATAATGGTAGAGCCGCGTTGGCTGTTTACATAGTCGAGTTGCATAGTTCTCAATTTCCAGATGCTTAAGTAATGGTGAAGTCTTTGGTTCGTGCTGTCTGTGATGACCTGCAGTCTGCACGGTGTTGCCACACGCCAAAGAATCAATATGCAGGCGATGAGTCACAATAACGTGGCTGAAGTATGTTGACCAGACCACACACTAGAAGGTGAAGGGACGACGACGTTTCGGTCCGTCCTGGACCAATCTCAAGTCGCCGACCGAAACGTGGTCGTCCCTTCAG
Source organism: Procambarus virginalis (assembly GCA_020271785.1). Lineage (NCBI taxonomy): Eukaryota > Metazoa > Arthropoda > Malacostraca > Decapoda > Cambaridae > Procambarus > Procambarus virginalis. The sequence goes on along the minus strand of WNGS01163947.1, from coordinate 11,829,342 downwards.
CTTCTAGTGTGTTCTCTAGTCACCACGACCTGTACTTCACCACGCCAGGCCCACTACAGCCTCTCACTCCCCTCCCACACTCCCTATCCGACCCTCACCATAGTCACTCACCTCACTCCCTCATGTCACCTGGAGGTGGCGGAAGTTTGAGGTCATTGAGTGACGTCTGGCGTCACTCAATATGTTGCTTCACGCGCACAACACGTGCAACACAACACTTTGCAGCGGCACATCAATATTCTGGAAGTTGATGCAGCAGGAGCCAGCGGGTGTAGGCTGCTGCTCCAGGCCCGTGGCGCACTGTAGTCAATACTCCAGTGTTGTGGAGAGTGTCCCAACACTGTCACACTGTGAGAGGACACCACCCACACCACACACTGTGTCCTCAACCCGTCCTCCTAAGGTGTCCCAGCCTCAAGAAAACGGTCAATGTAAAGTGTCCTTATCCTAACCTACCAGAGGACCGAAAACAGAAAACGGGACAGTACGTCACTTTCGCGAGCCGCTTCCATTTTCTAGTACGACAGTTTTTGGCCTTATGTAACTCATACGAGCGAAAAGCGACGTTCTTTGTAGGATGACACGTGTGTGTTCTCTATAGGCTAGCCTCGCGCCACATGTGTGATTACGGGCTATTCATGCCCGTGCCACCTCTTGGGTGGCTTATTCTTCATCAATCACATCAGTCAAGAAACTTGTCAGACTCTCAATAACAAACACATCTGTGCGAATCGCCAATTTCTTGGCTCATAACAATGCTGTTTATCTAGACCCTCTTGGGCAGTTGGACACTAATTAATACAACCGTTTAACCTGATATAACAATAACTTGTACATTCTGGCCGAACACAGCCAAATATACAAGTACTGAACGGTAAAAACAGTGCGCTACACAGAGATCACACTAACGTGATGCATCAAGTGAACAAATCCACAACGGCCGTGACGAGGATTCGAACCTGCGTCCGGGAGCATCCCAGACGCTGCCTTAATCGACTGAACTACGACAGGGTAAAAGAGTTGAAACCAGAAGTTCTACTGAACTTACTGGATCCTGCAGCCTCTCCGAGACACAAACCAGGGTTTTACACAACTCCCCCCTGCAACCCGAGCTATGTCAATAGGCCGTTCTCCCTCTTCGTCCTAACATCATTACACACAGAAATCAGTCGATTAAGGCAGCGTCTGGGATGCTCCCGGACGCAGGTTCGAATCCTCGTCACGGCCCTTGTGGATTTGTTCATTTAACAGTGTGCTCTTTGGCGCGAAACGCTTCGTTCTGTGTACCATAAGAAATTCCACTGCCTGACCTAACTTTTACTAACAAAATCCAGCCTGGCCTAATAACTTGTACTAACAGGTAAATAGGGTTCCCGGTAACGATGGGCTCTAGTATATATTGTTGCAAAAACAGGCAAAGGTCACGGGGCCAAGTTTGCCTTTTTGGAAGATCACTAAACTCATTTTGCTACGGTGTGTGGTGATGGAGGGGGGGGGGTTAACTAACGGGGGCCTGCCAACATGTATTGACCCGTATGCAGGCGAGGAGTCATAATAACGGGGCTGAAGTATGTTGACCAGACCACACACTAGAAGGTGAAGGGACGACGACGTTTCGGTCCGTCCTGGACCATTCTCAAGTCGATTGTCTTGAGTCGACTTGACAGAGGTCACGACCTCTCCGTAGGGTGCAGTCGCACCTCCACAGATCAGATGGCTCCAAAGGGCCACCACTTACGGGCTATTCGTGCCCGTGCCACCTTGTGGGTGGCTTAATCTTAATCAATCAATCAGTCGACTTGAGATGGTCCAGGACGGAGCGATACGTCGTCGTCCCTCCACCTTCTAGTGTGTGGTCTGGTCAACTTGTACTGACCCATCCATACCTCTGTTGCTCGCCCTCCGCAAGTATTGGCCGTGTGCTGGCCTGGATAATCACATTACATGCAGATAACCACTTACAAGTTTCAGTAGCCGTCCGCTCTCAACACGATGGCGTGTCCATCGTTTTGCTATAAATCGCAAGGATGTATATTATTGACTGGATTCGACCCTGGACAAGGAGGGTCGACTGGACATTGACCTTGAACTGTTCACCTGTGTTCATCCAGCAGTAAGTATCCTAACCCCCTTCAAACCACCACGCTTTGGTGGCTTGGAAGGGGTCAGGATAAGGATTTGGGATGGGACGGGAGGGAAGGAATGGTGCCCAACCAGTTGGACGGTCGGGGATTGAACGCCGACCTGCATGACGCGAGGCCGTCGCTCCAAGCTGTCCACCCTAAGCTAACATACAAAGAGGAAGCTGTAAGACTTTTAGCAAGAGTCAGAAGTCGTTCTCTTCTCTTCCCACCTGTGTAAAAAATGTAAGATTACAAGGAAGAGTGACGGAGGGAGTCATGTCAGGCCGACCTTGACAGTTGACGCCAGACGTCACTCACTGACCCCAAACTTCCGCCGCCTCCAGGTGACACGAGGGAGTGAGGTGAGTGACTATGGTGAGGGTCGGGGAGGGAGTGTGGGAGGGGAGTGAGAGGCTGTAGTGGACCTGGCGTGGTGAAGTACAGGTCGTGGTGACCAGACCACACACTAGCTGGTTAGCATTGTAAATGTGTGGCTACGTCTGTGGTAGAAAATAATAATAATAATAAAAAACTAGAAAGTGAAGGGACGACGACGTTTCGCTCCGTCCTGGACCATTCTCAAGTCGATTGATCCACACACTTTCTAGTGTGTGGTTTGGTCAACATATTTCAGCCACGTTATTGTGACGCCTCGTTTGTAGTTAGGGTGACCCAGGTGGCCGGGGGGGGGGAGGGGGTAGAAATACCCTAAGCTACTCTATCCCTTTGCGATATATATTTCTTGTGTCAATAAAGATACTTGAATTTGATCTTGACCCGGGTGGCTGGTGCCTGACCCACCTGAGGTCCCTGGTGGTAACTGGCAGGGAAGGTGGGATCAGTGGACCTCTCTCGATTGATGATTGATAAAGATTAAGCCACCCAAAAGGTGGCACGGGCATGAATAGCCCGTAAGTGGTGGCCCTTTTGAGCCATTACCAGTATCATTAGCTGATACTGGAGATCTGTGGAGGTGCGACTGCACCCTGCGTGACGGGAGATGTCTCCCGTGGACCTCTCTCCTTCCCCCTCCCTTCTCCTCCCTCCCTTTACCCTCCCCTTCCTTGGCGGCTCTCCCTTCCCCTAATTATTTTTGCTGCATAGTCCTAACGCCAGCAGCTCTATATATTTTAATCAGTTCAACACATATGTATAATTATTATATAGGTTAGCTTAGCCTTGTGTAATGCATTTTAATGTATTTATATTACATATCTCGGACATATGGACATTTATTGTCACGGTAATACAGTCGAGTTCGTTCTCATTTCATAACCGGGAATTCCGGGTTCGAATCCCTGGCGGGACAGAAATGGTTCGGCGCGTTTCCTGTCACCTAATGTACCTGTTCACCTAGCAGTAAATAGGTACCAAGGAGTTAGTCAGATTATTGTGGGGTTGCATCCTGGGGAGGGTGGGGGGGGGGGGCTGTAATTCAACTTTGGGAAAGGGGGGGGGGGTTGACCTACATAAGCCTAACGTATGTGTACACTGGCTGCCTGTCCCCCAACACAATGAATTATTATTACTATATTCCCAGTCCAACGGTCACCGAACGTAGGTTATCTTGAGATGATTTCGGGGCTTTAGTGTCCCCGCGGCCCGGTTCTCGACCAGGCCTCCAACCCCAGGAAGCAGCCCGTGACAGCTGACTAACACCCAGGTACCTATTTTACTGCTAGGTAACAGGGTAAACTCTGCCCATTGTTTCTCGCCGGCGCCTGGGATCGAACCCGGAACCACAGGATCACAAGTCCAGTGTGCTGTCCGCTCGGCCGACCGGCTATGTAGGCACATTATAACCCCTTTTTTTATAATAGAAAATTTTAAGGGCGTTAGAACCGAGTTTTTGCCCCAATGTTGCCAATTCTTGTTTTGCACAGCATAGGAAAGCCTACTTTTATTTTAGCTACATTTCAAGCAAATCTTAAAATAAACAAGTAGGCAAGTCATGTTAACATAGTATTATGAACAAAAGTTGCAGATCATTGTTTATAAAGTTGGATATTAACGTGAGTTTAGATTCCCGATGCGCGAGGAGCCTAGGCAGATGAAACACCATGTCTGCCCTCAGGAGGAGGAGAGTAGCATTAGGAAGTCTTCGTCTTGAAGGGTCACGAAGGACAGGGGACTTCGGAAGACTCCTAACAGGACCTTCTACAGATTTCGTGAAGACCTCCAACTCATTGGCCACTGGCTACAGTTGGGCCAGAAGTCAAGGTAACGAACGGGGCGCCGGTAAAAGAAGCAAGTAAAGCGAAGTGGGTGCGTGGGTGCACGGTGCTCACATGGGCACAGTGTTACTGAAGTGAACATACCAGTCATAAATACTCATCCACCGTCTAAGTAAGACTGAAACGAGCAACACTTAGCCTTTTCTAGCCTTAGAAAGGAGCCTCTGGGCCAGAGGCTCCTTTCAGAGGAGGGCCAGAGGCTCCTTTCAGAGGAGAGCCAGAGTTATGGCCCGCGCAGAAAAAAAATCTGCAAAATCCCTGCAAAAAAAAAAATGACTACAATACAGGGTGTTACAGGATGTGTTGAGGACAGGTTGCCAGCAGAACAATATGAAGGTTTTTGGCATGTGTTGAGGACCGGTTGCCAGTACAAAGCAAGTTTGTTGTTATATTAAGAGGCTTGAGGTATACGCCGCGAGCCAGGAGACTCCTGAACACTTGGGCCCCTGCTCCCGCCTTCAGGGGTTCTTCATGCCTTCCCCTTTAACACTACTGAACAATTTATTCAGACTTACATTGGATTTGCTAGGGTCCAGATCACAGGAAGTCGATACAAGAGTCACATTGTGACTGGGCCAGGGCGTGAGGCGGTTCACCTGAGGTCAACTCAGTAGGGGTGAGAACCTTGGAGCGTCAGATCTGTGTGATCAGATGCTGCTCACTGCCTGGGTTACTGTACAGTAATTAGCCATCATCTTAGCATCTACTCGGGAACTAGTGACCTGGTATAGTTACTGGTGACCTGGTATAGTTACTGGTGACCTGGTATAGTTACTGGTGACCTGGTATAGTTACTGGTGACCTGGTATAGTTACTGGTGACCTGGTATAGTTACTGGTGACCTGGTATAGTTACTGGTGACCTGGTATAGTTACTGGTGACCTGGTATAGTTACTGGTGACCTGGTATAGTTACTGGTGACCTGGTATAGTTACTGGTGACCTGGTATAGTTACTGGTGACCTGGTATAGTTACTGGTGACCTGGTATAGTTACCAGTGACCTGGTCTAGTTACTAGTGACCTGGCATAGTTACTAGTGACCTGGTATAGTTACTAGTGACCTGGTATAGTTACTAGTGACCTGGCATAGTTACTAGTGACCTGGTAGTTACTAGTGACCTGGTATAGTTACCAGTGACCTGGTATAGTTACTAGTGACCTGGTATAGTTACTAGTGACCTGGTATAGTTACCAGTGACCTGGTATAGTTACTAGTGAAGCAGTGTAGCAGTACTTTCTCAGTGCTGCAAGAGCGTTGCTGAGGTGCGTTTTGCAAAACGGGATAGGCTCGGGTATAGTTGCTTAACCTAGTTGCAATATTAATGCTAAACTAGTCACCTTAGATTCAGCGCTAGTTTTTTATGCGCCATTTATTTAAGACCTGGGTAAATACTGGTTTGGAAACTGGGTTGTGGATTTGTGGTACAAATTACTGGGTAACATAATAGACGTAAGATACCTTCATTGTTTCAAGCGTATGTATATAATATGAATGAGTTTGGGCGAATAAAAATAGGAGCTGCCACACATGTGCCTATAGGACTTCTGCAGTTTTCTTGATTCTTATATTCTTAAATGAATTCGACGGCTACTTTACATATTTAACCTTGCTAAAATTCACTCTGACTCACTCATTATGCGGGAGCAATAGCCAGGTGAGCGGCTGGACACGGCTCCCTCCCTCAGAGCTCCACACTGGTGGTGGTGGTGAGTTAGGGGCCACGACCATCGTGGGATGGGATGCGCCCCGACGTACTCGGTATATAAGGGTTAATCGCGAAGCCTGGAAAGGTGAAACGCCAAGTCTAATCGCGAAACAAGTGACGCCAATCACTGGAAACTAATTCAGGCGATGAGTCACAATAACGTGGCTGAAGTATGTTGACCAGACCACACGCTACACAGTGAAGGGACGACGACGTTTCGGTCCGTCCTGAACCATTCTCAAGTCTCTCCACAACCGACTTGAGAATGGTCCAGGACGGGCCGAAAAGTCGTCGTCCCTTCACTTTCTAGTGTGTGGTCTGGTCAACACTGGAAACTAATATGCCTCGCGGCAAAGAAACGCAGACAAGCAGATGATGGGGAGACCCAGGAGTCACTCAGAGTGACATGCACCGGCCCCGCCCCACACACAGAGAACACCAAGCAGCAAACCAAAACTCGGCCCCAACTAAAACAAAATCATCCAGTGTTCCCCGGCAGAGCAGAAGCCGGCCGCCCACCACGACTGAGGGCACACCAGGAGCTCGCCAGGAGCCCGCCAGGAGCCCGCCAGGAGCCCGCCAGGAGCCCGCCAGGAGCCCGCCAGGAGCCCACCAGGAGCCCGCCAGGAGCCCGCCAGGAGCCCGCCAGGAGCCACCAGGAGCCCACCAGGAGCCCGCCAGGAGCCCGCCAGGAGCCCGCCAGGAGCCCGCCAGGAGCCCACCAGGAGCCCGCCAGGAGCCCGCCAGGAGCCCACCAGGAGCCCGCCAGGATCCCACCAGGAGCCCGCCAGGAGCCCACCAGGAGCCCACCAGGAGCCCGCCAGGAGCCGCCAGGAGCCCACCAGGAGCCCGCCAGGAGCCCGCCAGGAGCCCACCAGGAGCCACCAGGAGCCGCCAGGAGCCCACCAGGAGCCCGCCAGGAGCCCACCAGGAGCCCACCAGGAGCCCGCCAACCCCGGCACCTCTCGGCCAGGCCGGCGCCGGACACCGTCACCCCGCCCAGAGAACCAGCCACAATACGTCCCCCCAAAATATATATCAACAATCCCGTGACCCAAGGCAATATGTGCGTCTGAGGGGAATTTTGTAGGTTAATGAGATTGTTTTGAATTTGCTAGACCTGGGGCTACCATCTCTAGTGACCTCGACGACGACAGGAAGCCGGCGGCTTATCAGAAGTCGCCATTATTCCTGAGGATTGTTTCCAGCTGAATTTTAAGTAATGCCTGACCATCTGCGGCGTCGGCAGTGTGCCATGCCATGACATTATTGTCCTGTGAGTGAAAAACCATCAGTTTTGTTCTTCATTGTGACTTGTTGAGCTTGTTGGTGTCAAACTATATTCGAGCGTTATATTAGTAGCTCTTCTTAATATATCGAACTGAACTTATTTGATAGTAGCAAAAATATGAAACAAATTAGAAATAGCTAAGCCATGTTTGATTTGGGTTAGTATGACGCAAGTGGTGGGNGAGGGTGAGGCGAACAGGTGCCCCCCTGGAGGGCGAGGCGAACAGATGCCCCCCTGGGGGGGCGAGGCGAACAGATGCCCCCCTGGAGGGTGAGGCGAACAGGTGCCCCCCTGGAGGGTGAGGCGAACAGGTGCCCCCCTGGAGGGTGAGGCGAACAGGTGCCCCCCTGGAGGGTGAGGCGAACAGGTGCCCCTGGAGGGTGAGGCGAACAGGTGCCCCCCTGGAGGTTGAGGCGAACAGGTGCCCCCCCTGGAGGGTGAGGCGAAAGGTGCCCCCCCTGGAGGGCGAGGCGAACAGGTGCCCCTGGAGGGTGAGGCGAACAGGTGCCCCTGGAGGGTGAGGCGAACAGGTGCCCCTGGAGGGTGAGGCGAACAGGTGCCCCCCTGGAGGGTGAGGCGAACAGGTGCCCTGGAGGGTGAGTCGAACAGGTGCCCCTGGAGGGTGAGGCGCCGCCACAACCTCTCATATCATGAAGTATTCACCATGAATAAGGTTTGAGGTTCCCGTGTATACTGTCTTATCTAAAGTTGGTAGCTGGTGCGGGAACGGTGCTTGGTCAGTCAAGTAAAGCACCGTTGGCTTCATCCAGTAAATGGATGGGTGACCGTGATGACTGCTGTCCTGTGCGACAAAAAGTTTACCGGTATACCAGACATTTATGAGGGCTACGTCAATAAAACGTCGCCAAACAGTTTCCTTATGAGAGTCAGCATATAGCATTGATTTTGTTCAACCAGTACTTTATATGGACCATCCCTAGTATTCAGAATATATTATATTGGCGAGAATTAAACAAATGAATATATTAAAAGTTTAAACCAAAATTCAGGAAATTTAATGACAGGTGAATCAGACACAGGCGGCAGTGCTGGCGGACGCACGATAAAATAAAACCATTTGTTTCGGTATAACAATCGACAAAATAGTGTTTATCTGTAGAGTAATGTGATATAAGGTTGTATAATAAATTAATGAAGAAGGTTTGTATTTGTCAAAGAACAAAATACATAATTAATAGTAATATTGTGACACGTTTTCCCTGGTAGGTAGGTGTGTTAGACCGCACGAGAGGCAGTCAGTGTGTCACGTAAAGTTAGGCGGGCAGGGTGTGCTAGCGAGAGCTGGGAGGGCGCGCTCCTCATGACTAAACCAATTACATCTAATACAAAATATATAGAGGAATAAAACAGATATACAAGACAATTAGCTTTTAATATGAAAATATTAAATGTTCTTAATGTATATATATATATATAAACTTTGTTGTTAACATTCAAAGTGTTCGATTTTTGTATATAGAGCTTGAGTAAATTGAGAATTGAGCAGTGAGTGAATGAATAAAGGAGTCGTCTTGGTGATGAATAATCTCTGGTGACCCACCCTGCATGGACACCACCCACAGGTACGTCCCGCCCTGTCTCCCACACTGCTCAACACGCACGTGACTCCTCCCACACTGCTCAACACGCACGTGTCTTCTCCCACACTGCTCAACACGCACGTGTCTTCTCCCACACTGCTCAACACGCACGTGTCTCCTCCCACACTGCTCAACACGCACGTGTCCTCCTCCCACACTGCTCAACACGCACGTGTCTCCTCCCACACTGCTCAACACGCACGTGTCTCCTCCCACACTGCTCAACACGCACGTGTCTCCTCCCACACTGCTCAACACGCACGTGACTCCTCCCACACTGCTCAACACGCACGTGTCTCCTCCCACACTGCTCAACACGCACGTGACTCCTCCCACACTGCTCAACACGCACGTGGCTCCTCCCACACTGCTCAACACGCACGTGTCTCCTCCCACACTGCTCAACACGCACGTGTCTCCTCCCACACTGCTCAACACGCATAGGTCCATCAACCTATGTATACACTACTATTACTTCTGCTTAAAATATCAATTCTATCGACAGTTGGTCATTATATTCGGTCCGTCAACCGGTGCTGTGCTCGCCGAGTCATGTATGGGGTTACTTGAAGCATCGTACCACGCTGTTTCCACCTCAATCATTTTAGAAATAGAAAATGACATAGAACTCAGTATGCCATTGATAACTAGACAGATGACCCTCATGCTAGACAGACTAATGATGAAAGATGATAACAGTCACGTTCAAAAGCTACAGGAAATATAATGACCAAGCCACACATCTTCTGGCAATATTTCTTATATTCGCTGGGGAAGGTGCTGGATAGCCTAGGACCTCTGATGGCCACACAGTGTTGTCTGAGTGTGCCGGTGGCACCTCTACTCCTCATTGGCTCTATTCTACATTTCCTTCCATGTCGTTCGCTCCAAAATGTTGGTACTGTATTGTACAAATTTGCTGGAGGAGGTGGGGCCCCTCTAGTATCTTCCATGTATATATTATTTGGTACCTCTCGTCTCCTCTCCAGGGAGGAGAGAGCTATCTCATTTTGAGAGCTTCGAGACCGTCTCAAAAGTTTAAAGGCTTTAACGTGTTTTGTGTGCTGTATATAATAATAATAATAATAATAATAATAATAATAATAATTTATTTAGGAACAGAGCATACATAGTTGCAGCGTTACAGTACAAACATTCTGTTAGATTTAAAGATAGAGGTAGTACATACAATACCAAAAGCCACTAGTAAGCATAGCGTTTCGGGCAATATATACTTCTAAATATAGTAGAAGGCAAGTATATGTATACTTCTCTGCTGTATATGTTCTCTCTATTCCCTCTATTTCAGAAATATATCCTCATCTGAAGGGGAAAGTGAGTACTGAGCAGTACTCAAGACGGGACAGCACCAGTGATTTTAGTATTAGCATTTCTGTGGAGTCCCTGAATTTCAACGATCTCATAATCTATGTTATAAGTGTCCTGGCTGCCGCTATATTTGTCTCGTTAAATTCACTAAATGTCAGGTCGTCAGACATTATAATTCCCAGATCATCTTCATGTTGATTGTGTGCTGTATCCCCTTGTTTCGCTTTAAGGTCTTCATGTTTGTCATACCCAAGTACCTAAACTATCACTGTTAAACATTATGTTATTTTCCGTTGCCCAACCGAACACTTCTTACTGATATAGGCCTGTAGTTATGTAGTGTCTTCTGCAGAAGTCATTTTCATGGTGATTCTCGTGCCTCTGCAAAGGATGACACGAAGCTGGGACTGGTGTGTATTTGCGTCTGATATGAAAATGAGAGAAAAACTCGGCGGTGCAAGGACTGTGCCCTGAGGCACAGAGCTTTTCACTATATATGGAGTTTATTTGATTTGATTGATTGTTACTCTTTGCATTCTGTTCCACCTGAGTGTCCCACGAGCCTCAGGGATAACATAGAAGCCTCAATATTACACACAGAGATCACACTAACGTGATGCATCAAATGAACAAATTTACAAGGGCCGTGACGAGGATTCGAACCTGCGTCCGGGAGCATCCCAGACACTGCCTTAATCTGGGCAGTGTCTGGGATGCTCCCGGACGCAGGTTCGAATCCTCGTCACGGCCCTTATGGATTTGTTCAGCCTAAATATTGGCGTTAGTCTCAGCTCACTTGCCTAGGCTGAGCCCAGCACGGAGGGAAGGCATGAGTGTTTACACAGCCTGGTGAGGTAACAAGGAAGGTACACACCACTAACTATGGAGGGCCTGCATGGGTCCAGGGTCCAGGGTCCCGGGTCCAGGGTCCAGGGTCCAGGGTCCAGGGCCCAGGGATCGATACATACACTCCCGCCCCACCGAGACCTTTCCTTCCCCAAGAATTAACCAGTTGATTGAGTCGTCCGGGAACCGCAGTCCCTGACCTGTCAATATGCAGAAGAATTGCAACAGGTGGAATACGGGTCGGTGAAGAACCTGAGAAGCTTGGGACGGTATTAGACCTCAATCTTAATCTTGCTTGTCCACGAGCAGGTAATTAGTATGTCCTGGGAGCCCTTACAGGTGCCTCAGGGTCATAATCAACACAGCCTTCTCGTCGTCTCACTCAGGTTGCTGTCATGTAGGACACTATCTTAGACTAAAAGACTTTCCAGAGAAATCCCACACGTGCAGCCTATACCATGAAAATCCCACACGTGCAGCCTATACCATGAAAATCCCACACGTGCAGCCTATACCATGAAAATCCCACACGTGCAGCCTATACCATGAAAATCCCACACGTGCAGCCTATACCATGAAAATCCCACACGTGCAGCCTATACCATGAATCCCACACGTGCAGCCTATACCATAAATCCCACACGTGCAACCTATACCATGTAAATCCCACACATGTAACCTATACCATGTAAATCCCACACATGCAACCTATACCATGAAAATCCCACACGTGCAACCTATACCATGTAAATCCCACACATGCAACCTATACCATGTAAATCCCACACGTGCAACTTATACCATGTAAATCCCACACGTGCAACCTATACCATGTAAATCCCACACGTGCAACCTATACCATGTAAATCCCACACGTGCAACCTATACCATGTAAATCCCACACATGCAACCTATACCATGTAAATCCCACACATGCAACCTATACCATGTAAATCCCACACGTGCAACCTATACCATGAAAATCCCACACGTGCAGCCTATACCATGAAAATCCCACACGTGCAACCTATACCATGAAAATCCCACACGTGCAGCCTATACCATGAAAATCCCACACGTGCAACATATACCATGAAAATCCCACACATGCAAACTATACCGTGAAATCCCACACGTGCAACCTATACCATCAAAATCCCACACGTGCAGCCTATACCATGAAAATCCCACACGTGCAGCCTATACAATGAAAATCCCACACGTGCAGCCTATACCATGAAAATCGCGAAAAATTATCGTAAATAAACAATTGTGGATACCACTACCAGAGAGCCCAATACGCACCTGTGAGTGACGGGAAGGAGTGAAGGCGGCAACCACCACACCCAAAAACTATCACTAGGCTACCCACAGGCGGACCTTTTACCCCCGTGTGTGTGTGAGCTACGCAGGACGCACCCTCGCCTGATACACGAAGTAGTTACGCAAGTACCGTCGAACCTGGGGCCCAGATACACGAAGCAGTTACGCAAGCACCGTCGAACCTGGGGCCCAGATACACGAAGCAGTTACGCAAGCACCTACGAATCTGGGGCCAGATACACGAAGCAGTTACACAAGCACCGTCGAACCTGGGGCCAGATACACGAAGCAGTTACACAAGCACCGTCGAACCTGGGGCCAGATACACGAAGCAGTTACGCAAGCACCGTCGAACCTGGGGCCAGATACACGAAGCAGTTACGCAAGCACCGTCGAACCTGGGGCCAGATACACGAAGCAGTTACGCAAGCACCGTCGAACCTGGGGCCAGATACACGAAGCAGTTACGCAAGCACCGTCGAACCTGGGGCCAGATACACGAAGCAGTTACGCAAGCACCGTCGAACCTGGGGCCCAGATACAGGAAGCAGTTACGCAAGCACCGTCGAACCTGGGGCCAGATACACGAAGTAGTTACGCAAGCACCGACGAACCTGGGCCCAGATACACGAAGCAGTTACGCAAGTACTTACGAACGTGTACATCTTTCTTCAATCTTTGACGGCTTTAGTTACATTTATTAAACAGTTTACAAGCATGAGACATTCCCAAACAACTGTTGTTATTGTTATAAACAGCCTCCTGGTACTTCGGAGCTCATTAACTGTTTAGTAATTGTAAACAAAGCCGCCAAAGATTGAGAAAAGATGTACAGGTTTGTAAGTGCTTGCGTAACTGCTTCGTGAATCTGGCTCCTGTCCATCTTTTCTCAATCTTTGGCGGCTTTGTTTACAATTATTAAACAGTTAATGAGCTCCGAAGCACCAGGAGGCTGTTTATAACAATAACAAGAGCTGATTGGCAAGTTTTCACAAGTCTGGACACTTGCCTCAAGACTGATGATGGAAAGAATCCTCTTCTAAGCTTGCCGAGTAAGCCGGACGACCCAAACAGAAAACGGAACAGTACGTCACTTTTGTGAGTCGATTTCATTTCAAATTACGTCCAAATTTGGCCATAGTGCGAATACGAGCCAAAAGTGACGTTATTTTTAAGAGGACGGGTTGCACTGTCGCCTTTGTAACTGTGGAGAGCAAATACCTAAATGACCAACACGTAATTACTGAAAGTAAAGAGATTTACGTTGGAACAAACCCTTGGATGTTCTGTTGCTCTGTTGATTATTATTAGTATTATTGTTTTACTGTGTTATTATAAAATATTATTACGCCTATTATTAGTGTTAATATTTATCCCTGGCAAAGGATATCTTGTGCATTTATAACTATTTTTACCTGGGTAAGTTTAAATATATTTTGAGTGCTTCTTTTCACTCACTTGAAACTCTTATTGAGCCTTTGCATGTGTGGACTTGCGGACTTTACCAATGTAACGTACGATTATGTTACGTTGTTGGGTAGATTAGATACACAGTGTTTAGTGAGTTTCATATTTATTTAGTAGTCCTGGATACAGCAGTGTCGTAGACGTTGAGACGAAGCCTGGAGCAGAGCAGAGAGCTGAGTGTGGCCGGAGTCGTGGAGCTCTATGTGGGAGAGCGTTGTAGCTGGATGAGGTCCTAGTCTGCTGTCTGGCTCTGTGTCGAAGCTGTAGCGTCTTGGAGACGATTAGAACTGCCTACGCCGAGTGCTACATTCTTGACTGGAAATTGTCATAAATTGAGGTTTCCAGTTATAACTGAGGAGTGTGACCCCTGGTGGCTGAGCCATGCAAGGTGGGAACTAATCTGTCACTGATCAGGAGTCCGCACTTGTAAAGGCCTCGGAAAACAAAGGCGGGATAGTTTGGCTGTGTGGAATACCAGAGGGTTAAATAAAGAACAAAAGGTGTTAGGTTTAGGTACACAAAGTTTGGTTTGTGCCAGACAAAACTGAACGGAAGTGAAAATGGCGCGAGGAACAAATGTTTTGTGAAAGAGGAATATGGTAGAGTTTGGCTAGTAATGTATGGATATGTGAATGACTTCACCTGGTATAGTCCCAGGTACCAATTGTACATGACATTATGTTAGAGAAGGTAGAGGTGCTTGTGTATGACATTATGTTAGAGAATCATTATGTGATTACATATAATGTTGTCATGACAGAAGGAAAAATTAGTTTTTGTTTTGTTTTGGGTTAATTTAGAGTAAGGTGATGATAGTAGTGAGCAGCGTGGAGGGGTACGGGAGGGAAGTGTGTGAGGTGGTGGAGGGGCCCGTGGTAGTGAAGGCAGGGGTAGACTAGGGTAGTGAAGGCAGGGGTAGACTAGGGTAGTGGGAGGACGCAGGTAATGGGAAGGGAAGGAAGATGGGGCCCTCTTCCACAGCAAGACCTCCCAAATGTCAAGTGCGGAATAGTTAAAGGGGAGGTGGGGGCAGCCTTCACCCTCTCGTTAATGTCAAGGCTGTGGATAGGCTCCACCCTCTTGGTGGGTCCATGGTGGGGAGGTGGGCTCCACCCTCTCGCTGGGTCCATGGTGGGGAGATGGGCTCCACCCTCTTGCTGGGTCCATGGTGGGGAGATGGGCTCCACCCTCTTGCTGGGGTCCATGGTGGGGAGATGGGCTCCACCCTCTTGCTGGGGTCCATGGTGGGGAGGTGGGCTCTACCCTCTTGCTGGGGTCCATGGTGGGGAGGTGGGCTCCACCCTCTCGCCAGGAAGGTCCCCAGATGCTTCACACTGGCCAGTTAAGGGGGTGAGGCTTGGCCGTGTTGGGTGATATGATTTTGATTGTTGTTGCCGAAGACGGCTAGTTTATTGTGCACCCCATACTCATCCTGTGAGCGGTAGCGCAAAAGTGCATACTGTGCATCCCTAGCGTGCTGTCCGCTCGGCCGACCGGCTCCCCAGTCACTGTAGCCTAGCTGGCTCTTGTTGACGTTGTTCTTTGTTGTTTTAGATTCAACTTCCAACGTTCCAGGAAGTAGCACGGGCTATGGTGAGCCCGCCGTACTCACCTGGCACAGGAGATGTGCGCCCTTGTTGACGTGAGGGGACCCTAAAGTACACGCTGGGTCCTGCGGTAGCGACGGGGAGCCTCTTGTATGACACAATGGGTCAAGTCCTGCCCCTCTGCTACCCTGTGGGTCCCCACTCCCCCACCCACCGCCATTACTGGCCTTCATCACCACTCCACACGCTCATATTCCCATATAAATACCTAATATACACTGCTGCATTACCCAGTCCCACACTTCCTCATTAACTGGGCACGATCGTGTATATTGCCAGCCTAACCAACACAGTTTACGTAATATGTGATAAACCTGAGGTACGGATACGTGGCTCAGAATATATGAGGGACGGGTCCTCACCACCTGACACTCAACACTGGTCATGTCCAGGCCATGCATCACCCTATATATACGCTAGTTTCGGCCATGTATCAACGTAGTTTAGGCCATGTATCAACGTACTTTAAGCCATGTATCAGCGTACTTTAAGCCATGTATCAGCGTAGTTTAGGCCATGTATCAACGTAGTTTAGGCCATGTATCAACGTACTTTAAGCCATGTATCAGCGTACTTTAAGCCATGTATCAGCGTAGTTTAGGCCATGTATCAACGTAGTTTAGGCCATGTATCAACGTACTTTAAGCCATGTATCAGCGTACTTTAAGCCATGTATCAGCGTAGTTTAGGCCATGTATCAACGTAGTGTAGGCCATGTATCAGCGTGTACATGAGTTTAGGTAGGGTTATACCGTGTGGAAAGCAGGAAGCCCTCAATTGGGTGTTGGAGGTGCCCATACAAGAGTGGAGGTGCCCATACAAGAGTGGAGGTTGCCCATACAAGAGTGGAGGTGCCCATACAAGAGTGGAGGTGCCCATACAAGAGTGGAGGTGCCCATACAAGAGTGGAGGTGCCCATACAAGAGTGGAGGTGCCCATACAAGAGTGGAGGTGCCCATACAAGAGTGGAGGTGCCCATACAGAGTGGAGGTGCCCATACAAGAGTGGAGGTGCCCATACAAGAGTGGAGGTGCCCATACAAGAGTGGAGGTGCCCATACAAGAGTGGAGGTGCCCATACAAGAGTGGAGGTGCCCATACAGAGTGGAGGTGCCCATACAAGAGTGGAGGTGCCCATACAAGAGTGGAGGTGCCCATACAAGAGTGGAGGTGCCCATACAAGAGTGGAGGTGCCCATACAAGAGTGGAGGTGCCCATACAAGAGTGGAGGTGCCCATACAAGAGTGGAGGTGCCCATACAAGAGTGGAGGTGCCCATACAAGAGTGGAGGTGCCCACACAAGAGTGGAGGTGCCCATACAAGAGTGGAGGTGCCCATACAAGAGTGGAGGTGCCCATACAAGAGTGGAGGTGCCCATACAAGAGTGGAGGTGCCCATACAAGAGTGGAGGTGCCCATACAAGAGTGGAGGTACCCATACAAGAGTGGAGGTGCCCATACAAGATAGATCAGGAGAAAGGAGATAGATCACTTGCGTCAAACTATCGGCCAATTAGCCTAACGTCTATTGTGGGAAAGTTACTTGAATCGATAATTGCAAATACAATTCGTCTTCATCTTGAAAAACATAAATTAATAAATGAGTCGCAACATGGTTTTACAAATGGCCGTTCATATTCATGTTGCCTTCGTTGCCTAAAGTTGCATGTTACGAATGTTCGTAATAAGGCAAATAGGACACTGGGATTTATTAGTCGAGGCGTTGGTGGCAGGACACCTGGTGTGGTTCTTCAGCTATATCTTGCTCTGCTTGGGCCCCATTTGGGTTGTGCAGTTCAGTTTTGGTCGCCATATTATAGAATGGATATAAATTCACTTGAAAGTGTCCAGCGTAGGATGACTAAGTTAATTCCCCAAATTAGAAATCTTTCGTATGAAGAAAGATTAATAAAGCTTAAATTGCATTCACTGGAAAGGCGAAGAGTTAGGGGTGACATGATAGAGGTTTGCAAGTGGATGAATGGACATAACAAAGGGGATATTAATAGGGTATTGAAAGTATCAACACAAGACAGAACACGAAACAATGGTATAAGTTGGATAAGTTTAGATTTAGGAAAGACTTGGGTAAATACTGGTTCGGTAACAGGGTTGTTGATTTGTGGAACCAATTACCGTGTAACGTGGTGGAGGTGGGGTCCCTCGATTGTTTCAAGCGCGGGTAGGACATGTATATGAGTGGGATTGGGTGGTTATAGATAGGAGCTGCCTCGTATGGGCCAATAGGCGTTCTGTAGTTGCCTTTGTTCTTATGTGATACCCAGCGTCACCTGACAGGCCAGAGTGTTGGGCCTGTCAGGTAAGGACACAGGACGAAGTCCTCCACGAAACGGACAGAAAGATCTGTGAGTTGATATCACACGGAACCTGTCACTTGAAGCCCACGTCAAAAGAATATAATCAGCGGAGTATGCGAGGCTGGCTAACATCAGAACTACCTTTAGAAAAATGTGTAAGGAATCATTTAGAACCTTGTATACGACATATGTAAGATCAATTCTGGAGTATGCGGCTCCAGCATGCAGTCCGTATCTTGTCAAGCACAAGACGAAGCTGGAGAAGGTTCAAAGGTATGCCACTAGGCTAGTCCCAGAACTAAGCGGCATGAGTTACGAGGAAAGGCTGCGTGAATTGCACCTCACGTCGCTGGAAGACAGAAGAGTTCGGGGAGACATGATCACATACAAAATTCTTTGGGGAATTGACAGGGTACATAAGGACAGATTATTTAGCACGGGTATTACGGGCTCACCATAGCCCGTGCTACATGGACATTTCGTCCTGAGTAGCTAAATCTTTAACAACAACAACATAGCACGGGTGCCTACGGGCTATTCATGCCCGTGCCATCTCTTGGGTGGCTGAATCTTTATCAATCAGCAGTGGTGGGACGCGAACAAGGGGACACAGGTGGAAACCGAGTATCCAAATGAGCCAAAGGTACACTAGAAAGAACTTTTTCAGTATCATAGTAGTTTGTAAATGGAATGCATTACGCAGTGATGAGGTGGAGGCTGACTCCATACACAGTTTCAAATGTAGATATGATAGAACCCAGTAGGCTCAGGAACCTGTACACCAATAGATTGACATTTGAAAGGCGGGACCGAAGAAACGAAGCTCAACCTCCTCAAGCACAATTAGATGAGTACGACTATGAGAGTACACACCGACACACGAGGGATGAGACTCGCCCAGAAGCTGGTGGATACCAACACGTTGTACCAACATAGAGGCCGTGTATCGCTCACTCAAGTACTCTCCGCTGCCAACTTACCTTCAACACTACTTGAGAAAATAATAATACCTGGTTGATGGGGTTCTGGGAGTTGTTCTACTCCCCAAGCCCGGCCCGAGGCCAGCTTGACTTGTGAGAGTTTGGTCCACCAGGTTGTTGCTTGGAGCGGCCCGCAGGCCCACATACCCACCACAGCCCGGTTGGTCCGACACTTCTTTTGAATAATGATAAAACGATGAGACTAGTAAAACAACTTCGACGTTTTAATTAAGGTAACGGTGTGTTACAGACCTACTGGAGCTGCTCACAATAATGTATGCCAGAGAAGAATTGGCAAATTGCACATTTCCGAACTTTCAAAAACTTTTGGCATAGTTTCACTTAAGACTTGATACTTAAACCTGAGAAACGGGCAGAATTCTTGGGCATTGGCCACAGAACTAGTTTGGCTACAGGCACATGGGTCACAGCACCAGTTTGGCTACAGGCACCTGGGTCACAGCACCAGTTTGGCTACAGGCACATGGGGCACAGCACAGTTTGGCTACAGGCACATGGGTCACAGCACCAGTTTGGCTACAGGCACATGGGTCACAGCACCAGTTTGGCTACAGGCACATGGGTCACAGCACCAGTTTGGCTACAGGCACATGGGTCACAGCACCAGTTTGGCTACAGGCACATGGGTCACAGCACCAGTTTGGCTACAGGCACATGGGTCACAGCACCAGTTTGGCTACAGGCACATGGTCCACAGCACCAGTTTGGCTACAGGCACATGGGCCACAGCACCAGTTTGGCTACAGGCACATGGGTCACAGCACCAGTTTGGCTACAGGCACATGGGCCACAGCACCAGTTTGGCTACAGGCACATGGGCCACAGTACCAGTTTGGCTACAGGCACATGGGTCACAGCACCAGTTTGGCTACAGGCACATGGGCCACAGCACCAGTTTGGCTACAGGCACATGGGCCACAGTACCAGTTTGGCTACAGGCACATGGGTCACAGCACCAGTTTGGCTACAGGCACATGGGCCACAGTACCAGTTTGGCTACAGGCACATGGGGCACAGCACCAGTTTGGCTACAGGCACATGGGCCACAGCACCAGTTTGGCTACAGGCACATGGGTCACAGCACCAGTTTGGCTACAGGCACATGGGCCACAGCACCAGTTTGGCTACAGGCACATGGGGCATAGTACAATTCGGATGCACAATAAGGTAGCGTAGAGCAGCAGCCGTTCAACGCCACTCGATCTGAAAAAGAGCGGCAAAACATGTTAACAAAACATCTATAAATTAATCATTCTTTGTAAAATCTCTTGTATGTATGTACCTTACCTAAATAAACATTTATTTATTATTTATTTATTTATTTATGTTGGCGCGCAGTGTGATGTCAGCGATGACGTTCAGGCTTTGAACTGGTCCTGGTGCGTAGTCTCGGAGGAGACGCAGCCCTCCACCCGGATTCACGAAGCAGTTACTCTCACACTTACGAACCTGCACATCTTTTCTCAATCTTTGGCGGCTTTGTTTACAATTATTAAAATGTTAATGAGCTCCGAAGCACCAGGAGGCTGTTTATAACAATAACAATAGTTGAATGGGAAGTTTTAATGCTTGTAAACTGTTTAATAAATGTAACCAAAGCCGTCAAAGATTGAGGAAAGATGTACACGTTCGTAAGTGTTTGTGTAAATGCTTTATTGAATCCGGGTCCAGCGACCTCTGCTGGCCCATGTAAACACCTGCTTCTCACACCTGCCATCTTACTCTTCTGCGTAGCTTATATATACCACACCTGCACGTCGGGTTAACTGGACGTATGTGTATACAACTGTAAAGTTTCATGTGTCAATCTGGGGTTTGGGGTTTCAAGGTAAACGGATGACAAACACGACAGATAAATACTGGAGACTCACCATAAACACAAACTTACCAGAGATAAACTTGGCTGACATTCACATTCTACAAAAAAGTCCACTGTCAGTTGACCAGACCACACATTAGAAGGTGAAGGGACGACGACGTTTCGGTCCGTCCTGGACCATTCTCAAGTCAATTGTGTACTGCAAGTACTGGTCCAGGACGGACCGAAACGTCGTCGTCCCTTCACCTTCTAGTGTGTGGTCTGGTCAACTTACTTTAGCCACGTTATTGTGACTCATCGCCTGCAAGTCCACTGTCCACACCAACATCTTCAAGTAGGTACGATAGGCTACTTACCCAGAAATTGCCACAATTATAAGTGGTTCTATCTTCCTAACTTCCCATATAATGGAGTCAGTCAGTTTCTTGAGGATTCCGTCACGTATTTTAGCTAAGGAGTCACAGCTTGAGACCAATAACACGCTGAGAGCTTCAACAATGTTTATAGATCTGAGACAAGATGATATGTCCCATTGACGAGGACAGGAACGCTGTTAGGCTGATGGATCTTGTTGTTGTTGTTATAGATTCAGCTTCTCGGAACAAGATCCAAGTAGCACGGGCTATGGTGAGCCCGTAGTGGACTTACCTGGCACAGGAGCGGTGCTGTGTGTGCAGGCTGATGGAGGTCCTCCTAGGGGAAGTTGTGACCTTCCCGGGATGCAATGCAGATACCTGTTTACTGCTAAGTAAATAGGTATCTGCATTGCAGATACAGGTAAACCTGTTTTACAGGTTTACCTGCATAAAGAGGTAAGCAAGAAAGATGTCCGGTTAAAGAAAACGTGTTCAGACGTCTCTGTCCTGCCTGGGAATCAAACCTGGGACATCTCGGTTGTAACCGGACTGCGGTACAGGAGTGTGTACCGAGGACAGGTTGCTGTACCACTATCTGGAGAGAGAGACCTGCACCACGACCCTCCTCCAACAACATCACTACACTTGCAGACGCTGATGATGCTCGATAATAATTAGTTTTTGTTTATTTTCTACCAGGGATGTGGTCATACATTTATAATGGTAACTAGCGTATATACATTGAATCTATCGTGCATGGACAGGGTTAGAGATACAATACATACATTGATGGCTGTCCTATATAATCAGGGTTCGAGGTAACGGCCTTGGTATTGCAAACAGGTTTGTATTGCCTGGTAAAGTAAATCCACACCTGCTGTGGGTGTTGAATCACCACTGCAACTTAAAATGAACAAATCCACAAGGGCCGTGACTAGGATTCGAACCTGCGTCCGGGAGCATCCCAGACAGTGCCTTAATCGACTGAACTTGTCTTTTGTTGATAATTTACTACCGCTGCAACCTGCCACAAACTATAAATATTGTACACTGGTATTCTACACCACTTCCTCATGTACGTAAATACATTTTGTGACTAGTTTACCATCACAGTGACTTGCTTGAACACAATGGATATGGCGGGTCAGTTCTTGACACTACACCAGGCGTCAGCCACCCGTCCAGCACCGTCCGCGGCGGCAGGATCACTGACCGCCCCCACACCTTGTGTTGATCCACCTACTGCGAACACCAAGTTGCAAGTAGCACGGGCTATGGTGAGCCCGTAGTGGACTTACCTGGCACAGGAGCGGGGCTGTGACAAGTAGCACGGGCTATGGTGAGCCCGTAGTGGACTTACCTGGCACAGGAGCGGGGCTGTAACAAGTAGCACGGGCTATGGTGAGCCCGTAGTGGACTTACCTGGCACAGGAGCGGGGCTGTAACAAGTAGCACGGGCTATGGTGAGCCCGTAGTGGACTTACCTGGCACAGGAAATGTGCGCCGCGCACACTGTTGTTTGTTTTCGTTTCAGATTCAACTACTGGGAACAAAATATCGATGTAGCACGGACTATAGTGATCCCGTAACCTGCCGCGCACATGAGCGTGTTAACAGATATCCAAGTGACCTGGAAACACAGATGAGGCGGAGCGCAACATGGCCCTCAGTGGGAACACAACCAGGCCATGTAACTCTACACGCGAGGTGTAGACTCGCCTCCCAGTCTACACTCTACACGTGAGGTGTAGCCTCGCCTCACAGTCTACACTCTACACGTGAGGTGTAGCCTCGCCTCCCAGTCTACACTCTACACACGAGGTGTAGACTCGCCTCCCAGTCTACACTCTACACACGAGGTGTAGACTCGCCTCACAGTCTACACTCTACACAACCACACCCTACTCTCACAACACTGGCCAATGGGGCTTTAACCTGTTTATATACTATGCACCATACACTATCAGCAGAGGGGAGACATCTCCCGTCCACGAGGCTAACCATAGCCCGTGCTTCTTGCCCCGCTCCTGTGCCGGGTAAGTTACGGGCTCACCATAGCCCGTGCTACTTGGAACTTGTTCCGAGTAGCTGAATCTATAACAACAACAAACTATCAGCAGAGTGCCTGGAGGCCCACAACAATGCATCAGCAAACATTGATAGCACAAAGTGCATCACCTCTGATTGGTCTTATGCATAGCTGAGGAACAGAATTAGCCTCAGTAACGAGCCATATAGCTGGTTTACAGTGCCGGGGAGCACCTGGGTGCCCGAGTGTGTGCGCGGGTGATTTACAGTGCCATCTTGGGAGGGTTATAATGGACTTAAGTTGTCGGTCTGTGTTTTCCGATTTCACAAACGTCAAATTGGGAGAGTTCGATCCTCGGTAACCCACCTGACCTATAGAGTCCGATGCTTATTGGTCCAATTTATCGTCTGTATTGCCGTAATATTTGTTTGAGTTATTGACCGAGAGTTTGACACTATATTTGACAGTGCCAACATTGTTCTTGTAGTGTGAGGACAGTTTTGTTGCGGCGCTCTGTGCTGGCAGGAGGGTCGGGGTTCGAGGCATGCGGTGAGTGATAGGTTACCTGCAAGCTTGCGGGAGGGAAAAGGGTTACCGCATGCGGTGCGTGGTGCCAGGCTGATGAGCGGGTTACCGCAAGCGGTGCGTGGTGCCAGGGGGTGAACGGGTTACCGCATGCGGTGCGTGGTGCCAGGGGGTGAACGGGTTACCGCATGCGGTGCGTGGTGCCAGGGGGGTGAGTGGGCTACCGCATGCGGTGCGTGGTGCCAGGGGGGTGAGTGGGCTACCGCATGCGGTGCGTGGTGCCAGGGGGTGAGTGGGCTACCACATGCGGTGCGTGGTGCCAGGGTGATGAGCGGGTTACCGCATGCGGTGCGTGGTGCCAGGGGGGTGAGCGGGCTACCGCATGCGGTGCGTGGTGCCAGGGGGGTGAGTGGGCTACCGCATGCGGTGCGTGGTGCCAGGGTGATGAGCGGGCTACCGCATGCGGTGCGTGGTGTCAGGGGGTGAGCGGGTTACCGCATGCGGTGCGTGAAGACACATGCGGGCCAGGTCTCAGGGCGCTTATAAAAATACCCATGATAGGGACCGGCCGACCCGCCCCACACTCACCCATACGCCGAGAGAAAAGCTAAACTTTAAACTCTTATTTCCAAACCTTGTAACAAAATCCCTTCCATGATTTAATAACTTAAATAAGTGAAGAATTTTGTTTGGTGTTCGTATTGAAGTGTGAAGATTCTGGCCATCAAACTGATTTAGTTAAATAAACCAGTGAAGCCTCTTCCTCTAGAGTCTAGACTGACCTCATTTTTGCAACCAGTAATCCAAACTAGATTAGTTTGTTTGTTTATTTGTTTGAGGCTATAAGAGACTGGGGGGGGGGGGGGAATGGGATATCTTCCATCTTGTTGAGGTTATCTTGAGTTGATTTCGGGGCTTAGCGTCCTCGCGGCCCGGTCCTAGACCTGGCCTCCTTTTTGTTACACACCTCCCAGGAAGCAGCCCGTAGCAGCTGTTTAACTCCCAGGGACCGATTTACTGCTAGGTGAACAGGCGCATCAGGGTAAAAGGGACTCGGCCCATTTGTTTCCGCCTCCGCCGGGGATCGAACCGGAACCTTAGGACTACGAATCCCGAGCGCTGTCCACTCAGCCCTCAGGCCCCATGGGAACCGGTTAGGTAGGCTGATACTGTTAATTAACCTATCAGTGTTAACGGGGAAGCGAGCTGTAGCTCTCGGTGCCCCGTCTGCCAGCCCTATTGTACACCTTACCTTATAATTTACCCGTTCTGTTATATACAGAGAAATGGAGACGGTTGGTGGTGAAGGTGGATAGCGGCCGTGAGATACGATGCTACTTGTAAGGAGAAGTAGTTAGGTAGTGGTCAGATGAATGACAAGTATAATCAGAGTTGTAAATAGCTGGTGTAGAACACCGCTCACCCAGTAGTGTGTCACCCAGTAGCGTGTCACCCAGTAGGGCGTCACCCAGTAGTGTGTCACCCAGTAGTGTGTCACCCAGTAGTGCGTCACCCAGTAGTGCGTCACCCAGTAGTGTCACCCAGTAGTGTGTCACCCAGTAGTGTCACCCAGTAGTGTCACCCAGTAGTGTCCCAGTAGTGTCACCCAGTAGTGTGTCACCCGTAGTGTGTCACCCAGTAGTGCGTCACCCAGTAGTGTGTCACCCAGTAGTGTGTCACCCAGTAGTGCGTCACCCAGTAGTGTGTCACCAGTAGTGTGTCACCCAGTAGTGTGTCACCCAGTAGTGTGTCACCCAGTAGTGCGTCACCCAGTAGTGCGTCACCCCAGTAGTGCGTCACCCAGTAGTGTGTCACACCAGTAGTGTGTCACCCAGTAGTGTGTCACCCGTAGTGTGTCACCCAGTAGTAGCGCGTCACCCAGTAGAGTGCGTCCCACCGTAGTGTGTCACCCAGTAGTGTGTCAACCAGTAGTGTCAAGTAGTGTGTCACCCAGTAGTGCGTCACCCAGTAGTGTGTCACCCAGTAGTGTGTCACCCAGTAGTGTGTGTCACCCAGTAGTGTGTCACCCAGTAGTGTGTCACCCAGTAGTGTGTCACCCAGTAGCGCGTCACCCAGTAGGTGTCACCCAGTAGTGTGTCACCCAGTAGTGCGTCACCCAGTAGTGTGTCACCCAGTAGTGTGTCACCCAGTAGTGTGTCACCCAGTAGTGTGTCACCCAGTAGTGTGTCACCCAGTAGCGCGTCACCAGTAGTGTGTCACCCAGTAGTGTGTCACCAGTTAGTAGTGCGTCACCCAGTAGTGTGTCACCCAGTAGGTGTCACCCAGTAGTGTGTCACCCAGTAGTGTGTCACCCAGTGTGTGTCACCCAGTAGCGCGTCACCCAGTAGTGTGTCACCCAGTAGTGTGTCACCCAGTAGTGCGTCACCCAGTAGTGTGTCACCCAGTAGTGTGTCACCCAGTAGTGTGTCACCCAGTAGCGCGTCACCCAGTAGTGTCACCCAGTAGTGTGTCACCCAGTAGTGTGTCACCAGTAGTGTGTCACCAGTAGGGCGTCACCCAGTAGCGCGTCACCCAGTAGTGTGTCACCCAGTAGTGTGTCACCTATTACGTGTGTGTTACTCTTTGAGATCACATTCGTGTTAAACTCTGGCGAGACTTGATTTATTTATATTAACAGATTAAGTAACTACCTCATTAGTGCTATAACATGCTTAGCTAAACGAATTTTTGAGGTTCAATTCCTAAATGCATTATATTCCTCTGTGACCTTTATCACTGACGTTCACAGGATAGGTATCAGGTGCATAATAAATTAACTAAACTAAGAGAAACAAGTGTGGGTATGAAACAGTATGTGGGGTCAGTATGTGGGGTCAGTATGTGGGTCAGTATGTGGGTCAGTATGTGGGGTCAGTATGTGGGGTCAGTATGTGGGGTCAGTATGTGGGGTCAGTATGTGGGGTCAGTATGTGGGGTCAGTATGTGGGGGTCAGTACGTGGGGGGTACGTGGGGTCAGTATGTGGGGTCAGTATGTGGGGTCAGTATGTGGGGTCAGTATGTGGGTCAGTATTGGGGTCAGTATGTGGGGTCAGTACGTGGGGTCAGTATGTGGGGTCAGTATGTGGGACACCACACATACTGACCCCACGTACTGACCCCACATACTGACCCCACTACTGACCCCACAGTACTGACCCCACATACTGACCTCCACATACTGACCCCACATACTGACCCCACATGTACTGACCCCACATACTGACCCACCACATACTGACCCCACGTACTGACCCCACATACTGACCCCACATACTGCCCCCACGTACTGACCCCACATACTGACCCCACCTACTGACCCCACATACTGCCCCCACGTACTGACCCCACATACTGACCCCACATACTGCCCCCACGTACTGACCCCACATACTGACCCCACATACTGACCCCCACATACTGACCCCACGTACTGACCCCACATACTGACCCCACGTACTGACCCCACATACTGACCCCACATACTGACCCACGTACTGACTCACCTACTGACCCACGTACTGACCCCACGTACTGACCCCACATACTGACCCCACATACTGACCCCACATACTGACCACAACCCCACGTACTGACCCCAACATACTGACCCCACATACTGACCCACTCTGACCACATACTGACCCCACGTACTGACCCCACATACTGACCCCACATACTGACCCCACATACTGACCCCACATACTGACCCCACGTACTGACCCCACTACTGACCCAACATACTGACCCCACATACTGACCCCAACATACTGACCCCACTACTGACCCCACATACTGACCCCACATACTGACCCCACGTACTGACCCCACATACTGACCCCACATACTGACCCCACATACTGACCCCACATACTGACCCCACATACTGACCCCACATACTGACCCCACATACTGACCCCACATACTGACCCCACATACTGACCCCACATACTGACCCCCACATACTGACCCCACGTACTGACCCCA
>WNGS01163947.1:11779035-11801427 GCA_020271785.1 Procambarus virginalis | reverse complement strand
ACGCATGCGGTGCGTGAAGACACATGCGGGCCAGGTCTCAGGGCGCTTATAAAATACCCATGATAGGGACCGGCGACCCGCCCCACACTCACCCATACGCCGAGAGAAAGCTAAACTTTAAACTCTTATTTCCAAACCTTGTAACAAAATCCCTTCCATGATTTAATACCTTAAATAAGTGAAGAATTTTGTTTGGTGTTCGTATTGAAGTGTGAAGATTCTGGCCATCAAACTGATTTAGTTAAATAAACCAGTGAAGCCTCTTCCTCTAGAGTCTAGACTGACCTCATTTTTGCAACCAGTAATCCAAACTAGATTAGTTTGTTTGTTTATTTGTTTGTGGCTATAAGAGACTGGGGGGGGGGGGAATGGGATATCTTCCATCTTGTTGAGGTTATCTTGAGTTGATTTCGGGGCTTAGCGTCCCCGCGGCCCGGTCCTGGACCAGACCTCCTTTTGTTACACACCTCCCAGGAAGCAGCCCGTAGCAGCTGTTTAACTCCCAGGTACCGATTTACTGCTAGGTGAACAGGCGCATCAGGGTAAAAGGGACTCGGGCCATTTGTTTCCGCCTCCGCCGGGGATCGAACCCGGAACCTTAGGACTACGAATCCCGAGCGCTGTCCACTCAGCCCTCAGGCCCCATGGGAACCGGTTAGGTAGGCTGATACTGTTAATTAACCTATCAGTGTTAACGGGGAAGCGAGCTGTAGCTCTCGGTGCCCCGTCTGCCAGCCCTATTGTACACCTTACCTTATAATTTACCCGTTCTGTTATATACAGAGAAATGGAGACGGTTGGTGGTGAAGGTGGATAGCGGCCGTGAGATACGATGCTACTTGTAGGGAGAAGTAGTTAGGTAGTGGTCAGATGAATGACAAGTATAATCAGAGTTGTAAATAGCTGGTGTAGAACACCGCTCACCCAGTAGTGTGTCACCCAGTAGTGTGTCACCCAGTAGTGTGTCACCCAGTAGTGTGTCACCCAGTAGTGCGTCACCCAGTAGTGCGTCACCCAGTAGTGCGTCACCCAGTAGTGCGTCACCCAGTAGTGTGTCACCCAGTAGTGTGTCACCCAGTAGTGTGTCACCCAGTAGTGCGTCACCCAGTAGTGCGTCACCCCGTAGTGCGTCACCCCGTAGTGTGTCACCCAGTAGTGCGTCACCCCGTAGTGTGTCACCCAGTAGTGCGTCACCCAGTAGTGCGTCACCCAGTAGTGCGTCACCCAGTAGTGTGTCACCCAGTAGTGTGTCACCCAGTAGTGTGTCACCCAGTAGTGCGTCACCCAGTAGTGCGTCACCCCGTAGTGCGTCACCCCGTAGTGTGTCACCCAGTAGTGCGTCACCCCGTAGTGTGTCACCCAGTAGTGCGTCACCCAGTAGTGCGTCACCCAGTAGTGTGTCACCCAGTAGTGCGTCACCCAGTAGTGTGTCACCCAGTAGTGTCACCCAGTAGTGTCACCCAGTAGTGTGTCACCCAGTAGTGTGTCACCCAGTAGTGTGTCACCCAGTAGTGCGTCACCCAGTAGTGTGTCACCCAGTAGTGCGTCACCCAGTAGTGTGTCACCCAGTAGTGTGTCACCCAGTAGTGCGTCACCCAGTAGTGTGTCACCCAGTAGTGCGTCACCCAGTAGTGCGTCACCCAGTAGTGTGTCACCCAGTAGTGCGTCACCCAGTAGTGTGTCACCCAGTAGTGTGTCACCCAGTAGTGTGTCACCCAGTAGTGTGTCACCCAGTAGTGTGTCACCCAGTAGTGCGTCACCAGTAGTGTGTCACCCAGTAGTGTGTCACCCAGTAGTGTGTCACCCAGTAGCGCGTCACCCAGTAGTGTGTCACCCAGTAGTGTGTCACCCAGTAGTGTCACCCAGTAGTGCGTCACCCAGTAGTGTGTCACCCAGTAGTGCGTCACCCAGTAGCGCGTCACCCAGTAGTGCGTCACCCAGTAGCGCGTCACCCAGTAGTGCGTCACCCAGTAGTGCGTCACCCAGTAGTGCGTCACCCAGTAGCGCGTCACCCAGTAGCGCGTCACCCAGTAGTGCGTCACCCAGTAGCGCGTCACCCAGTAGTGCGTCACCCAGTAGGGCGTCACCCAGTAGTGCGTCACCCAGTAGTGTGTCACCCAGTAGTGTGCCACCTATTACGTGTGTGTTACTCTTTGAGATCACATTCGTGTTAAACTCTGGCGAGACTTGATTTATTATATATTAACAGATTAAGTAACTACCTCATTAGTGCTATAACATGCTTAGCTAAACGAATTTTTGAGGTTCAATTCCTAAATGCATTATATTCCTCTGTGACCTTTATCACTGACGTTCACAGGATAGGTATCAGGTGCGTAATAAATTAACTAAACTAAGAGAAACAAGTGTGGGTATGAAACAGTATGTGGGGTCAGTATGTGGGGTCAGTATGTGGGGTCAGTATGTGGGGTCAGTATGTGGGGTCAGTATGTGGGGTCAGTATGTTGGGGTCAGTATGTGGGGTCAGTACGTGGGGTCAGTATGTGGGGTCAGTATGTGGGGTCAGTATGTGGGGTCAGTACGTGGGGTCAGTATGTGGGGTCAGTATGTTGGGTCAGTATGTTGGGGTCAGTATGTTGGGTCAGTATGTGGGGTCAGTATGTGGGGTCAGTACGTGGGGTCAGTATGTGGGGTCAGTATGTGGGTCAGTATGTTGGGGTCAGTATGTTGGGTCAGTATGTGGGGTCAGTATGTGGGGTCAGTATGTGGGGTCAGTACGTATAGTCAATTACTGTCTTATTATAATCTACGTAGGTCAATTTTTGACTTATAGTCTACTTTTCCATGCTCGAAACTCTAACTCGAAACGCGCTTCGTTCATAATCTACTGGCTGGTACATTTTGTACATATATATATGGAATCTCTGTCCATCACTTTTGAAAAAAGTTGATTTTTTTTTGTCTCATAAGTTCATTTTGCAGTTTTAGTGGGCCTGGCGCGTGTTGTTGAAGGACACTTTAGTTGCAGCTGTCTTCACCCTCTACGGAGGCAGAGAGTAAGTGCATACAAGCGGTTGATTGATGAAGATTAAGCCACCCAAAAGGTGGCACGGCCATGAGTAATGCATACACGTAATGTATACAAGTTTGTTGTCGTTATTTTAGATTCAGCTACTGGAACAAAAATTTCTAACTAGCACGGGTTATGGTGAGCCCGTAGAGGACTTACCTGGCACAGGAGCGGGGCTGTGACAAGTAGCACGGGCTATGGTGAGCCCGTAGAGGACTTACCTGGCACAGGAGCGGGCTGTGACACGTAGCACGGGTTATGGTGAGTCCGTAGAGGACTTCCTGGCACAGGAGCGGGGCTGTGACAAGTAGCACGGGTTATGGTGAGCTCGTAGAGGACTTACCTGGCACAGGAGCGGGGCTGTGACAAGTAGCACGGGTTATGGTGAGCCCGTAGAGGACTTACCTGGCACAGGAGCGGGGCTGTAACTGTGTGTGTTGTTGCTGTTTTAGATTCAGCTACTCAGAACAAAAAGTTCCAAGCAGCACTAGTCAGGTTCACTTATAGTGACCCCGTAAGTGGAGGCTCTTTGGAGCCATTATCTGTATCAATAGCTGACACTGGAGATCTGGGGATGGGGCTGGTGTACCAGTTATGGAGCTGGTGGCTTAGTGTAGACCTTTAGGTCTTCCGGTGTTTCTTTGGCTGAGCCTTGCTGCGAGTTGATATGGCCGTGCTGTCGTCGGAGTTTGGTGAGGTGGCCTCCATGAGGAGGTCTTGTATTGAGTAGGTGTCGTATTTGTGCTGTGGCGGTGGAGCTCCTACTAAGATTCCTCGTCTGGGAAGTACGAGGAATCACCAAGACTTGATATTCTTGGTGATATATCACCAAGACTTGATATTCTATATGCTTCTTCTTTCGTCTCGCATCCTGAGTTCAGGTATCGGGGATTAGTGATAGAAGCTATTTCAGGAGCGATGGTGGTGCTGTTAGTATTTGTAGACAGCACGTCTGCTAGCGCGGCTGCTGAGATGGTGATGGTAGGGGTGTTGGGAGCTGGAGAGGGAAATACCTCTGTGCCGCAAGGGTCTTGAGTGGTTCTGGAGTCTGTGTTGAGATCGACCTTGTGGTCGTCCTGGTGGTAGTCTGCAGTGTGGTAGTGGAGGCAGTGAGACATGCGTCCGGGACGGTGATGGGGTGCAGGCCGTTGTGTTCCTTGACGAATCGTTGATTGTGTGGCTGGGTAAGCCACTCTCCAGCCGAATAAGAGATAATGCCTGCACGTGGTGCAGGGGACTGTGAGGGTGCTGGTTTGTCCTTAGGTCCCCAGTGTGGAGGCCGGGTGATGTGTGGGAGGAGCTACTGTTTGATGGACTGGTAAGGTCGTAGTCTGCATCTGGCTTATAGAGGGAGGCTCGGGAACTGGCCAGGTCTAAGGTAGCGGCGACTTACCTATGGGGNGAGAAAAAATCGGCGGTGCAAGGACTGTGCCTGAGGCACAGAGCTTTTCACTATATATGGAGTTTATTTGATTTGATTGATTGTTACTCTTTGCATTCTGTTCCACCGGAGTGTCCCACGAGCCTCATGGATAACATAGAAGCCTCAATATTACACACAGAGATCGCACTAACGTGATGCATCACATGAACACAATCACAAGGGCCGTGACGAGGATTCGAACCTGCGTCCGGGAGCATCCCAGACACTGCCTTAATTGGCAGTGTCTGGGATACTCCCGGACGCAGGTTCGAATCCTCGTCACGGCCCTTATGGATTTGTTCAGCCTAAATATTGGCGTTAGTCTCAGCTCACTTGCCTAGGCTGAGCCAGCACGGAGGGAGGCATGAGTGTTTACACAGCCTGGTGAGGTAACAAGCAAGGTACACACAAGTAACTATGGAGGGCCTGCTGGGCCCAGGGTCCAGGGCCAGGGTCCAGGGTCCAGGGCCCAGGGCCCAGGGTCCAGGGATCGATACATACACTCCCGCCCCACCGCCACCTTTCCTTCCCCAAGAATTAACCAGTTGATTGAGTCGTCCGGGAACCTCAGTCCCTGACCTGTCAATATGCAGAAGAATTGCAACAGGTGGAATACGGGTCGGTGAAGAACCTGAGAAGCTTGGACGGTATTAGACCTCAATCTTAATCTTGCTTGTCCACGAGCAGGTAATTAGTATGTCCTGGGAGCCCTTACAGGTGCCTCAGGGGTCATAATCAACACAGCCTTCTCGTCGTCTCACTCAGGTTGCTGTCATGTGGGACACTATCTTAGACTAAAAGACTTTCAAGAGGGTGAAATCCCACACGTGCAGCCTATACCATGAAAATCCCACACGTGCAGCCTATACCATGAAAATCCACACGTCAGCCTATACCATGAAATCCCACACAGCAACTATACCATGTAAATCCCACACATGCAACCTATACCATGAAAATCCCACACGTGCAACCTATACCATGAAAATCCCACACGTGCAACCTATACCATGAAAATCCCACACGTGCAACCTATACCATGAAAATCCCACACGTGCAACCTATACCATGTAAATCCCACACATGCAACCTATACCATGTAAATCCCCACACGTGCAACCTATACATGTAAATCCCACACGTGCAACCTATACCATGTAAATCCCACACATGCCAACCTATACCATGTAAATCCCACACGTGCAACCTATACCATGTAAATCCCACACATGCAACCTATACCATGTAAATCCCACACATGCAACCTATACCATGTAAATCCCACACGTGCAACCTTTACCATGAAAATCCCACACGTGCAACATATACCATGAAAATCCCACACGTGCAGCCTATACATGAAAATCCCACACGTGCAACCTTTACCATGTAAATCCCACACGTGCAACATATACCATGTAAATCCACACGTGCAACCTATACCATGAAAATCCCACACGTGCAGCCTATACCATGAAAATCCCACACGTGCAACCATATACCATGAAAATCCCACACGTGCAACCTATACCATGAAAATCGCGAAAAATTATCGTAAATAAACAATTGTGGATACCACTACCAGAGAGCCCAATACGTACCTGTGGTGACGGGAAGGAGTGAAGGCGGCAACCACCACACCCAAAACACTATCACTAGGCTACCCACAGGGGGACCTTTTACCCCCGTGTGTGTGTGAGCTACGCAGGACGCACCCTCGCCAGATACACGAAGCAGTTACGCAAGCACCTACGAACCTGGGGCCAGATACACGAAGCAGTTACGCAAGCACCTACGAACCTGGGGCCAGATACACGAAGTAGTTACGCAAGCACCTACGAACCTGGGGCCAGATACACGAAGCAGTTACGCAAGCACCTACGAACTTGAGGCCAGATACACGAAGTAGTTACGCAAGCACCGACGAACCTGGGGCCCAGATACACGAAGCAGTTACGCAAGTACTTACGAACGTGTACATCTTTCTTCAATCTTTGACGGCTTTAGTTACATTTATTAAACAGTTTACAAGCATGAGAAATTCCCAATCAGCTGTTGTTATTGTTATAAACAGCTTCCTGGTACTTCGGAGCTCATTAACTGTTTAGTAATTGTAAACAAAGCCGCCAAAGATTGAGAAAAGATGTACAGGTTCGTAAGTGCTTGCGTAACTGCTTCGTGAATCTGGCTCCTGTCCATTTTCTCAATCTTTGGCGGCTTTGTTTACAATTATTAAACAGTTAATGAGCTCCGAAGCACCAGGAGGCTGTTTATAACAATAACAACAGCTGATTGGCAAGTTTTCACAAGTCTGGACACTGGCCTCAAGACTGATGATGGAAAGAATCCTCTTCTAAGCTTGCCGAGTAAGCCGGGCGTCCCAAACAGAAAACGGAACAGAACGTCACTTTTGTGAGTCGATTTCATTTCAAATTACGTCCAAATTTGGGCATAGTGCGAATACCAACCAAAAGTGACGTTATTTTTAAGAGGACGGGTTGCACTGTCGTCTTTGTAACTGTGGAGAGCAAATACCTAAATGACCAACACGTAATTACTGAAAGTAAAGAGATTTACGTTGGAAGAAACCCTTGGATGTTCTGTTGCTCTGTTGATTATTATTAGTATTATTGTTTTACTGTGTTATTATAAAATATTATTACGCCTATTATTAGTGTTAATATTTATCCCTGGCAAAGGATATCTTGTGCATTTATAACTATTTTTACCTGGGTAAGTTTAAATATATATTTGAGTGCTTCTTTTCACTCACTTGAAACTCTTATTGAGCCTTTGCATGTGTGGACTTGCGGACTTTACCAATGTAACGTACGATTATGTTACGTTGTTGGGTAGATTAGATACACAGTGTTTAGTGAGTTTCATATTTATTTAGTAGTCCTGGATACAGCAGTGTCGTAGACGTTGAGACGAAGCCTGGAGCAGAGCAGAGAGCTGAGTCAGGCCGGAGTCGCGGAGCTCTATGTGGGAGAGCGTTGTAGCTGGATGAGGTCCTTGTCTGCTGTCTGGTTCTGTGTCGAAGCTGTAGCGTCTTGGAGACGATTAGAACTGCCTACGCCGAGTGCTACATTCTTGACTGGAAATTGTCATAAATTGAGGTTTCCAGTTATAACTGAGGAGTGTGACCCCTGGTGGCTGAGCCATGCAAAGTGGGAACTAATCTGTCACTGATCAGGAGTCCGCACTTGTAAAGGCCTCGGAAAACAAAGGCGGGATAGTTTGGCTGTGTGGAATACCAGAGGGTTACATAAAGAACAAAAGATGTTAGGTTTAGATACACAAAGTTTGGTTTGTGTCAGACAAAACTGAACGGAAGTGAAAATGGCGCGAGGAACAAATGTTTTGTGAAAGAGGAATATGGTAGAGTTTGGCTAGTAATGTATGGATATGTGAATGACTTCACCTGGTATAGTCCCAGGTACCAATTGTACATGACATTAATGTTAGAGAAGGTAGAGGTGCTTGTGTATGACATTAATGTTAGAGAAGGTAGATTAACGGTGGCTGTTGTGATTACATATGATGTTGTCATGACAGAAGGAAAAATTAGTTTTTTTTTGTTTTGGGTTAATTTAGAGTAAGGTGATGATAGTACTGAGCAGCGTGGAGGGGTACGGGAGGGAAGTGTGTGAGGTGGTGGAGGGGCCCGTGGTAGTGAAGGCAGGGGTAGACTAGGGTAGTGGGAGGACGCAGGTAATGGGAAGGGAAGGAAGATGGGGTCCTCTTCCACAGCAAGACCTCCCAAATGTCAAGTGCGGAATAGTTAAAGGGGAGGTGGGGGCAGCCTTCACCCTCTCGTTAATGTCAAGGCTGTGGATAGGCTCCACCCTCTTGGTGGGTCCATGGTGGGGAGGTGGGCTCCACCCTCTTGGTGGGTCCATGGTGGGGAGGTGGGCTCCACCCTCTTGGTGGGTCCATGGTGGGGAGGTGGGCTCCACCCTCTTGGTGGGTCCATGGTGGGGAGGTGGGCTCCACCCTCTTGGTGGGTCCATGGTGGGGAGGTGGGCTCCACCCTCTTGGTGGGTCCATGGTGGGGAGATGGGCTCCTCCCTCTTGGTGGGTCCATGGTTGGGAGGTGGGCTTCTCCCTCTTGGTGGGTCCATGGTGGGGAGGTAGGCTCCACCCTCTTGCTGGGTCCATGGTGGGGAGGTGGGCTCCTCCCTCTTGGTGGGTCCATGGTTGGGAGGTGGGCTCCACCCTCTTGCTGGGTCCATGGTGGGGAGGTGGGCTCCACCCTCTTGCTGGGTCCATGGTGGGGAGATGGGCTCCACCCTCTTGGTGGGTCCATGGTGGGGAGGTGGGCTCCACCCTCTTGCTGGGTCCATGGTGGGGAGGTGGGCTCTACCCTCTTGCTGGGTCCATGGTGGGGAGATGGGCTCTACCCTCTTGGTGGGTCCATGGTGGGGAGGTGGGCTCTACCTTCTTGCTGGGTCCATGGTGGGGAGGTGGGCTCTACCCTCTTGCTGGGTCCATGGTGGGGAGATGGGCTCTACCCTCTTGCTGGGTCCATGGTGGGGAGATGGGCTCCACCCTCTTGCTGGGTCCATGGTGGGGAGGTGGGCTCCACCCTCTTGCTGGGTCCATGGTGGGGAGGTGGGCTGTACCTTCTTGCTGGGTCCATGGTGGGGAGATGGGCTCTACCCTCTTGCTGGGTCCATGGTGGGGAGATGGGCTCCACCCTCTTGCTGGGTCCATGGTGGGGAGGTGGGCTCCACCCTCTTGCTGGGTCCATGGTGGGGAGGTGGGCTGTACCTTCTTGCTGGGTCCATGGTGGGGAGATGGGCTCCACCTCTTGCTGGGTCCATGGTGGGGAGGTGGGCTGTACCTTCTTGCTGGGTCCATGGTGGGGAGGTGGGCTCTACCCTCTTGGTGGGTCCATGGTGGGGAGATGGGCTCTACCCTCTTGCTGGGGTCCATGGTGGGGAGATGGGCTCCACCCTCTTGGTGGGTCCATGGTGGGGAGATGGGCTCCACCCTCTTGCTGGGTCCATGGTGGGGAGGTGGGCTCTACCTTCTTGCTGGGTCCATGGTGGGGAGATGGGCTCCACCCTCTTGCTGGGTCCATGGTGGGGAGATGGGCTCTACCCTCTTGCTGGGTCCATGGTGGGGAGATGGGCTCCACCCTCTTGCTGGGTCCATGGTGGGGAGATGGGCTCTACCCTCTTGCTGGGTCCATGGTGGGGAGATGGGCTCCACCCTCTTGCTGGGGTCCATGGTGGGGAGATGGGCTCCACCCTCTCGCCAGGAAGGTCCCCAGATGCTTCACACTGGCCAGTTAAGGGGGTGAGGCTTGGCCGTGTTGGGTGATATGATTTTGATTGTTGCTGCCGAAGACAACTAGTTTATTGCGCACCCCATACTCATCCTGTGAGCGGTAGCGCAAAAGTGCATACTGTGCATCCCTAGCGTGCTGTCCGCTCGGCCGACCGGCTCCCCAGTCACTGTAGCCTAGCTGGCTCTTGTTGACGTTGTTCTTTGTTGTTTTAGATTCAACTTCCAACGTTCCAGGAAGTAGCACGGGCTATGGTGAGCCCGCCGTACTCACCTGGCACAGGAGATGTGCGCCCTTGTTGACGTGAGGGGACCCTAAAGTACACGCTGGGTCCTGCGGTAGCGACGGGGAGCCTCTTGTATGACACAATGAGTCAAGTCCTGCCCCTCTGCTACCCTGTGGGTCCCCACTCCCCCACCCACCGCCATTACTGGCCTTCATCACCACTCCACACGCTCATATTCCCATATAAATACCTAATATACACTGCTCCATTACCCAGTCCCACACTTCCTCATTAACTGGGCACGATCGTGTATATTGCCAGCCTAACCAACACAGTTTACGTAATATGTGATAAACGTGAGGTACGGATACGTGGCT
This sequence comes from Procambarus virginalis, assembly GCA_020271785.1. Classification (NCBI taxonomy): domain Eukaryota; kingdom Metazoa; phylum Arthropoda; class Malacostraca; order Decapoda; family Cambaridae; genus Procambarus; species Procambarus virginalis. Next base: position 11,791,077 of record WNGS01163947.1, on the reverse strand, counting down.
CAGAATATATGAGGGACGGGTCCTCACCACCTGACACTCAAAACTGGTCATGTCCAGGTCATGCATCACCCTATCTATATATACGCTAGTTTAGGCCATGTATCAACGTAGTTTAGGCCATGTATCAGCGTAGTGTAGGCCATGTATCAGCGTAGTGTAGGCCATGTATCAACGTACTTTAAGCCATGTATCAGCGTAGTGTAGGCCATGTATCAGCGTACTGTAGGCCATGTATCAGCGTAGTGTAGGCCATGTATCAGCGTACTGTAGGCCATGTATCAGCGTACTGTAGGCCATGTATCAGCGTAGTGTAGGCCATGTATCAGCGTACTGTAGGCCATGTATCAGCGTACTGTAGGCCATGTATCAGCGTAGTGTAGGCCATGTATCAGCGTGTACAGTAGTTTAGGTAGGGTTATACCGTGTGGAAAGCAGGAAGCCCTCAATTGGGTGTTGGAGGTGCCCATACAAGAGTGGTGATACCCAGCGTCACCTGACAGGCCCACAGTGTTGGGCCTGTCACGTAAGGACACAGGATGAAGTCCTCCGCGAAACGGACAGAAAGATCTGTGAGTTGATATCACACGGAACCTGCCACTTGAAGCCCACGTCAAAAGAATATAATCAGCGGAGTATGCGAGGCTGGCTAACATCAGAACTACCTTTAGAAATATGTGTAAGGAATCACTTAGAACCTTGTATACCACATATGTAAGATCAATTCTGGAGTATGCGGCTCCAGCATGCAGTCCGTATCTTGTCAAGCACAAGACGAAGCTGGAGAAGGTTCAAAGGTATGCCACTAGGCTAGTCCCAGAACTAAGCGGCATGAGTTACGAGGAAAGGCTGCGTGAATTGCACCTCACGTCGCTGGAAGACAGAAGAGTTCGGGGAGACATGATCACATACAAAATTCTTTGGGGAATTGACGGGGTACACCGCTCCTGTGCTAGGTAAGTCCACCACAGGCTCACCATAGCCCGTGCTACTTGCCCCGCTCCTGTGCTAGGTAAGTTACGGGCTCACCATAGCCCGTGCTACTTGGAACTTGTTCCGAGTAGCTGAATCTATAACACATGACGGGGTACATAAGGACAGATTATTTTACACGGGTGCCTACGGACTATTCATGCCCGTGCCATCTCTTGGGTGGCTGAATCTTTATCAATCAGCAGTGGTGGGACGCGAACAAGGAGACACAGGTGGAAACCGAGTACCCAAATGAGCCACAGAGACACTAGAAAGAACTTTTTTCAGTATCATAGTAGTTAGTAAATGGAATGCATTAGTCAGTAATGTGGTGGAGGCTGACTCCATACACAGTTTCAAATGTAGATATGATAGAGCCCAGTAGGCTCAGGAACCTGTACACCAATAGATTGACATTTGAAAGGCGGGACCGAAGAAACGAAGCTCAACCTCCTCAAGCACAATTAGATGAGTACGACTATGAGAGTACACACCGACACACGAGGGATGAGACTCGCCCAGAAGCTGATGGATACCAACACGTTGTACCAACATAGAGGCCGTGTATCGCTCACTCAAGTACTCTCCGCTGCCAACTTACCTTCAACACTACTTGAGAAAATAATAATACCTGCTTGATGGGGTTCTGGGAGTTGTTCTACTCCCTAAGCCCGGCCCGAGGTCAGACTTGATTTGTGTGAGTTTGGTCCACTAGGCTGTTGCTTGGAGCGGCCCGCAGGCCCACATACCCACCACAGCCCGGCTGGTCCGGCACTTCTTTTTAATAATGATAAAACGATGAGACTAGTAAAACAACTTCGACGTTTTAATTAAGGTAACGGTGTGTTACAGACCTACTGGAGCTGCTCACAATAATATATGCCAGAGAAGAATTAGCAAATTGCACATTTCCGAACTTTCAAAAACTTTTGGCATAGTTTCACTTAAAAGACTTGATACTTAAACCTGAGAAACGGGCAGAATTCTTGGGCATTGGCCACAGCACCAGTTTGGCTACAGGCACATGGGGCACAGCACCAGTTTGGCTACAGGCACATGGGTCACAGCACCAGTTTGGCTACAGGCACATGGGTCACAGCACCAGTTTGGCTACAGGCACATGGGTCACAGCACCAGTTTGGCTACAGGCACACGGGTCACAGCACCAGTTTGGCTACAGGCACATGGGTCACAGCACCAGTTTGGCTACAGGCACACGGGTCACAGCACCAGTTTGGCTACAGGCACATGGGCCACAGCACCAGTTTGGCTACAGGCACATGGGCCACAGCACCAGTTTGGCTACAGGCACATGGGCCACAGCACCAGTTTGGCTACAGGCACATGGGTCACAGCACCAGTTTGGCTACAGGCACATGGGTCACAGCACCAGTTTGGCTACAGGCACATGGGTCACAGCACCAGTTTGGCTACAGGCACATGGGTCACAGCACCAGTTTGGCTACAGGCACATGGGTCACAGCACCAGTTTGGCTACAGGCACATGGGCACAGCACCAGTTTGGCTACAGGCACATGGGGCACAGCACCAGTTTGGCTACAGGCACATGGGGCACAGCACCAGTTTGGCTACAGGCACACGGGTCACAGCACCAGTTTGGCTACAGGCACATGGGGCACAGCACCAGTTTGGCTACAGGCACATGGGGCACAGCACCAGTTTGGCTACAGGCACATGGGGCACAGCACCAGTTTGGCTACAGGCACATGGGGCACAGCACCAGTTTGGCTACAGGCACATGGGCCACAGTACCAGTTTGGCTACAGGCACATGGGGCACAGCACCAGTTTGGCTACAGGCACATGGGTCACAGCACCAGTTTGGCTACAGGCACATGGGGCATAGTACAATTCGGATGCACAATAAGGTAGCGTAGAGTAGCGCCGTTCACTCGATCTGAAAAAGAGCGGCAAAACATGTTAACAAAACACCTATAAATTAATCATTCTTTGTAAAATCTCTTGTATGTATGTACCTTACCTAAATAAACATTTATGTATTATTTATTTATTTATTTATTTATGTTGGCGCGCAGTGTGATGTCAGCGATGACGTTCAGGCTTTGAACTGGTCCTGGTGCGTAGTCTCGGAGGAGACGCAGCCCTCCACCCGGATTCACGAAGCAGTTACTCTCACACTTACGAACCTGCACATCTTTTCTCAATCTTTGGCGGCTTTGTTTACAATTATTAAAATGTTAATGAGCTCCGAAGCACCAGGAGGCTGTTTATAACAATAACAATAGTTGAATGGGAAGTTTTAATGCTTGTAAACTGTTTAATAAATGTAACCAAAGCCGTCAAAGATTGAGGAAAGATGTACACGTTCGTAAGTGTTTGTGTAAATGCTTTATTGAATCCGGGTCCAGCGACCTCTGCTGGCCCATGTAAACACCTGCTTCTCACACCTGCCATCTTACTCTTCTGCGTAGCTTATATATACCACACCTGCACGTCGGGTTAACTGGACGTATGTGTATACAACTGTAAAGTTTCATGTGTCAATCTGGGGTTTGGGGTTTCAAGGTAAACGGATCACAAACACGACAGATAAATACTGGAGACTCACCATAAACACAAACTTACCAGAGATAAACTTGGCTGACATTCACATTCTACAAAAAAGTCCACTGTCAGTTGACCAGACCACACATTAGAAGGTGAAGGGACGACGACGTTTCGGTCCGTCCTGGACCATTCTCAAGTCAATTGTGTACTGCAAGTACTGGTCCAGGACGGACCGAAACGTCGTCGTCCCTTCACCTTCTAGTGTGTGGTCTGGTCAACTTACTTTAGCCACGTTATTGTGACTCATCGCCTGCAAGTCCACTGTCCACACCAACATCTTCAAGTAGGTACGATAGGCTACTTACCCAGAAATTCCCACAGATAGGCTACTTACCCAGAAATTGCCACAGATAGGCTACTTACCCAGAAATTGCCACAGATAGGCTACTTACCCAAAAATTGCCACAATTATCAGTGGTTCTATCTTCCTAACTTCCCATATAATGGAGTCAGTCAGTTTCTTGAGGATTCCGTCACGTATTTTAGCTAAGGAGTCACAGCTTGAGACCAATAACACGCTGAGAGCTTCAACAATGTTTATAGATCTGAGACAAGATGATATGTCCCATTGACGAGGACAGGAACGCTGTTAGGCTGATGGATCTTGTTGTTGTTGTTATAGATTCAGCTTCTCGGAACAAGATCCAAGTAGCACGGGCTATGGTGAGCCCGTAGTGGACTTACCTGGCACAGGAGCGGTGCTGTGTGTGCAGGCTGATGGAGGTCCTCCTAGGGGAAGTTGTGACCTTCCCGGGATGCAATGCAGATACCTGTTTACTGCTAAGTAAATAGGTATCTGCATTGCAGATACAGGTAAACCTGTTTTACAGGTTTACCTGCATAAAGAGGTAAGCAAGAAAGATGTCAGGTTAAAGAAAACGTGTTCAGACGTCTCTGTCCTGCCTGGGAATCAAACCTGGGACATCTCGGTTGTAACCGGACTGCGGTACAGGTGTGTACCGAGGATAGGTTGCTGTACCACTATCTGGAGAGAGAGACCTGCACCACGACCCTCCTCTAACAACATCACCACACTTGCAGACGCTGATGATGCTCGATAATAATTAGTTTCTTTGTATATTTTCTACCAGGGATGTGGTCATACATTTATAATGGTAACTAGCGTATATACATTGAATCTATCGTGCATGGACAGGGTTAGAGATACAATACATACATTGATGGCTGTCCTATATAATCAGGGTTCGAGGTAACGGCCTTGGTATTGCAAACAGGTTTGTATTGCCTGGTAAAGTAAATCCACACCTGCTGTGGGTGTTGAATCACCACTGCAACTTAAAATGAACAAATCCACAAGGGCCGTGACGAGGATTCGAACTTGCGTCCGGGAGCATCCCAGACACTGCCTTAATCGACTGAGCTTGTCTTTTGTTGATAATTTACTACCGCTGCAACCTGCCACATACTATAAATATTGTACACTGGTATTCTACACCACTTCCTCATGTACGTAAATATATATTGTGGCTAGTTTACCATCGTAGTGACTTGCTTGAACACAATGGATATGGCGGGTCAGTTCTTGACACTACACCAAGCGTCAGCCACCCGTCCAGCACCGGCCGCGGCGGCAGGATCACTGACCGCCCTCACACCTTGTGTTGATCCACCTACTGCGAACACCAAGTTGCAAGTAGCACGGGCTATGGTGAGCCCGTAGTGGACTTACCTGGCACAGGAGCGGGGCTGTGACAAGTAGCACGGGCTATGGTGAGCATGTAGTGGACTTACCTGGCACAGGAGCGGGGCTGTGACAAGTAGCACGGGCTATGGTGAGCCCGTAGTTGACTTACCTGGCATAGGAGCGGGACTGTAACAAGTAGCACGGGCTATGGTGAGCCCGTAGTGGACTTACCTGGCACAGGAGCGGGACTGTAACAAGTAGCACGGGCTATGGTGAGCCCGTAGTGGACTTACCTGGCACAGGAGCGGGGCTGTAACAAGTAGCACGGGCTATGGTGAGCCCATAGTGGACTTACCTGGCACAGGAGCGGGGCTGTAACAAGTAGCACGGGCTATGGTGAGCCGTAGTGGACTTACCTGGCACAGGAGCGGGACTGTAACAAGTAGCACGGGCTATGGTGAGCCCGTAGTGGACTTACCTGGCACAGGAGCGGGACTGTAACAAGTAGCACGGGCTATGGTGAGCCCGTAGTGGACTTACCTGGCACAGGAGCGGGACTGTAACAAGTAGCACGGGCTATGGTGAGCCCGTAGTGGACTTACCTGGCACAGGAGCGGGGCTGTAACAAGTAGCACGGGCTATGGTGAACCCGTAGTGGACTTACCTGGCACAGGAGCGGGGCTGTAACAAGTAGCACGGGCTATGGTGAACCCGTAGTGGACTTACCTGGCACAGGAAATGTGCGCCGTGCACACTGTTGTTTGTTTTCGTTTCAGATTCAACTACTGGGAACAAAATATCGATGTAGCACGGACTATAGTGATCCCGTAACCTGCCGCGCACATGAGCGTGTTAACAGATATCCAAGTGACCTGGAAACACAGATGAGGCGAGCGCAACATGGCCCTCAGTGGGAACACAACCAGGCCATGTAACTCTACACGCGAGGTGTAGACTCGCCTCACAGTCTACACTCTACACGTGAGGTGTAGCCTCGCCTCACAGTCTACACTCTACACAACCACACCCTACTCTCACAACACTGGCCAATGGGGCTTTAACCTGTTTATATACATATGCACCATACACTATCAGCAGAGGGGAGACATCTCCCGTCCACGAGGCTCACCATAGCCCGTGCTTCTTGCCCCGCTCCTGTGCCAGGTAAGTTACGGGCTCACCATAGCCCGTGCTACTTGGAACTTGTTCCGAGTAGCTGAATCTATAACACAACAAACTATCAGCAGAGTGCCTGGAGGCCCACAACAATGCATCAGCAAACATTGATAGCACAAAGTGCATCACCTCTGATTGGTCTTATGCATAGCTGAGGAACCGAATTAGCCTCAGTAACGAGCCATATAGCTGGTTTACAGTGCCGGGGAGCACCTGGGTGCCCGAGTGTGTGCGCGGGTGATTTACAGTGCCATCTTGGGAGGGTTAAAATGGACTTAAGTTGTCGGTCTGTGTTTTCCGATTTCACAAACGTCAAATTGGGAGAGTTCGATCCTCGGTAACCCACCTGACCTATAGAATCCGATGCTTATTGGTCCAATTTATCGTCTGTATTGCCGTAATATTTGTTTGAGTTATTGACCGAGAGTTTGACACTATATTTGACAGTGCCAACATTGTTCTGGTAGTGTGAGGACTAGTTTTGTTGCTGGGCCCCGAGCTCTGTGCTGGCAGGAGGGTCGGGGTTCGAGGCATGCCGGTGAGTGATAGGTTACCTGCAAGCTTGCGGGAGGGAAAGGGGTTACCGCATGCGTGTGCGTGTGCCAGGCTGATGAGCGGGTTACCGCAAGCGGTGCGTGGTGCCAGGGGGTGAACGGGTTACCGCATGCGGTGCGTGGTGCCAGGGGGTGAACGGGTTACCGCATGCGGTGCGTGGTGCCAGGGGGGGGAGTGGGCTACCGCATGCGGTGCGTGGTGCCAGGGGGGTGAGTGGGCTACCGCATGCGGTGCGTGGTGCCAGGGGGGTGAGTGGGCTACCACATGCGGTGCGTGGTGCCAGGGTGATGAGCGGGTTACCGCATGCGGTGCATGGTGCCAGGGGGCGGTGTGAGCGGGCTAACGCATGCGGTGCGTGGTGCCAGGGGGGTGAGTGGGCTACCGCATGCGGTGCGTGGTGCCAGGGTGATGAGCGGGCTACCGCATGCGGTGCGTGGTGTCAGGGGGTGAGCGGGTTACCGCATGCGGTGCGTGAAGACACATGCGGGCCAGGTCTCAGGGCGCTTATAAAAATACCCATGATAGGGACCGGCCGACCCGCCCCACACTCACCCATACGCCGAGGAGAAAGCTAAACTTTAACTCTTATTTCCAACCTTGTAACAAAATCCCTTCCATGATTTAATAATTAAATAAGTGAAGAATTTTGTTTGGTGTTCGTATTGAAGTGTGAAGATTCTGGCCATCAAACTGATTTAGTTAAATAAACCAGTGAAGCCTCTTCCTCTAGGAGTCTAGACTGACCTCATTTTTGCAAACCAGTAATCCAAACTAGATTAGTTTGTTTGTTTATTTGTTTGAGGCTATAAGAGACTGGGGGGGGGGGGGGGAATGGATATCTCCATCTTGTTGAGGTTATCTTGAGTTGATTTAGGGGCTTAGCGTCCTCGCGGCCCGGTCCTAGACCTGGCCTCCTTTTTGTTACACACCTCCAGGAAGCAGCCCGTAGCAGCTGTTTAAACTCCCAGGGACCGATTTACTGCTAGGTGAACAGGCGCATCAGGGTAAAAGGGACTCGGCCCATGTGTTTCCGCCTCCGCCGGGGATCGAACCGGAACCTTAGGACTACCCTACGAACCCGCAGCGCTGTCCACTCAGCCCTCAGGCCCCATGGGAACCGGTTAGGTAGGCTGATACTGTTAATTAACCTATCAGGTGTTAACGGGGAAGCGAGCTGTAGCTCTCGGTGCCCCGTCTGCCAGCCCTATTGTACACCTTACCTTATAATTTACCCGTTCTGTTATATACAGAGAAATGGAGACGGTTGGTGGTGAAGGTGGATAGCGGCCGTGAGATACGATGCTACTTGTAAGGAGAAGTAGTTAGGTAGTGGTCAGATGAATGACAAGTATAATCAGAGTTGTAAATAGCTGGTGTAGAACACCGCTCACCCAGTAGTGTGTACCCAGTAAGCGCGTCACCAGTAGGCGTCACCCAGTAGTGTGTTCACCCAGTAGTGTGTACACCCATAGTGTGTCACCCAGTAGTGCGTCACCCAGTAGTGACACCCAGTAGTGTGTCACCCAGTAGTGTCACCCAGTAGTGTCCACCCAGTAGTGTCACCCAGTAGTGTCACCCAGTAGTGTGTCACCCAGTAGTGTGTCACCCAGTAGTGTGGTCACCCAGTAGTGTGTCACCCAGTAGTGTGTCACCCAGTAGCGCGTCACCCAGGTAGTAGTGTCACCCAGTAGTGTGTCACCCAGTAGTGGTGTCACCCAGTAGTGTGTCACCCAGTAGTGTGTCACACAGTAGTTCTTGCACCCCAGTAGTGTGTCACCCAGTAGTGTGCCACCCAGTGAGTGTGGCACCCAGTAGTGTGTCACCCCGTAGTGTGTCACCCAGTAGTAGCGCGTCACCCAGTAGAGGGGGGGCCGTCACCCCGTAGTGTGTCACCCAGTAGTGTTGTCACCCAGTAGTAGGTAGTGTGTCACCCAGTAGTGCGTCACCCAGTAGTGTGCTCACCCAGTAGTGTGTCACCCAGTAGTGTGGCAGCCAGTTGTGTTGTTCACCCCGTAGTGTGTCACCCAGTAGCGCGTCACCCAGTAGCGCGTCACCCAGTAGTGTGGCACCCAGTAGTGCTTTCACCCAAGTAGTGCGTCACCCAGTAAGTGTGTCACCCAGTAGTGGTGTCACCCAGTTAGTGTGTCCCCCAGTAGTGGTGTCAACCAGTAGTGCTGTCACCCAGTAGCGACGTCACCAGTAGTGTCGTCACCCAGTAGTGTGTCCACCTAGTAGTAGTGCCGTCACCCCAGTATGTGTCTCACCCAGTAGTAGGTGTCCCCCAGTAGTGTGTCACCCAGTAGTGTGTCACCCCGGTGTGGGGTCACCACAGTAGCGCGTCCCCCAGTAGTGTGTCACCCAGTAGTGTGTCACCCAGTAGCGCGTCACCCAGTAGTCGTGTCACCCAGTAGTGTGTCACCCAGTAGCGCGTCACCCAGTAGCGCGTCACCCAGTAGCGCGTCACCCAGTAGCGCGTCACCCAGTAGCGCGTCACCCAGTAGCGCGTCACCGGCAGAGTGTGTCACCCAGTAGCTGCGTCACCCATTAGTGTGTCACCCAGTAGTGTGGTCCCCTACCTATACCGTGTGTGTTCTCTTTGGAAGATCACATTCGTGTTAAACTCTGGCGAGACTTGATTTATTTATATATTAACAGATTAAGTAACTACCTCATTAGTGCTATAACATGCTTAGCTAAACGAATTTTGAGGTTGCAATAGCCTAAATGCATTATATTCCGCTGTGACCTTTATCACTGATCGTTTCACAGGAATAGGTATCAGGTGCATAATTACAATTAACTAAAACTAAGAGAAACAAGTGTGGGTATGAAACAGTATGTGGGGTCCCGTATGTGGGGATCAGTATGTGGGGTCAGTATGTGGGGTCAGATGTGGGGTCATATGTGGGGTCAGTATGGGTTGGGGGGGGTCAGTATGTGGGGTCAGTATGTGGGGTCAGTATGTGGGGGCAGTACGTGGGGTCAGTACGTGGGGGGGCAGAGTGGGTTCCCAGCTATGTGGGGGTCAGGTATGTGGGGTCAGTACTGTGGGGTGGTCCAGTATGTGGGGTCCAGTGTGTGGGTCCAGTATGTGGGGGTCAGGTACGTGGGGGTACGGTATTGTGGGGGGGTCCAGTATGTGGGGTCCAGTGTGTGGGGGTCAGTATGGTGGGGTCAGTGGTGGGGTCAGTATGTGGGGTCAGTAATGTGGGGGTCAGTAGCCGGGGTTAGTAGTGGGGGTCAGTAGCTGGGGTCAGTAGTGGGGGTCAGTATGGGGGGTCAGTACTGTGGGGTCCAGTATGTGGGGTCCAGTGTGTGGGGGTCACGTATGTGGGGTCAGTAGAGTGGGAAGTCAGTGTAAATAGTGGAATGGTCAGTATGTGGGGTCAGTATGTTGGGTCACCTCATGTTTGGTCACCTCATGTGGGGTCACGTCATGTGGTAAGTCGAGTATTGGCAGTCATACGCTGGGGTCTAGTATGGGGGGTCCAGATAGTGGGGTCAGTTACGTTCGGGGTCAGTATGTTGGGTCAAGTATGTGGGGTCAGTAGGTTGGGGTCATTACGTGGGGTCAGTAACGTGGGGTCCAGTATGTGGGGTCCAGTGTGTGGGTCCAGTATGTGGGGTCAGTAGGGGGTCGATACGTGGGGTCAGTATGTGGGTTCAGTATGTGGGGTCAGTATGTGGGGTCAGTATGTTGGGGTCAGTACGTGGGGTCAGTACGTGGGGTCAGTATGTGGGGGTCCAGTATGTGGGGTCAGGTATGTGGGGTCAGTACGTGGGGTCAGTACGTGGGGTCAGGTATGTGGGGTCCAGTATGTGGGGTCCAGTGTGTGGGGGTCCAGTATGTGGGGTCAGTACGTGGGGTCAGTATGTGGGGTCAGTACGTGGGGTCAGTATGTGGGGTCAGTATGTTGGGGTCAGTACGTGGGGTCAGTACGTGGTGGTACAGTATGGGGGGTCAGTATGTGGGGTCAGTACGTGGGGGCAGTATGTGGGGGCAGTATGTGGGGTCAGTAGGTGGGGTCAGGTACGTGGGGTCATGTATGGGGGTCAGTGATGTGGGGTCCAGTACGCTTGGGGTCAGTATGTGGGTGTCAGTATGTGGGGTCAGTATGTGGGGTCAGTATTGTGGGGTCAGTAGTGTGTGGGGTCAGTAGTGTGTGGGGTCAGTAGTGGTGTGGTAGTATGTGGGGGTCAGTACGTGGGGTCAAGTATGTTGGGGGTCGTATGTGGTGGTCAGGTATGTGGAAGCCAGGTATGTGGGTGTCAGATACGTGGGGTCAGTACGTGGGGTCAGTACTGTGGGGTCAGTGTGTGTGGGGCGTAAGTGTGCTGGGGTCAGTATGGTGGGGGTCAGTAGTTTTGGGGTACAAGTATGTGGGGGTCCGTACGTGGGGGTCAGTATGTGGGGTCAGTATGTGGGGTCAGTATTCCCCTGTGGGGTCTGTATGGTGGGGTCAGTATGTCGGGGTCAGTAACGTGGGGTCAGTCCGTGGGGTCAGGAATGTGGGGGTCAGTATGTGGGGTCTAGTATGGTGGGGTCCAGTATTGTGCGGTCCAGCCCCATATGTGTGGGTCAGTATGGTGGGGTCAGTATGTGGGGTCAGTACGTATAGTCAATTACTGTCTTATTATAATCTACGTAGGTCAATTTTTGACTTATAGTCTACTTTTCCATGCTCGGAAACTCTAAACTCAAATGCGCTTCGTTCCTAATCTACTGGCTGGTACATTTTGTACATATATAATGGAATCTCTGTCCATCCACTTTGAAAAAAGTTGATTTTTTTTGTCCCATAAGTTCATTTTGCAGTTTAGTGGGCCATGGCGCGTGTGTTGAAGGACAACTTTAGGTTGCAGTAGCTGTCTTCACCCTCTACTGGGGAGGCAGAGAGTAAGTGCATACAAGCGATTGATTCGTGAAGATTAAGCCACCCAAAGAGTGGCACGGGCATGAGTAATGCATACACGTAATGCATAGAAGTGGTCGTTATTTAGATTCAGCTACTGGTAACAAAACTTTCCAAGTAGCACGGGTTAGTGTGAGCCCGTAGAGGACTTAACCTGGCACAGGAGCGGGGTGTAACTGTGTGTGTTGTTGTTGTG
>WNGS01163947.1:11746840-11758698 GCA_020271785.1 Procambarus virginalis | reverse complement strand
TTTTTTTAGGATCTGCTTGCTGTATATGCTTGTGTAATTGTAGATATTTTTTCTGTTAATTCTTGAAAGCTATAATTGAGGATTTAATAATTACGCACTGATATATTTAGAAAGTTTGAAATTCATGCTTGGCATTTTGCTAAACATTTAAATGAAAGCTCTTTTCATGGTAACACATCTCTTGTACAACAAAGCTGTCAAATCAATCGTAGCTTTGTTACTATGAATGCCTCTAAAAAACTGTGGTTGTGAGTGGTAGTTATTTACAACAATAGCTACAATACTCTGCACTCCTCCAATATATTAATTTTCTTCATCTTGAGCTGTGCTGAAAGTTTTACACAATCTCAGACATTCTTCTCTGTGGTGAATTTTCTTGTTGCAGCATAATTGTTTTCCTTGAAACTTGTTGACTTTAAATTGAGCTATGTATTTGTATTTTTTTTTTTTTTCTGAAATGTTGGCTCTAGACTAATAATATAGAGTAACGGAACCACCCGCATGCAATTAATAAGTGTAATTATAGGTGAGAGGTACACTTGTGGTGTCCCATCCTCCAGATACTCTTTTGTCGTATAACACTTTGAAACTACTGACAGTTTTGGCTTCCACCACCTTCTCACTTAACTTGTTCCAACCATCTACCATTCTGTTTGCAAAAGAAAACTTTCTAATATTTTTTCAGCACTTTTGTTTCCGATCTTGAATCTGTGTCCTCTTGTTCTTTAAGTTGCTGGTTTCAGGAATCCTCTGTCAATTTGGTAGATTCCTGTTAATATTTTGGAAGTGACAATGTCACCTGTTTTTCTTCTATCTTCTAGTTTTGGCATATTTGAACGCTTCTAGCCTTTCCTCGTAGCTTTTTTTTCAGTTCTTGAAGCCATTTTGTAGCATGCCTTTGCACCTTTTCCAGTTTATTAAGTGCTCCTTGAGATATGGGCACCACCAACTGGTGCATACTCCAATTTTGGTCTCAGAAATCATGAATAGTTTCTCTAGTATTTCACCATCCATGTACAGTAATTAAAATAAGTCTGAAGATGGAAAGCGATGCATATGCTCTTAAGAGTTCTTTAGTTCCTTTCCACACAATTTGTAAGTTGTGTGTGGTCTGTGTTCTCCAATTCCACATTCTATAACATGGCATTATTCATATTGAATCCATTTGCATAAGCACTTATTTTATCTAAATCAATTTGAAGGGCATACACAATAGAGTATGCCCAAGGTGATGACCCTTATACTACAAAACGTAAAGGCGATTAAGATCCCCCCGAGAGGGACCTGCCATAGACTTCCTCACATCGAGGGTGGAAAGGAGTGAAATGAACACAAAACAAACTATATTTCAGGCTTGTTTTATGTACTAAAGTTGTAATTTGTGTGCTCGCACCACACCAGCCTTGGGTGGGGGGGGGGGTTCTGCCACTTGTGCCATGGTTCCCACTACAATACACTGCGTTTTCTAGTAACTACTCTTTGCATGTCTGAGTGAAATTTGAATTTTAACCTGTCGGATGATGGATCGCCTGGCAGGTTGATGATGGATCACCTGACAGGTTGATGATGGATCACCTTACAGGATGATGATGTTGACCAGACCACACACCAGAAGTGAAGGGACGACGACGTTTCGGTCCGTCCTGGACCATTCTCAATCGACTTGAGAATGGTCCAGGACGGACCGAAACGTCGTTGTCCCTTCACCTTCTAGTGTGTGGTCTGGTCAACATACTGTACTTTAGCCACGTTATTGTGACTCGTCGCCTGCAGGTTGATGATGGATCACCTGGCAGGTTGATGATGGATCACCTGGCAGGTTGATGATGGATCACCTGGCAGGTTGATGATGGATCACCTGGCAGGTTGATGATGGATCACCTGGCAGGTTGTGAGGATCACCTGGCAGGTTGATGATGGATCACCTGGCAGGTTGATGATGGATCGCCTGACAGGTTGATGATGGATCGCCTGACAGGTTGATGATGGATCGCCTGGCAGGTTGATGATGGATCGCCTGACAGGTTGATGATGGATCGCCTGACAGGTTGATGATGGATCGCCTGACAGGTGATGATGGATCGCCTGACAGGTTGATGATGGATCGCCTGACAGGTTGATGATGGATCGCCTGACAGGTTGATGATGGATCGCCTGACAGGTTGATGATGGATCACCTGACAGGTTGATGATGGACCAGGAGAACCTGCCGATTGCAATTTTACTCTAATCCAGTATTCCAGGCTCTGCCCCTAATTCTTATTTTCAAGGGTAGTGCCATAACCTCTTGGATGTGTAACTGAACCAGGCTTATTGACTTTCTTTACTTCAAGATTTTCTATGAAGTGTCTTGAACTCGCTTCATTAAATGTAGATATGAACTCGTAACCATAATCAGAATAACATTTCTGGTACCTCCACTGGACAAAAGTAGTTAAAATTTGCCTTGAGATTTCTTCCAAAATGAGCCCTATTGACTACCTTGAGGTGCTTCCGGGGCTTAGCGTCCCGTGGCCCAGTTGTCGACCAGGCCTTCGACTATACTACACTCCCTAAACTTCTTTTGGCTACTTTCTATGACAGTTTTTATAGACCCTATTAAAACTGTAATTAGATTTGGGTCAATATTCAGAACTTTTCATTCTCTAAATTAAAATTAGCCATATGATCATTATCCAAATAGTCCCATAAGATTTTCATATGCCCAAAACTTACTCTTTATGATAGTTCACATTTAAGAGTTGGTTTCATAACTATTTTCTGAATTAAATTGTTTTCACTTCCTCCGAACTGAGCTTGCCTGTAATGGTGTTTTAATAAATTTAGGCATTTATGTAGCAAACCGATTCAATTATTTTTTATAATTGAATCGGTTTGATTCAATCAGCATTGAATCTTTGATTTGAATCAGCATGATTCAGCATGCTGAATCATGCTGACATATAATGGATACTAGAGGGTGCAGAATCTGACAGTTTAATGTCCAGATAATATCAGAATCTTGGTAACTGGATCCAGATAAGGTGGTTGGTCTTTAGTGTAAGTATATTTGTTGGACTTTATTTTCTCTTCATGTTTCAATTGATTCAATTCCATTGTGGCACATTTATTTTAAATTTAATTTTAATGTACAGGCTGCATATTTTATAAATGGCTTTCCTAGTACTGTATTTACTTTACCAAAGGCATGGCAGTGTTGGTTGTTACTCTGCACAGGTTATTAACAGGCCTACAGGTATGTGCCTTGGTTACTTTGTTTAAAAACATTAAATAAAATTTCATGAACTGTTGCAGGTGACGGAGGATAGTGTGACTCTTAAAGGTGGAGTATGGAGCTGGATGGGTCTGAGGAAATTTTGCACACAATGTCCTTACCATCTCAGGAGCCCGACACTTCTTCAGAATCCATTCAACCACCATCCAAGGTAGCGAAGACATCAATCACTTTCTGTGGAATAGTTCCTCTCCCTGAGCACAAAGTGTTCATGACACGAGCAAACCAGCTTGGAATCTCTCTCGCAGAGGCATTGTTGGATAAAGGAGCTGAGAAAATTCTAAAAGCTGCCAAGGCTCAAAATGTTGCTAATGTACCGCCAAATGTGTCTTCCACACTAAATGGTAGTTCTGGGGGAGAAGCTGTACCTGCTAATGGCTCATAGAATATGTTGTACAATGTACAGTATTTGCCATTGAAGGTTCATACAATAATGTGACTACTTGGGTGAAAACGTGCATTAATTCTTTTATGGATAACTTGCATAATTAATAATCGTTATTGTGACAACCTACTCATCACATATACTCTTTTTCAGTGTTTTGGTTTGCCATTTTGTGCCTTAGTACATATTCGGGATACAGAGTATATACTGTATTAGGTACATTCCATCAGATGTATCAGATAATTCATAAAGCTCAAATTACATAATTATTTTATTTATATTAATGCTTGATATATTGTTCCTTTGGGTTCCACATTTGAGAGCCAGATGTACACAACCTCTCAAATCTAACATGTTTGTTTGGTTACATATAATGATAGCAGCACTCCACTTGCTTGCCCTAGGAAATGAGAGCTACCTTCCTCTGGCACTTACAAGTGAGAATGTAGAAATGAAGCATGAAAAGATTAAGGTGGATAAAAAAATGAAAACTAATATATTGATAGGGGAGAAGGAGACTATTTCAGTAGATGTAGTGGTACTTTAGTGTAGGTAAAATAAAAGCTATGTATTGGAAGCAGAGCATCCTTCATACTCCACCAGTGGGCTTCTATGGGTGACTGAAGCCAACTGGTATTACTAGTACCTATAATGTTACTCATAAATTAGTGATTTTTATGGCCATCTTTAGTTAAATGACATTCCTAAGAAGGTACAATGTATAATGTATTCAATCCTTAGTGAAAAATGCTGCAGGTTAAGATAAGCACTGTATATATTTACAAATAAATTTGATTTTATTTACAGTAGATGTAAATTTATCTATTCTATTTGAAAATCGGTATGTAGGTGCTGCGTCCATAGCAACACCTTAATTAGTGCATTAGCACTATTGGGTTCCTCCTGGAGGGACAATACTTGTACGAAAAGTTGTGTATATATTGAAAACTTCTGACATTTCAGAAAAGATATTTTTTTACTCTTAAGTATTAATGTAATGCACAAATTAAGTGAGGTTGTTAGTGTAAAGAAAGTGGGGTAATAGTTCAAGATGTACACAACATTGACACTGGTAGTTCAGTGAGGTTATAAGTGACCCATCACAGTTCACAAGTAACACATTGTATGTGTTTCCACGTAGCTGAGATGCTCTTTACAAAGTTTGCAATCCTAACATAATTCCAGTGGAGGTGCTGCATTACACAAGTACCGGTATCATTAAAATGCGTCGAACAGGTTCATATTTACAAATTCCAAGGCAGTAATATATAGCAGGTCTGCCTTTTCATTACACTGTATCTCGGATCTACAGAGCAATTCATTGTTTAATATATAAAAAAAAATGCGGCCTTTTCACTGGTGAAATACAGGTATTTATAAAAATATCTACTGAAATGATAATTGGGTTCCTGGTAATTGTTCTTTGATATTTAGATAATATATTTTTTATTCATCTCTTTAAAAAGAGTTAATTTTGTTAGATTTACAATATAATTGTTTTTATAGATTTTAATTTGCTTATCTAGATGTACTGTATTCATTGTTTATTTTATAAGTGTATAGAATTGAATTTATTTTTAAATATTTAAAATGTTATTTAGGCTTGGCTATATATGGTTGGTTAAGGTTACATATGGGTGTAGTGGGCGTGTGTGCAGGTGGTCGCCCATCATGTTAACTTGTCGTGTACTACCAAACTGGCTGCTGTATGTTGAACACACAACACCAAAATTGAAACCCTTAAAACGTAAAAAAATTTACGTTTCGGTAAATTTCTCGTTAATAGAAGAATTTTGAAACCCGTTTTTCCTTGTCTCGGTACCTTGCAAATTTGCATTTAATGTGTTCATTTAATATAATATATAGTTGATCTTGTTCTCGACTGTTGATTGGGGATCCCAGGTTCACTTTGCTGGTGCCACAGAATTGGTTGGGCACGTTTCCTATTCACCTAATGCAGCTGTTCACCTGGCCGTAACTATGTATCCGCGAGTTAGGCAACTGTTGTGGGGTTGTATCCTGTGAAGGGCCAGTAATTTGACCTTGGTGGGGGACCTTGATACAAGCCTAAAGTATATATATACAATGGGGCCTCGACTTATGATGCTAATCCGTTCCCAGAGACGGATCGTAAGTCGAAGCGATTTTTCCCGTAAGAAATAAAGGGATTTGAATTAATCCGGTCCCCACCCTCCAAAATATTAACATACAAATACATTTTATACTGAATACAATGTTTTTTTCTAACTACAATACAGTACCAAAGTGTCTCTTACCTTTATGGAGGGCTCTTGATGGCATATGGAAGATGGTGATGAGGGGGGAGGAAGAGAGTTGTTCCTGTTTGGAAGGGGAGTCCCCTTCCATTATCACATCAGGGAGTGATGTTTTCTCTAGGGTACTCTCTTTCTCCTATGTTTTGCCTGAGTACCACTAGGACCTGGTTGTGGTTCAGTGTTTGTTTGCGTCACTACAAAATTGTCAAGAGACATTTGTTTTTCCCTTCTTTTTAACGTTAGTCGGTAATGATGCATCACAGTGTCATTGAATAGGTTAAGGCAACGACCTACTGCAGCTTGATTTGGGTGAGTCGTTTCAGCAAAGGTTTGCAATTCTTCCCATGCTGCACACATTTTCTTAATTGTTGAGGAAGAGACATTCTGTACACTTGTTTCTGCTCTATGGTCATCCTTACATGGGTTTTCATATGTTTATCCTTATCACTGACTTTCCTGGGACTCATGGCATGATATATAATAATTACTTTAATGTTCAAAATGCAAAAAATACCACAAACGCGAAATTTCTTGTAGGCGCGATCGTCACTAAGCGGGCAGCTGTAGTAAACTGAGGCAGGGCGGCCGCGTGAATGGGAACCACGCGCTCAGTCGACCCGAACGTGTACCAACAGATATCGGATGTCGAGTCACATTTTTCGATGAAATTGATATCGTAACTCGAAATTATCATAAGTAGGGGCAATCGTATGTCGAGGTGCCACTGTATATATATAGTCTTCCTTTCCCTGACAAAGCTAATTTTAATATAAAATTACACTAAATCAACGGCAGAAATAAATACAGTATGCCAACACCTAAACTATTTGAAAGTGTTGTCTTTGGGTATCGGTAATAATCCATGTACTGTAGAGTACAGTAATTGTTTTAGTCTACATAATTCTCTGGGGTCCAGCCAGATATCAGTGGGACCTGTTTTCATAGCAAGTGCTGGTAGTGGGAGAAGCTACAACACTCGGCCTGCTTGCTAATGCTTTCCTACACACTTTAAAAATGAAGTTAATTTGTCCTGGAAGTATGCACTATGTACGATTCATTTGAATTTTAGGTGAATGGTTTGATTACACTTTTTGTAAGCCAGTGGTTAGAGCTATTGGGACCAGTTTTCAGTGTATTACGAAGTCAAAAAGTGAAGTACTATTACTCAAATTGTACTTAATTACATTTTCTTAAATAGAAATGAAAGCTATTATTAAATAATGTTTGGTGTTGGAAAGAAGTGCTTTCAAAAAGTTGAATTCCTTGTACTACTGTACATTTCTCAAATAAAATATTTCTAGTATAAATTGATGTGGTACCCAGTTAAATTATTTTAGAATGCCATATAATTTCAAAGAAAATTTAATATTTTGATTCATAGGGTAAGATTCAGTCTGGAGTCAAGCCAGACTTTGGGAGTAGAACTCCCAGAACCCCATCCAGGTAAAAGAACCTGTGATAAATTTTTGTGAACTTGGGAAAATGATAAATTATTTACAATGTACTGTATATGGAAAGTATGGTTAAGAATTAATGTTTTCAGTATGGGGAGGGTGGTGTAAGCATAGTGAAATGTTTGTGAGCAGTCCTCTGGGTGCTTCCTTGAGCCAGAGTTGTGGTCTACCAAGATTCATTGTTATTCTTTCATCATCCTACTTTGTGCCCCCCTTAAGGCTTCCCCTCTTGCCAGAGTTTTAAAGTGTGCCTTGAGTCTGTTTTCTCCATGGCAGTGTTTTTATGTCTTTATTGCTCTTGGTGGTCTTTTCTCGCTCTCGACAGGTTAATTCCACACGTTCTTGTTGCAGTATCAGATTTTTCCTTCAGCACCAGCTTGTGGTCAATAGTGTTTCAGCCTGGGCTACAAAGCATGGCTTTAAGCTCTACTGTGAAAAATTGTCCTATGACTTGCAAGGAAAACATTCCCACCACCTGCCTTTAATCCTTTATGGAAGTAAACTTGTACATAAGGGTAATGTAAAACTATTAAGATTGATATTTGCACCTGCCAGTCTTGTCACATGTCACCTATGAACTAGTGCACCAACACCCTTACTTGACTAAACAAAAAAGTATTTGCATCTTCTGGGTTGTGAATACACACACCTTTTGCACTTGTCTTCCCCAAGTGCTGTCAAAATTGAAAAATTGATGCCCACATTATTAATTTTACCCTCAGACCTTTCTTACATGCAGAATCATTGTGCTATTATTAAAAGACTACTGTAATCGATATTGCCTTCGATGCTTTGCACTTTTCTCTCGTGTGTGCTATGACTGCTGTCCCTGTTGAAAACCCTCTTTATTTTTAATTTTTGCCATATTTTTACTGCACAGATTGCCTACTTGCAGGCTTTTCTCTCTGCACACGTCTGCAGTTTGTCCCTTCATATTGTTACCTACCTTACTTACAGTTTTGTCAGTTTTGTTATACTGTATTGCCTTTTTAACGAACATTTTCACTGCCATTCATGTGCTACTGCTCTTTTTAATGGGGGGTTGAAGTCTACTGATGGCATTTATTTCTCCATAATAAATGTTTCTGGTCATACCTTTCATGTGCCACTTCCCCCAGGAGATTATTCTTTACAGAGCTTTATTCAATCTTTGTGCTCTTAAGACATTTACATTTCATGCACCAAGTCTGTGTGTTATTGTAGTTGACTCTTGCAGTGCTCTCATGGGTCTGGAGTTACATCCAAATTTGTGTTGCTTTTTATGATATTGTGGCTTCTCCCACTAGAGGCCCATTTGTGTCTTTCCCCCCCATTTCCCAGATGCAAATCCCTTCCTCTAATTTCTATCGTGTCATTTATAATGTAATCTGAAACATTTGAAGACAAAGCGAGATGGATGACTATACCAAATTACTAAGTCAGATGTGGCCTTTGTCGTGCCTCTGAAATAGGAAGTGATCTTCTCTGGCTAGGTTAACCTACTTACCCAACAGAGGTAATGTATGGGCACTTGTATAAAATAGAGATTGAACTTTACTATTGGAACTGCATTGATCCACTAGCAGTTGAGTACCTTTTCCAAAATTTCCTGATTTTCAGAATAAGTAATTTGGGATTCCCACAGTCCCCTCGAGTTGTATGTCTAAGATCATCAGTGAATCCGATTCCTTTAACACGTTTATATTTTTTCTTTTGTATTGGTATTCTGAATGATATTTAGAAACTTCTAAATATATGAATACAATGCTCTATACTTATGGGCTTGGTACTTCATTTTATTGGTGCTTAATCAAGGCTCGCTCATCACGTGAATGTGATATTTTTTCACCAGTCTATGCTCGTCAGTTCATTCAACTGTCTCTAATATTCTCCTCAATATTGAAGTTTATCACTTTTGCACTTGTATCTCTCCATGATATTTCTATTCCTATTTTATGCTTTCTATGATTGTACCGATTCTTTGATTTGAATTGTTTGACCACAACATCTCTGTAAATGTGCACAAGGTTTAGCATTCCTTCATGCAGTCTGGCTGTAACTTACTGGGACTTTTATTGCCATACCTGCTTTCCTTCCATTGACTTGTGCTACTTCTCAGTTTTTAATGCACAAATTATGTCATTCACACTTCTCTCAAATTTTAATTGATCAGCACTTCATTGTTTATTTTTATTTAACACAATTTCCTTCTTTCCACCATCATAACTTGCCCAAATTCACCTTTGTTTCTCTCGCACACAACATGAATACACTTCTAAAATAACTCGAGTATGTACATACATGAAAGCTGACATACTCTGATTATTCACATGGCCTATATACTAGGTTTATAACTAATACTGTATACCCTGATGCCATCCATGTAAATATTGAACAAATAAAGTGACCTCACACTACCCTGGTGTCCAAAATGTTAATATCGACACAGTCACTCGTTATACTATTACAAGCTACAAAGTCTTCCCATGCTCCATACATGCTCAACTCACTCCAAAATTATCTTCTATTAACTTTATTAACAATTTCATTATTCCATTACATGTGAACTTTGCTAAATAACTCATTTTCATCGAGATACTTAAATATTTAAATGTGTAAAAAACTACAGTACAGTATCACCTTTTGTAATAATTTTAGGGTGTGTGTTCAGTAGTTTTTAGTTTTCATATATAATGCTGTACTGTATTTTAAATTGTGTACAATATTTATTTTAACCAGTATTTACACCAGTATTGTTGTGTGATAGATCATATATACAATACTGAATAATTATGTGCAATTTTGATTTTTTAATATGAATTATAAATCAATACGGGCATGCCTGTATCAGTGCCGAAAAGGTAATGAAGATTGTTAAAGGTCAGAATATGTGCTGCTCTAGGGAGGGAGGGGGTGTTCTTGCAAATTTAAACTTTTTAATTGAACTTATTCAGGTTTTGTCATTGTGGTACTTAATTGTATTTGCAATGTGAATAAAATTGATAATTATATTTGTTTAATTATTATTTATTTTAAAATTGATATAATCTCTCAAATGTTGGTTATTAAGGGAGGTAAATGTCATGGTTAAGACAACTACATCAGAACATTAGAAAAATACAAAATATATTTTAATTAAGTGACTTTTACACAGACGGCTCTGCTGTTGAAGACGTGATACAGTATTGACAAATGCATGGCAATCTATAATGGGGTAACAATTTTAAAATTTGCTTCTTCCACATTAACTTTTATCAACTTCCCAAGTATGCTGGAAGAATTTTAGGATTTGGAGGCAAGTATTATTATGCATTTTCATGCAAATCTGTTCAGTAAAATATAACAAAAGTAAGGGTACCAAATAGGAAACTTCAAGTATCGGTACTATAAAAGTTCACTCTACAATAACTTAAGATATTGGGAGAATTGTAGTGAACCACAAAAACTGTACATCTTGTATCTATAAAGAAGACTGTTCAAACTTGGAATGCAGTTATTTCTGGTCACACCCAACTTTGAAGAGGACAGATTAGTAGGAACTGCCATAGGCAAGTTGGGGTTGGCTCCATTGACCTCCCTTTAATAAGATCAGCTGCTATTGGGATGCCTGTGAAGTCTGACATGGGGTTTGGTTTTCCAGAGTTGTTTTCAATGGTGTTTCAGTTAATCACACAAAGCTACAACATTATAATAATGTTGCATTAAATAACCATAGTAAACAAAATTGGGGTTGTGTGTATATATTCCATGTTTTAAGAGAGAAACTGGGAGAAGAGGAGGGGTAGGGGGGGGGTAATTTGGTGAGGAAAGAGCCGAGTACGCTATGTAGTTTAATATACAGTATAAGAGAGTGTCTGTGCCTGTCCGAGGTTGGAAATCAGACACTTGAGGATAGCCTCATAAATATCATGGTGATTTGTGATTGTATGGGGAGTAACATAGGGAAGTTGGGGTTGCCCCCCCTCCCCATGGCCTTCTTTAAGTAGGATTGGCTTCTATTTCGATAATCTATGAAGTTTGAAAGAGGGTTGGGTTTCCATAGAGTTTTTCACAATTTCATCTATTCATCACGTTAAAATATACATTAAAGTAAAAGTTTTTAATAGTAAAAGTTACAGTGATTAAGTGCTTATTGCACATTAGTTTCTTATCAGCTATCTCACCCTGTCAGAGTAAAAAAGAGACAAATGTATGTGAATGCATGTGTGTGTGTGTGTGGGTATATATGTATATGTACGTATATGTATGTGTATAAAATATAGATGGAAGCTGATCAGAATTACATTTCACCTTTGTAAATGCACATAATGACACTATGTAAAAGACACATCGAATACTTTATGTAGGGCATACGTAAATCTTTGTATCTATGTATTTACGTATATAGGTTAGCTTAGCATTTTAAAAGCACCGAATCACCTTCTGTGGTTGATTGTTCAATAAACCCTTGAACTATATGTTTAACACACTCTAACCCTGTCCATGGAGGA
>WNGS01163947.1:11700514-11722200 GCA_020271785.1 Procambarus virginalis | reverse complement strand
CTTAAATACTGATGACTTGTTTTGTCCACATACAATGGAGAATAGGGTTTACACGGAGAAGGGTTATTCTGATGTGTGAGTAGCGACGTGACCATTACCAACCATGTTATAACCTTGAGTGCTTACAGTATACTACTCATGGAACACAGTGTAATATGCCCCCCGCAGGAGGTGCCGGCGGTGGAACTGATGCTGGAGGAGATAAGAACGGAAGGCCTCGCCCTGGAGCACACTACAGGTACGTATTCTGGCTGTGTTGTTGGTGGTGTGTTCTCAACCCGCGGCTGCTGTACCTGGTGGCTGTACTAACACTAACTCCTGTACCTAGGTGTTGATGTCTTGCTGTACCTAACTGCTGTTGGTGCGCTGCTGCTATACTCAATTATTGATGTGGTTCATGTGCTGTTAAATTTGTATGTTTTACTATGTCCATTAACATTTGCACTTCCTTATATTATTTAGCAGGGTCGATATTCAGCTGCTGGTCCCAATTTTTATGGCTGTCGGTCATCTGAAAGGCTGAGACCTTTCTACAGTTTATCGGTACACAGTGCACTTGATAAATGCTTCCTCAAGCTCCCGCGACTCATCTCAGTACCCAGTGTTCTCAATGTTCTTGCTACACGTATAAATGGAAGTTCTGATACCGTTTGTCAATGGAGTACCGCAAGGTTCTATTTTAGGGTCGATTTTTTTCGTAACTATTTTAGGGTTCTATTTTTTTCGTAACAGACAATCTTAGTTTCGTAACACGACAATCTACGGGAAATTGGGAAATGAAAACGATAATGATGCATTGCAAGACGATCAAGTCACGTCTAAAAATATTTAAAAATGAACAAAAATGTCTTCATTATTTAAAATGCAAGACCTTACGAATATGGCATAACAATATAGACCATAATAACCGTATAAAAAATACGACACATAGATTAGATTTAATAAAAAAAATCTTTTAATCAATGAAAACTGCTCAGCACATTTTGAGCTACGGTAAAAAAAAAAAACATGGCCACTCAAAGGAACCTTTGACTTTAGATAGAGTGGCTACTGAGGTGTACAAAGGTGTCCCCTCTCCATCTGGACTGTGTCTAAGCATGCAGACCGCACCTTCTAAAAACATAACTCGTGGAGAACATTTTCACGCACAGCGACAAAAATAATTCCAAGACTAAATCAACTCTCACCAGGAACGACTGAGGGTCTCTCTCAGATAAACACTTCAGACCAAAGGGCAGCAGCTCCAGGCGCAACAAGCCGATTGATTGATTGAGAAGATTAAGCCACCCAAGAGGTGGCACGGGCATGAATAGCCCTTAGCAAATAGTCACAGTGTGGGACGGAAAACAGATGCCTTTACCCCCTGGGCAATAAACCCACGCAATCACCTACCCGCCGAAACCTAAATGCTTAAGACAGTAATCCAGTTCAAAATATGCCGTAAAAACCTCAGGAAATATGGGGGAGCTTGAACAACCGCCGGCTTCCTGTCCCTAACTAGGTGCCACTAATGTAAAAAGCACTCTATACGGGACAAAGAGCTAGGATATGTACGGGGACAAGGAGCTAGGATATATACGGGGACAAGGAGCTAGGATATATACGGGGACAAGGAGCTAGGATATACGGGGACAAGGAGCTAGGATATGTGCGGGGACAAGGAGCTAGGATATGTACGGGGACAAGGAGCTAGGATATGAGGATAGTGTGAATGAACCGTGCACAACCACCTGGACCACTTGGAATGACGGCCTTTAGGTAAATTCAGGCAAATATTATCCACGACCTAAGTATCTTGTATGTTTCAGCCATGTCACCTCTAATTTTCCTTTCTCCCAGTAATGTTAAGCCTCCCAGCCTATATTCATGCCAAAGTTCAATAACTTCTGGGACTAATCTTGTTCAAAACAACAAGTTTTCTTCATGTTTTAATT
The DNA here is from genome assembly GCA_020271785.1 of Procambarus virginalis. Classification (NCBI taxonomy): domain Eukaryota; kingdom Metazoa; phylum Arthropoda; class Malacostraca; order Decapoda; family Cambaridae; genus Procambarus; species Procambarus virginalis. The sequence goes on along the minus strand of WNGS01163947.1, from coordinate 11,720,266 downwards.
TATGTGTAATAAGATGAGGACTCCAGCCTGGCGATGCTAATTTTTGAGCTGTTTCATTCTTCAGGTTCTTAAATGTTTCACAAGTTATCATACACCGCTAGTATTATTCTCTTTACATTTACCTTCCTACTGTTATTTATTTACCAGGTAGTGCTTTTTCAGGGTTGATACAGTCAGATACTTAGACAAGAAACAATTTTAAATCGAGTATTTGGCTGAAGAACAGTTCATTTAATATGTGAAGGGCAAGATAACTCAGTCGGGCCTACTAATGTCTTCCAGTAGAAGCAACAGTAGATTTAATTATTAATTTAAAATACTTAATAAAGAATAAGTAAAGGAGAGAACGTAATATCAAAATATTCTAATGATAAAAATGGGGATGGGGTGAGGTAAATATATATTAATTTATTGTCTCCGTGGCGCAGTGGTAAGACACTCGACCGGCGCTTCGCGAGCGCTTTGGCCTGGGTTTGTATCCTGGCCGGGGAGGATTGACTAGGCGCCAATCCTTAATTGTAGCTTCTGTTCACCCGGCAGTGAATGGGTATCTGGTTAAATGATTTGGCGGATCGTATTACGGGGAAAATTAAAATTAAGGACCTGCCCGAAACGCTACGCGTTCTAGTGGCTTAACAAGAATGTAACAACTCTTGTTTATATAAGTCAAATAAAATAAAATAAAAATTATTATGCAAAATGAAAACCTGAGTGCAATATTTGTTTACGTTTTACCCAAGCAGACAGTCCCTCGCCACCAGTGGTGTTCGTGCGAGCTGTGATGGGAGGCGAGGGGCGCTTCACCACCTTCAGCAGCACCTCCGCCACCAAGGTCACCCACAACACTCTCACAATGTACGTGTTCTCAACTGGTGCCGGCAGATAGATAGATAATTGGCAGTAGGGAAAGGAACTATCAGGTGGGAAAGCGCCAAGCCATTACGACTATATAGCACTGGAAAGGGGTCAGGATAAGGATTTGGGATGGGACGGGGGGAGGGAAGGAATGGTGTCCAACCACTTAGACAGTCGGGGGATTGAACGCCGACCTGCATGAAGCGAGACCGTCACTCTATCGTCCAGCCCAAGTGGTTGGGCAACTGGTGCCGGCAACACCAGTAAAGTTTTGGCGCAGTCCGTCCTCGTCTTGCGAGCGGTGGCGCAAAAATATTTCAGAGAGAACAACGTTCTTGCTCAGACTCCACAGGGTAGACTCTGATAATGTTAGATAATCCTTATTTTCATATGAATACTCGCCCCCTTATTTTGATTTATCTATTTCATACAAAATAATGGGTGCATAATAAGAGTCTAATTGACCTGGGTTCAGTCTGTTGTGGTTCTATTATTTGACATGTGATAAATGAATGTTCGTGGGAAATGTTCCGCTTATTACCTCAAGACATAAAGGAAAAGCTGAAATACTGTTTTGTGACCAACTTTGGTTCATTTACCAAACTTTGATCAGTATTAATATGGTGACATGACTTACAGGGGCGTGAGGAACATGTACACAGAGACGCTGGTGCTTGAGGTCTGGTGAGTACACACTCCTCTTACTCTTAGTGAGTACACACTCCTCTTACTCTTAGTGAGTACACACTCCTCTTACTCTTAGTGAGTACACACTCCTCTTACTCTTAGTGAGTACACACTCCTCTTACTCTTAGTGAGTACACACTCCTCTTACTGTCAGTGAGTACACACTCCTCTTACTGTCAGTGAGTACACACTCCTCTTACTCTTAGTGAGTACACACTCCTCTTACTGTCAGTGAGTACACACTCCTCTTACTCTTAGTGAGTACACACTCCTCCAACTCTCAGTGAGTACACACTCCTCTTACTCTTAGTGAGTACAAACTCCTCTTACTCTTAGTGAGTACAAACTCCTCTTACATTGAGCACGGACTCCTCCAACTCTCAGTGAGTACACACTCCTCTTACTGTCAGTGAGTACACACTCCTCTTACTGTCATTGAGTACAAACTCTCCCTCACTCTTACCATATTTACGTTCTCTGACTATTGGTATCAAGTCCTGTAGTGTGATAGCCTTAGCATCTTCTTAAATGAAACCAATAAACAGCTTTTACTCGATCCTCTCCTCTCTCACCTGTACATCTATAGCATCACACATTGATAAAGATTGGCAATAGGTTAATTACTCATTTTGTATGTCCATCTCTTCGAGAATATTCGGAAGACCTGGCTTGTATGTGTATCTCCCTCCCGGTATATGCAGAAGCCCTGACTTGATATGCAGGCGACGAGTCACAATAACGTGGCTGAAGTAGGTTGACCAGACCACACACTAGAAGGTGAAGGGACGACGACGTTTCGGTCCGTCCTGGACCATTCTCAAGTCGATTGTGAGAATGGTCCAGGACGGACCGAAACGTCACGGTCCCTTCACCTTCTAGTGTGTGGTGTGGTCAACATACCCTGACTTGATCATTTCTAAGTTAGTGCATACGTTTGTGTTGTTACGGTGCTGACCAGGACAAGGCATAAGAAGTGTGGCGTCTTACAGGAAGGCTGGGATCCCGGCCGTGGTGGAGGAGGCCCAGACCAGCCCCGTTATGGACATCCTCGGTCGCCTCATCATCAAAAGCATCAGGAACAGGAGAGATAAAGCCAACGCTTCGGCTTCCTCCAGGTAAGTTCCCACAGTTGTTAAACCAACATGTTCTTAAGATGCCTTAAGAAGGTACCAAGCACTTATTTACTAATATCCATATTGGGTGGGGTTATATGGGCAACATGTTCATACAAATCAGGTGCATAAATTCATGTTCAACTGCACAATACTTGGAATTTCTTTCAATAATACTGGTTTTGCCCAAAATTTGCCCGAAACGCTATGCGTACTAGTGGCTTTAGGTATTGTATGTACTTGCTCTATCTATAAATCCAACATTATGTTTGTAACTCATCTTCTATGTATGTACTTTTACCTGAATTTGAATTTGAATCTGGTGAAGATATGGCAGGTACCCAGTGAGAAGGTGAGGTCCAGGTCTAAGGTGTAGAGATGTGTGAGGATATTGTAGGGCAACCGTCAAGTGACATAATGAACCTGAAGCGTTTATATGTTAACATTTAGCAGAATGGGAGTTAGGTGTAGAGAGGGGGAACTGGGAGACGTTAATGATGTAGGAGATGGCGGGAGTGTTTGGGGAGTGTTGGGAGAAGATGGGGAGTGCGGAGATGGTGTTGGGGAAGATGGCGGGAGTGTTGGAGGAGTTAAGCGTGTGCGAGGAGCGTGATTTCACATGCCAACTGGTCCCTGGGAAATTCACCACTAGAGACTGTCAGTCACCGTGAGAGGGGGGGGGGGGGGTCACGTGTTGTATTCCACACACTGACAGTAAAGGGGGGGGGGGGTCACGTGTTGTATTCCACACACTGACAGTAATTACGGAGGGGGTCACGTGTTGTATTCCACACTGACAGTAATAGGGGGGGTCACGTGTGTATTCCACACACTGACAGTAATAGGGGGGGGTCACGTATTGTATCCACACACTGACAGTAATAGGGGGGGGGTCACGTGTTGTATTCCACACACTGACCAGTAATAGGGGGGGGGTCACGTGTTGTATCCACACCACTGACAGTAATAGGGGGGGGGTCACGTGTTGTATTCCACACACTGACAGTAATAGGGGGGGGTCACGTGTTGTATTCCACACTGACAGTACTAGGGGGGGTCACGTGTTGTATTCCACACACTGACAGTAATAGGGGGGGGGGTCACGTATTGTATTCCACACACTGACAGTAATAGGGGGGGTGGTCACGTATTGTATTCCACACACTGACAGTAATAGGGGGGGGTCACGTATGTATTCCACACATGACAGTAATAGGGGGGGTGGTCACGTATTGTATTCCACACACTGACAGTAATAGGGGGGGTGGTCACGTATTGTATTCCACACACTGACAGTAATAGAGATAAAACAAGAACATTGTTAAATAATATTGCATTTATTATAGTTATATTTTTTCTTGAATTATTTGATATCTTATTTCCTAAACCTTGGCGTCACAGAGGCGGCTCACGTGAGCAGTTCAGTAGTGAAAGAAGGAGGGATCAACTCAACTCAACTATCAGGGAAAGCGCCAAGCCATTACGACTATATAGCACTGGGAAGGGGTCAGGATAACGATTTGGGAGGGACGGGGGGGGGGGGGAAGGATGGTGCCCAACCACTTGGACGGTCGGGGATTGAACGCCGACCTGCATGACGCGAGGCCGTCGCTCTACCGTCCAGCCCAAGTGGTTGGCAGGAGACACTGCTCCTTCCTTCCCTCCCTCACAAGAAGCAAACCTTGCAGGTTTTCTCAGAGTACTTACATTACTGGCTACGTTATGAACGCTCCCATGGAGAAATTTACTACAATGCCGTAGTGCTTGGATCAAGGTGAAGGACGGGGCCTGACGGCTGAGTGGGCAGCGCTCGGGATTCATAGTCCTAAGGTTCCGGGTTCGATCCCCGACGGAGGCAAAAACAAATGGGCAGTTTCTTTCACCCTGATGCACCTGTTCACCTAGCGGTATATAGATACCTGGAATAAGACAGCTGCTACAGGCTGCTTCCTTGGCTGTGTAACAAAAGGAGGCCTGGTTGAGGACCGGCCGCACGGACGCTAAGCCCCGGAATCATCTCAAGATAACCTCAATATATGTGTAATGTATTAGACACCAAATTTTCGGATGTACCCTACACCGGGAGGAGCCGGTCGGCCGAGCGGACAGCACGCTGGACTTGTGATCCTGTGGTCCTGGGTTCGATCCCAGCGCCGGCGAAGAAACATGGGCAGAGTTTCTTTCACCCCTATGCCCCTGTTACCTAGCAGTAAATAGGTACCTGGGTGTTAGTCAGCTGTCACGGGCTGCTTCCTGGGGGTGGAGGCCTGGTCGAGGACCGGGCCGCGGGGACACTAAAAAAAAGCCCCGAAATCATCTCAAGATAACCTCAAGATAACCCTTTCACTGAAAACTGTACACAGCACCTAGAGAAAGGATGTAGGTTATATACGAAATTTGGTTTCTAATACACTTACATATATATTAGGTCTTTCCATCACCTTCAACTTTCCTATTATAATGCAGGCGATGAGTCACAATAACGTGGCTGAAGAATGTTGACCAATCCACACACTAGAAGGTGAAGGACGGACCGAAACGTCGTCGTCCCTTCACCTTCTAGTGTGTGTGGTCTGGTCAACTTCCTATCATAATAATCCAAACACGATCTCTATTCTAATTAATTCACACGCCACAGGATCGTGCAGATCTGGCCTTTGCCAAAACTGAGAATATTAGTTCAGAAAATTAGTTCAGAAAATTATATTAGCTCAGAAAATAGCACGACACTAATTTGCAATGCCATTTATATCACTTCTCCTTTGCGGGATCAATAAATTAGGTGATTTTTTTTTCTTTTTTTGAGATATATACAAGAGTTGTTACATTCTTGTACAGCCACTAGTACGCGTAGCGTTTCGGGCAGGTCCCTGGAATACGATCCCGCCGCGAAGAATCGTTTTTCATCCAAGTACGCATTTTACTGTTGCGTTAAACAGAGGCTACAGTTAAGGAATTGCGCCCAGTAAATCCTCCCCGGCCAGGATACGAACCCATGACATACCGCTCGCGGAACGCCAGGCGAGTGTCTTACCACTACACCACGGAGACTGCTGAGACTGACTGCTGATTTCGCCTCAATACAATTTCAATGCAAACTGAGAAAAATAGTAAAATAATGATATTCAGTAACACAAAAGGACAAAATTTGACATTATTCCAGAACACATTTAGCTACAGACATACATTTATACCGACTTTTCCTTAAATTAAACATAATTTACTGATATATTTGAGTGTTTCAAATGATGGTATTTGTGTTCTGATATAATGTCAAATTTTGTCCCTTTTGTGTTATTGAATATAATTTTGTACTTGTAATAAACAATAAAGGAATGATATCATTAAATACTTTTTAAAGAGGTTTATAATAATGATAATAAGCTTAATGTATTTATGATGTGTACACCGCAGAGTCTCAGATGAGAGCGCCGCCAGCACAGAGCCGGACCAGAAGGGACAGTCATCTGATGTGGCAGCTGATGAGAGAAGCGTCGTTCAGGAGGACGAGGTCGACCACTCAGATGACACGCCTGTCATCAATGTGTCACTCTGGGAGAACAGGCACCAATCAGATCACTTACAACCACCACACACGACTCAACCAAAACCGCAAAGCACAAAGTTGCTCCAAGAATCGTGCAAGTCAAAATAAAGAAGACAGTTGTTAATACTGAGAGTGCGCCCCTTCACAACGACAGTACAGACAGCAAAGGCTTTGGTACTGCACAACTTTTAAATGGGGACGATGTTGACTTGGAGGGAAGTGAAAGCCATACTCTTGACATATCAGATACTATTTCAATCAATTCAGAACTGAGCCCAGACACCATGATGACAAGTACTCCAAGAGGCAGGTCCGCCAGCGTCCAGAACCTTGACCTGCCTCGTACCAGCGACAAGGCGTCCGAGAGAAACAAACTGCATAAAGGCGGCTTTAAAATGAGTGCGAGTAACTTTAGGGCGTCATTACGCTCTAGTATCAGAAAGCTGAATCATAATAGTTCTTTAGATTCAAAAGATCTACAAAATAAGCCTCCTTTGAGATCCAAGACAAGTGATGCCTCATCTATTGATAATGGAGAGTCAGGTAATTACAGTCAATGTAAAGACGGTCAAGATTCACCCACGAGAGAAAAAGAAAATCTGGATAAAAACTCACCTCAAATAACAAAAGAAAATGTAAATAATAATCTAGACCGCGAGAGATCAAGGAGTACATTAAGCGTCACATCCTTCTCTAAGATCAATTTTGGCATACGAAAATCATCACAAAAAGCTACAGAAATATTCAAAAGAATTGGAAGCAAACGCGATAAAAAATGTGTGAGTGAGACATCCACTCCTGAGCTTCGAAGACAGCAGTTGCCAAGTGATAATATATCAATATCAAGTTTCCAGATGGAGAGTGTCCATGAAGGCGATCACACTAATGACTCACTCACGCCAGATAACACCATTAATACTGACCAATCACAGCTACACACTAAGGACGCTGCTGCACACGGCTCACCAATGATTACTTGTTACATGAGAAAGTCTTTTAAAAAAAAGTTTTCCACACCAAGAACTTTAAGAGCATTCAGAAGTTTGAGAGACAAAGGCAATGCTAAGAAACAGAGCGACCCCAAATACAGCAGAGAAGGCTATACGACCGATAAACTTGAAGAAGGTGACAAGTCCTTGGAAGCCCCACTAAATCCTCCAGAAATACAGAATTATCTGTCAGGCATTGGCAAAGGTCACCTCAAGGCTGAACGTCTGGCGCACGTTAGCGTCCCAGTTAAGGTAAGGAAGGAAAGATCCATTGGTTCCTATTGGTATTATACATTACATTTGAATATCTCTTAATATTTCAGATTACATACACTTTTCTTTTAAACATTATAATTTCACTTTTAAGAGTCTAATAGGTACATGGAGAAAGGAAGGCTGGTTGCCTCTGATTCTTAACCAAGATAAAGACAACTCAGTTCAGGGTCAGAAGAAGAAGAAGTCTAGCAAGGTGGATGAGAACGGTACATCGAAGACGGTCAAGAAGGACGCTAGAATGGCTTGTAAGATTCACATCCGCCTGACTCTACTCCCGCCGGACTCTGAGCTCACCACCACCAGCTATGACACCTACAGTGCCACTCTTCGTAAGCTGATTGATGTGCACGTCCAAACCCTGGTAAGGGAACCCTTGGTAAGTCCAAACCCTAGTAATCCAAACGGATATGTCGAAGTCCTGGTATGTCCAAACCCTGGTATGTCCAAACCCTGATATGTCCAATCCCTGGTATGTCCAAACCCTGGTAAATCCTGTGTAGTAGGACAAGATTGCCTAGAGACCAAACAATCATCGTAATGAGGAAGTTCTTAGAGAGATAAAGACATGGAAAATATAAACAGATATATGCACATAATTATTTATGGTTTCTGAGCTTTCTTGAAGACCAATAACTTCATACAATGCACATATATACGACGTTGACGAAATGATAATTTGTATCTGCTTAACAGCACCCCTCCTCTCCCATATAGCATGATATTCCCTTTGCAGGACACGTTGGACCAATATAAGGGTAGTGTAGGAGTGGTGGGAGATGTGCTTCTGCAGCAACTGGTATTCTTCTCCCGGGTGTCTGAGCCACACCGGACACTGGCCAGATGGCTGGTGATGGTCGAGATCAAGCCCTTGGACCCCGGCCTCCTGCTGCCTCTCCTCCAAGCCATTAGGACTCACCTGGAGGCTGGCCTCTACCTCACCACACAGGTACACCATCACCAAATGTTATCTTTTATCTAAATTCTAAAAGTCAAATTTGATCAGGCTTTGTTGCATTTCCTCATTGCTTCATGTAACATTTTGCCAAAGCGTCAAACATTGGAGTAATATGCTTTTAGCGAAGAGTTATGTACTTCAAATTTTATAGTACATTGTTACACCTTGGATTATGCATTACACTTCATAACGATATAGTTCATTTAATTTTCTTAAAAATTAAGTTAATTTCATGTTCTTAAAAAAACTTTTCTGCCTCCCTATGGGCCGAGGAGGCGCACATGATGTACAAACGACATTTTTTCCTCTTTTTGAAAGTTTCCAGTTTATTGAAAACTTTAGTGCTGTATTGGATCAATAGTATTGGTTAATTCAATTTATCTATCCTATTACATCCGAAGCACAGCGATGCCTTAAGATAGTTCTCGGTTCTCAGTTTAGAAAGAATATCGACAAACAGCAGTGTTATTCTGCAACCCGTCCTCGCAAATTCGTATAGTCAATATTGACTTATTAAATATGTGCATAAGTGACATACTTAACATAATAGTTTCCCTTGAAAAGCTTCATAGAAAACACCGACCTAACCTAACCTACTTAGTATGTTAAAATAAGCATCTTATATATTCTGGGCAGACAATTCTATTTCAAAATAGGCCGTTGCTATGTTTTTAAGAACTGTTGCATGCACATCATTCCTGCTGCTAACAATATGTCTTCTTGCTAAAAAGTTGGTGATGAACTTCATTTATATTCTGCTATCATACACACACACATGAGTACGCCATAGGCACATAAGAATAGAGGAAACTGGTCGTGCAGAACAGCTCCTTTTATACCCACCCAAACTCCTAAGTGAGTCTCACCTACTCTTGAAACACTCCAACGATCCCACGTCGATTGTGTTACCCGGTAATTTGTTCCATAACTCTGTAGAAACGTCAGCTGGGGAGCGCCCTCTCCAGGTGGGTGCGGAAGGCTCTCTTGGAGGAGTTTGAGATGCTCCACTCATCCTTTCCAAGCACCTGTAGCCTCATAGAACTGCCAAGGCTGGAAAATTTCCTCAGGTAAGTGCAGTAGTCATCTCAAAACGTTTATCCTCAAATTCGTGATAACATTCTTCACTAACCATCATTAAAGACATAAAAATTATGCAGTAATATGTTGTTTCCGCAATTTAAGCAATTAATATTAATTTTCAGTAGATTACAATACCTTCCATAGACTAGATTAGACGTCATAAATTGTTGCATTTTAAACCACTGTCATTGCTGATAAATCTTGGATAGACAAGTACACAACGACCTCTCTCTGGGTTCTTGTCTGATCTGTTATTGGCACTGTGCCTCTCATGCTGAGTTTACTGTGCACCTCATATTCATCCAACCCGCCATCCTAATACAACGTCGAATTTTGACGTATACTCTACCTAAGGCCAAAAATGGTCTTACTAGAAAGGTTAGGATAAGTGCACTTTAGTACGACAGTTTCTTGACGTTGGGAAACTTTAGGAGGACGGGCTGATTCATCGACGTGCGAGTGATAGCTTATGAAGCACCTCATATTCATCAGATGTGAGTGGTAGTTTATGAACCACATATTCATAGTGTGAGTGGTAGTTTATCGTGACTCATATTCATCCTGTGAATGGTAGATTGCTGTGCACCTCATACTCATCCTATGAGTTGTAGTTCATTGTATAACTACAAGTAACAAACTACGCCAGCAGTTTTTTTCTAAAACGAAGAAAGGTATTTATACATTGTGAGTGAAGGTGGTGGTGTTGGGTAGGCTTTACACAGGTGTTTCAATTACGGGCTATTCATGCCCGTGCTTGGGTTGCTTAATCTTTATCAATCAATCAGGTGCTTCAACACCGTGGAGAACTGCTACGAGCTGCGTGTGCTGTTCGAGCGAGAGATGGTTCAGCTAGGCTTGCCCTCCCTCACCGACCAGCTGCACGGCGCCCTGGGCAAACACGTCGAGACCTGGTCAGTTCATTAAATAAATAAAAATAAATAAATGTTTATTTAGGTAAGGTACATACATACAAGAGATTTTACAAAGATTTATGGATTTATAGATAGAGCTAGTACATACAATGCCTAAAGCCACTATTTATTCATTATTTATTAGAAAAACAAATGTTGATTACAGTAATACAATAGACGTGAAACATGTTACAGCGGCTTATTAGAAGGTAGAGAAATTGTTTAAAGTTACTAATTACGGTTACTTAGTAGACAAAATATTTAAGTTGTTGCGAGACACGATCAGGTATAACATTTGGTGTTTAAGGCTCATGCTCTGTGATGATATGGAAAACTGGTTTACCGAGAATTATATAAACTATATATAAATGTATTATATTCCCGTGTAAATTGATGTAAATGCGATCTTTGTGTTATATATTAATTAATAAAGAAACAAAAAATTACGGATAGCGTCAGTCGTCTCAGTGTTATGCTTAATTTCGAATGCAAAGTATCTCTCCCAACAGATATATATTTTATAATTACATCCATATATAAACACGTGAAAGCTAGTGCAATATATATATCTAAATGTACACGACTTCTGGTATTTGATGGTTAACAATTATATCATTTACGGATATCATGATCTTAGGAATATCAAATTAGAACTTGATTACCTTAACACTGGAAACTCATATTAAATTCCATCAGTGTAATATTATTATATTAAAAATTGAGAGCATATTAGAAACCTTTAATTTAAGGTAGACATAATAGGAAACTCAAATTGAACCTAGATAGCATATAGAAACCTTAAATTAAACCGTGATGGTAATTTAGGAACTAAATTAAAATTATAGATAATTGATTATAAATCTATTAATTAAACAATTTAAAGGTTAACTTATTAAGACTACTCATAGCGCAGTTGATAGAGCTTCGGGCCTCACACACGTGGGGTTCTGGGTTCGAGTCTGCTAGAGCCCAGGTGAATGTAAATGTTTAAATTAAAGTTTGAGACATGTTAGGAGCGTGAGGTTAATATGAACATTGTGTGTGTGTATCAGGGTTGAGGCACTGAACAAGGAGAAGGTGAAGAGAGACAGTGACGCCAGCTTGGTGCCAAGCCAGGCACCAGGAGCCTTCATGGAGTGGCGGGACGCCCAGCGCAGAGCCACCATCCTCACCAAGCCTATCCTAAACTTTCTCACCATCTCCTTTCACACGTATCAACCAATTTTCATGATGTGAGTTACATTACTACTCGTCTGTTGCTCCGGCGTACTATTCAAACTGTAATGGCGTTTTGTTACATGCTTTTGCTTAGTAGTCTGATTTGTTTAAAATGAAATATGTGGGATAAAAAAAAATTGTGTTTAATGTAGCCTCACATAGTTAAGAAAAAGTACTGTCACAGCTGCGGCTGTATGCATCCAGGGATACTTAACTTACTTCTGATAGTGAACACTGATGGTCAGGTGTGTAGAAGCAACAAGTGGGTACATGTGTTACAGTCAGTGGTACTCTTGAGATGTTACAGGCCATCCCTTAATAGTAGAGGCAATAATTACCTTTGTCTTTGATTTTGCAACGTGTGTAATTCCGGTGTTGTATATTGCATTGTTTCCTGCAATATTATAGTTATTATATATAGAATGCACAGGCATTCTATATATTTATGGTGATTTGACTTAAAACCATTGTTCCCCGCTTTCATAATCTCAGTAAGATGCTCGTACACATCTCTAGCTCTTCTTAACATCACCGTCACATCACTTAGAAAGTGTCTATTTTCTCCTTATAATTTGTCTACCTTTTGTATCTTTCGCTTCACTTAACAACTTCACCATCGGGCACAGGAATGTTTATGAAATATTTAAAAAATAATCACACATTTGTAAATATATTTAGGTTATCATCATTATATTTGTTCATTGTATTGCATTGTTTTATCACATTAATACCCTCTCCTCCCGCCACGTCCTACTCATAAATGTGGATGTATACGAGAAATATAATGAGGTGATGCTTATTTACTGGAATGTCAGAGAGTTGTCTGTGGATTACCTGTACCTGGTGATGCCCAAGATGCTGACAGCAGCCCTTCATCTGCTGCTCCCACTCCTGGCTTATGATGTGCACGGGGCCAGTCAAGTCCCACCGGAGGTGACGCCCTCTGCTGCCCAGGCTGCCTGGGTCCTCACTACAAACCTCAGTCAAATCAATATGTACGTAATTTTAAATAATATAGTGTAATATTTATACTTATTAGTGAACTATGAACTGATTTCTGTATTTAATGTTAACATAATTATGTACTGTTTAGTAATTGACATTTAGCGATAGAATGCCACACGGTAACTTCTATAGATATTAATCACAAGGGACACTAACTTCTATAGACATCAATCAAATCATTAATCAATATATACAAACCAAGAGATGTACCCAACTTCTCTGTGTATATATATAGTAAAAGTTTACTCTAACCCTGGACTATGTTCAGGACTATAGTACACTTATTTGTTGTTAGTCAGTAAGCTACTGTAGTGTACACCTCTCATTGCCCTTAAGCCCGGCCCAAAACCATACAGTAATCAAATTAATTATCAGATGATTATTTGTATCCCTAGGATTGGGATTGAGAGTCGTCTTCCACAACACCTGATACCCCAAGAGTACCGGGATGCTTTTTCCACCACCCTTCTGCACTGGCTGGTATTTAGCAAGCTCCTGGCACTAGAAGAAGTCGACAGAGATATTGAGAAAGATGAGTTTGTGGCTGTTGATGACATGGAGGGATACAGCCAATCAGCTGTTGGCTGTGCAGACCTTTTGAAGGCGGTGAGTTCCTTGAATTGTCTGATGGTAATGATGAGGAGCGAGCACTAAGCCAGTATGACTCTACATGATATGGGAGGGAAGGGATATGAGGAAAAGGAGCTGGGATAGGATCGAGGGAAGAAACAGTACCCAACCACTTGGCCCATCGGGGATCGAACGGTTTCTAATGTTCGCGTCGGGACTATACGTGATTTGTGAAGGGTCCTCGTTATTTTTGTTTGTATCAGTAGGAGTTGCTGCCAGAACACTTCTGGGTAGTTACACTGTGTAAGCCTATATGTCATGGTCACAGTTATGCAGCATGTTGTCACTCTGCATACGGCCTTCGGGGAAGCTACCAGGCGACAAGTAGCCTGGTAGTTTTCGTTCAGGTAATTTTGTAATAATTATTTGTATATTAGGCTCTGACTAACCAACATAATTCCAGCTAATGACTTTGGCCGAATACAATCAATTATATTATCGAATATGCTCTTCCTTATTTTTAGACTTTAAAATATACCCAAATTGTTGTTGCAAGTTTCAACTCATTTGGTGCATGATAAGGGATTACTAAGCACGTGTTGCAGCTGATGGAGCGCGTGCGTGAGGTGAGGTGGCCAGGCGACACGGGGCCCAGTGGCGCCACCCTGACCAAGGTCAGCCAACAGGTCATGGATCTGGCCGCTGAGTACACTAACAAGGTCACGCACCACTACACTGGCCGCCAGGGGAACTCGGGCACCATCTCCAAGCAGGTGAGGCGCTTTGTCTCGTTAGTTACAGTAGATCGCCTCAGAAATATTGGCGAAAACTTTAAGCAAGGCGCCGGCGCCCTGTCCCCGTCGAGGCTGCTAACGATGAAGGCCATCAGGTAGACTCCTCATGTCCACAATAGTTCAGTGGCTCAGGTACATTGCAACTTTAATTTAATTTAAATAAAATTTAAATAAAATACTTATTAATTATAGTTTTTAAATATTTATTTGAAGGTCATTAGATAGGTTAAGATAACTATCAGAAAGCGTTAAGATAGTATAACTATATAGCACTTGTTAGGTATATGAGAACAGACTGGAATATGAAGAGTGCAGGACCAGTGTCCCCAGCTTATGGGCTTTTCGTGCTCGTGGTATCTTTTGGGTGACTTAATCGTCATCATTCAGTGCCCAGTACCACTTACGGGCTATTCATGCCCGTGCTACCTCTTGGGTGGCTTAATCTTCATCATCATCATCAGTGCCCAGCCACTGAGATCATCTTGCCGAGCCCTGCAAGTGAGGCTGGGGGGGGCGCTGTACCAACCAGTCTAACACAGTCAGCGGAGATGCCATCAGTGCAGTCTCACCATTAATGTACACTTCCAGCACTGAGTTTAACAAACTCATCAATAACAAGTCCATTATCATCATCGGTTAAGTTGACAATAATATAGAACTGTGTGATGTTAATTCTTCAACATAAAATTAACCCAATTTTAAAATCAAATTTAAAGAGAATATGATATACAATGAGGAAATATCGAGGCAAAACTATAATGGGATATAACTCGCGTCCTGGATCCACAGGGACGAGAGTTCTATCCTCTGGTGTATTGCCTAAATATATTCTCACAGATACATTACGTTATTGTGATACCGTTGTGCATAATAAACAACTGTTGACCTCTGTCAAGGTGACGGGTGATTACAGGCTTTATGTTGCATAATTGTTGTCAGGTGTGTGTAGTGGTGAGGAATGTGGAGCACGTGTGTAACGAGGTGAGAAAACACCTGCTACACCTGGCCACCATGGCTCAAGATGAGGTGGCACAGCAGCTGCAGGAACACTCAAGACACCTTCAGGAGCACATTGACTATGCTGCCGAGGTCCTCCTGCAGCGGGTGAGAACCAGTCTTTTCTGTATATATTCAAGGCTTGAAATTGAAATAGTTTCTGTATCTGGAACTCCCAAGTGTTCAAGACATATTATAATAGTCTTATTAATAATGTGTTCTTGGTGTTCAAGTGTTGAACATGAACAATAACAAGTGTTGTGGTTGCATTTCCTGAATTACGAATGTTTCTGTTCAATAGTTTTGCAGAGAGAATAATGTTATTTATTATAATTTCATATATTTTTTCCATATTACATCTTGACTTTGAGACCACAATACAATTTACAGGTTCCGTGCCAGACAATTATGCGTAGTGAGAATATCCAGGTAATAAACTGATTACAAAACACACGATATATATATATATATATATATATATATATATATATATATATATATATATATATATATATATATATATATATATGCGAACAAGCCTGAATGGTCCCCAGGACTATATGCGAATGAAAGGACTATATTTTATTCATATATATATATATATATATATATATATATATATATATATATATATATATATATATATATATATATATATATATATATATAGCAGCAGTCTTTGTAAACATATGTTGTAAAATATGACCGAAAAAGTAAGATTAATAATTGTAACACGAATTTTCTCAATATTTCTTATGTTTCTTTTTACTGTCGATGGTAATTGAAAAATCAATTCTCCAAAATTCATTTTTATTTCTAATCTGACGCGACGCTTGAACGCGTTTCGTAATAATTTATTACATTTTCAAAGACTTTAGTTTACACACACAACTGTAACCTGAAAACACTAAACAGAGTTTTACTTATGCTAACACTAAACATATTATCCGTTTTATATACTCGCACTTGGGTGAGGTGATATGTTGCAACAGTTCAGGATGAGGTGAACAAACTTTTGACAAACACAAGACAGAACACGGAACAATGGGTATTAATTGGATATATATGAGAGCATAAGAATGGAAGTAACTGCAAAGGGCCTGTTGGCACATACTTCCTCTTGATGCTTCTATATTGGTATAGAGTCTTGAAGTGGGTAGAAGTGGGTTGTGCATTAATTGGCTGTTGATTGCTGGTGTTAACTTTTTGATGTGTGATATATATATTTGATGTATATATATATATATATATATATATATATATATATATATATATATATATATATATATATATATATATATATATATATATATATATATATATATATATAATATAATATATATATATATAATATATATATATTGTGACGGTGTTCCCCCCCTTCTAATTCTCCCACGCCTGCTGTAAGAGTCATGTCCACTATTCCCGAGCGTTCTCTACGTTGTGGGCCTCAGTTGAACATATGTGGGAGAGAATAGTATTCTCGCTGAGCCAAGAAATTCGTGAAAGTATAGTATTTTGGCCTGTGGGATAGGCCCTTTAGGAAGCCAATATGGCGCTGGCTCTTCTGTTCTCCCGCCAAAACTGTGTGACGTCAGTGTCGCCAGATTGGTCACCGTCAGCGACGTGGCACTGGGAGCCAATGAAAACCTACTTTGGAAAATGTGACGTCACATAGGCAGGGGAGTCCAGCCGTAGCGGCGCCTTCGTGCCATCAGTCTCACACAACGCGTCCGAGAGGCAGGACGTGCGACCGGTCGTCCTATCAGAGTGACGGATTACCGAGCTCCGGTGGATATAAGCGTCTCCTGTTGTCAGCACGCACTCTGTGAGGTCTTCCTTCAACCCAGATGTGGCTCAGATAAGGAATTGACGGGATATTGAGCAACAAGTGCTCCGGGACAGGTGCGTTGCAAGAAGTGGGCCGGGCATCGACGCGTGCAACGTCCTTGACGGTTCACCAGAATAGGAGACAGTTTAGTGGCTGGGCCATTCTACCGTGAGCGAACCTAGTTGACCGTCCTTGTCAACCAGGTTGAACGTGTGATCGACGATCCTGTCAAGTTTGACAGTAACCCTACCTACATGGAACCCTACGAGTTACCAGTTGGATGCAAGCACGTCGAGAAGTCTTGCCAAATACCTAGTGACATACCTAGACGATGAGGGAATTGACAGTGTAGTGAGCTTCAAGTGCTCTGAAGTCGGGTGCTGTGCGTGTGGAGCTTAAGCAGTATCATCTGGGACGTCTGATAACTTCACAGTGACATCGTAGTGGTGAGAGGCAGTTCCTCTGGGAGTACAGTGACAAGGAACTAATTGGGAAACGTACGACGACCGCCGAGACGTAGGCTGGCTGCCGTAGTTGGGAGGAAAGTTGACGGCCAGGAGACCGACTCCAACCCTGCAACGTACTGGAGGAGGAGCACGGACCTGCAGTGTACTGAAGCGGCGAGACGCGAACATCCTAGGACATTGGCTTGTGTTTCTGGAGGGTGTACAAGGCGAGGGCCTGGACCAGGAGCTACAACCCAACTGTCATCCTAGGGTAGGTGAAGTAGGTGTTTACAGTTACCCTCCCATTTCCCCTTTAGTTAGCTATAGATATTTGTCAGAATATTTTATATGTCATGAGCAAGTCTCAACTGAATCTAAGTCACAGAGAGCACATAGTGTGTGGTGAGGCTACCCAGAGTACTCACAGTATCCGTTTACATATATATCTATGTGTGGGTGTGTGCAAGCACCAGGATTCATTAAGGAATTTACTGTGACTATAATTCATTGCCTGTGATTATTATTATATATTAGTAGTAAACCAGATATTGGTGTTAGGCTATGAGCCCAGACTTTATATAAATGCCTGTGTATTGATCTCCATGATTATATATATATATATATATATATATATATATATATATATATATGCCTATGTATTGATCAATGATTTATCGATGTATATGCCTGTGTACTGAATAATCTCATATACGTGAAGTGATTGCCAGTGATATCTCTTTAAGAGGAAGTATAGATTTAAAGAACAGTACAGTGATCAAGTGAGCGCATTCACAGTAAATATTATTAAGAATAGTGTATCTTTTGGTACGGTGAAAAAAATCACTTTGAGTGCAGTGAGAGTAAGATATTGATCGTGAGACCAGTGAAGTGGTGTATCGCAACCCAGTGGAATCATAAGTATGTCATGTGAATGTTAAATACAGTGTTGTGCGAAAAGTTAAAGAAACGGGGAGCGCCAAAGAGAAAACAAGTACTATTCTTTCTCACGGGTGCTAGGGCCCGGGATCAGCTGACTTTGACAAGTGACGTGAGGGATTGCCGTGTGTTACCATTTGGTGCGTTCCGGATTATTTGCCATTATTTGCCGAGGAGGGAGCAGTTTATGTACTTGATCCTGATATGTTTATTGATGCACATGTTTCTCGTTGTTTTTAAGTAAAATACCAAAACTCTTTGGTGTTTGATATCATCCCCTCCATAGATCTTGTGACTGTGTAAGGAAGTAAGATAGAGTGACAGAATTAATTACTTGCCTGATACCGCACTATTTGAGCTTGCTTTTGCCACAATTACACCACACCACTGCAGTGTTACTGGACACCTAAAAACACCAGTTGGCGACCTTAAAGGCTGTGTGATAGTTCTTTGCCGGGGCAGGCACACAGATTGAGGGAACAATCTGTGTCTCCACTCATTTTACAACTTAAGGCCGGTTGTGAGATCGACTGGGGTACTCTCCTGGGCGTGCAGTGGCGCCTAGAGGATCGAGGGAAGACCCGTAGAACGACGGTGACTAAGGGTTATTGTCAGAGCAACCACCTCGAGAGGAGATCAAGTCTACCGTTGCTTTAACCCAAACCGTGAACCCCGACAATATATATATATATATATATATATATATATAATATATATATATATATATATATATATAATATATATATATATATATATATATATAACTGAAAACTCACACCCCAGAAGTGACTCGAACCCATACTCCCAGGAGCAACGCAACTGGTATGGTATGTACAGGGACGCCTTAAACCACTTGACCATCACGACCGGACATAAGGAAGTGATAGCCGAGGCTATATGAACCACTTCCCCGCCGGCACTCGGATGGTAATCTTGGGCATAGCATTTTATCAAATCACCTCATTTTTTGGGGCAACACGTGAGGAACACAAATGCAAACAAGCCTGAATGGTCCCCAGGACTAGATACAACTGAAAACTCACACCCCAGAAGTGACTCGAACCCATACTCCCAGGAGCAACGCAACTGGTATGTACAGGGACGCCTTAAACCACTTGACCCATCACGACCGGACATAAGGAAGTGATAGCCGAGGCTATATGAACCACTTCCCCGCCGGCACTTGGATGGTAATCTTGGGCATAGCATTTTATCAAATCACCTCATTTTTTGGGGCAACACGTGAGGAACTCGGAACATGTAATAGCCTCGGCTATCACTTCCTTATGTCCGGTCGTGATGGTCAAGTGGTTTAAGGCGTCCCTGTACATACCAGTTGCCTTGCTCCTGGGAGTATGGGTTCGAGTCACTTCTGGGGTGTGAGTTTTCAGTTGTATCTAGTCCTGGGGACCATTCAGGCTTGTTTGCATTTGTGTTCCTCACGTGTTGCCCCAAAAAATGAGGTGATTTGATAAAATGCTATGCCCAAGATTACCATCCGAGTGCCGGCGGGGAAGTGGTTCATATAGCCTCGGCTATCACTT
>WNGS01163947.1:11646926-11665133 GCA_020271785.1 Procambarus virginalis | reverse complement strand
TGGGACCCTGGTGGGTCGCGTGATGCGGGACCCTTGGTGGGTCGCGTGATGCGGGACCCTTGGCGGGTCGCGTGATGCGGGACCCTTGATTACTTTACCACAATCGAGGGTCCTTCTGGTTAGAGCAAAATCAGCCTTGGCAATTGGAAGAGGACTTGCATGGGGGCAAATGATCTAATAGATTTTTCTCCCCAGCATTAACAGAAGAAATGCAATTCTAGGATATTAATATTGTGGATAATGGATATTATGTATAAAGCGTGAGTGTACAGTATAACAGGTACAGTAATGCTGTGTGTCTTTTTTTCCATGTCACAGTAAAACATTATGGCTGTTTTTGCAGGCACCAGCTCCTTAAGACGTAGTGCCCAATTGAAGCGAAGGTTCCCAGACCTAGTGTTTAAGAGTGTGCGAGGAAACTTGAACACCCGCTTCCGAAAGCTGGATGATGCAGACGATTATGCTGCCCTTGTTCTTGCTGCTGCTGGAGTCGTCAGAATGGGCTGGAAAAACAGAATTTCTCAAGTTAGTAAGCATATTTACATTGAACCCATAATTGTGTTGATATATTGAACAACATATGTATTCAACAACCCTTACATACTGTCTACATTATAAAAATGTATTAATACACTTTTTTTTTTATTTCCTGCAACTCCATATATTTAGTGTGAGCCGTGATAAGGAAGGCATCTCCCCTACACAGGAAAGTTAACTCGCAACAAAGATAAATAATTACACTATTGCATCATGTTACTTGCCTCATTTGCAGTCTTACCGACCTGATAATTACCGACTGCTGCTTTTTTTCAGTAACTTCTCCAGGCCTATTTTATAACCATATATAATTTCCCACTTGTATATCTATGTGGGTATGTTTTGCAGTACTGTACCTGTATTTGGCAACAGACACCTGTTATTTATAAATCAAATGTTAAGTTTTCCATTCATTTCAGGATAGAAGTACAAGATTTTTCACTTTTCTTGTACTTAAGACACTCGCATGCTAATACAATTATGGGTTCAATGTGAATAATAATGAACACTGCCTCTGATAATTATAATTTTTCAACTGCCTTCAACATGACTAGATTCAAAGTGACACTGCCAAGCAAAATCCCACCTCAGTTCAGATTTGTCACACCTAATATACATCTAAAACTCATCCAATAGTCGTCTTAGAACCAAACTAATATGAACTGGACTGGCATTTACAAATATCCTGTACCTGTACTAATGAACCTACTTTTGAATAGACAACAAAGAATAATCTGCTAATACATATGGAATACTTTTAATTTTAACGGTATTATTTGGGTGCTCAAGGTGTGGTTGATGCAATGAGGGGCTACGTCCCTACTATCCAATTTTTCAATTCTTTTCACCCTTTACTTGAAGTGTAAAATCCTTGATCCTCTACTGCTAGAATCCACTCAGTAAAACATCTAAACTACTGGGACCGACTAAAGAACCTAAATCTGTATTCCCTTGAGCGCAGGTGGGAGATACATAATCATCCAAACGTGGAAAATAATTTAGGGGCTGGTCCCAAATCTGCACACAGAAGTAACATCACATGAGACCAGAAGGCATGGCAGGATGTGCAGAATACCCCCGTTGAAAAGCAGAGGTGCAACAGGTACTCTGAGAGAGAACTCTTATCAACATCAGAGGCCCGAGACTGTACAACACGCTTCCACTACACATAAGGGAACCAGGCTGTGACTCATACGTCAGGCTGCGAGCAGCCGCATCCAACAGCCTGGTTGATCAGTCCAGCAACCAGGAGGCCTGGTCGACGACCGGGCCGTGTGGACGCTAAGCCCCGGAAGCACCTCAAGGTAACCCCGCTAGACATTTTCCCCATTACACACAGTAACTGATTGACTTTTGAAGTTTCATTACATTTTTTTTATTACATTGAAGTGTCTGCTATTTTGTAATGTTCCTTTAATCGGCAATCAATTGAGATGCTGAGTTAGTGTGTAGCACTTAATGCACCACATACCCCTTAAAATGTAAAACCTCAGTTTGAAACTGTATAGCATAAAAAGCTGGATGTAGGCTTTGAAGTGAAACCTTGGTAAAAAGCTTTTTCAACCCATTAGTAGTAAGGCTACTCATCAATAAACACTTCAGTACTACAAGCAAGCCTACATCTTTTCACTCCTTTCCACAAGAGACCCGTCCACTAAACATATCACACACACACATGCAAAGGCTAAATAATACCCAAAAGTTAATTAAAAGTTTTTATTGAAATACATTAATATAATTATTTCATGTAACAAATAGTAATTAATACAGATATGAACGCGGATGCTCGTCTCATACTGCTCAGGTATGAGCACTTCAGACAGTACAATGAGCACCAACTGTATGATAAAATCCATATAATTGTAATAATGCTCTGACAATTACCAGTCGGTGTACCCCAGTGCACATACAGGGTCAAAATTATTTCCCACCCTATAAAAATCACAATACCTTCAATGTTATATGAAGACGGTCCATTTCTATATTGCCATAGCTTTTAAATTAAAACATACCAATAAGCGATATGCTATATATCACACTATTTGTTTTTCTTTGGTGGTCTGTAAACACCTACTACTACTGCATGATCTCTCTCATATGGTTCTAAAGTCAGCTGTTCCTGGGGTTTGAGAAGGTCAGTTTGAAGCTTTTTGATTTCTCCTGCAAACACAGCTTCAGCCGGGGCAGTTGAATCAATGCAATTAGCCTTGATGGATATGACATAATGACCACCTACTTTCAAGAAATGCTGGGCATTGATAGCAACAATACGAGCTTGATCAGGCTGGGCAACATCAGCAAAGATACAATCTACCATACTGCAGATCATACGATACTTGTGTGGGTGACGAGCGTCCTCTACAATGGGGACAATGTTGGTGCGTTTCTTTGCCATGTTCACTAAGTCACGTCCCGAGCGATGAGAAAACTCCACTGCATACACAACACCTTCCTAGTTTAGGATAAATGAAATATATATATTAAAATTATTTACACAAAAAATAACATACAATTCTCTTAAATATTACTTTTCTGGTGCTTAAGACTATGTTAAGACATACAAACTCTACCAAGCCTCTATGTTAGTGCAGGCCTACTGGAGACCAAGATTCCAGAATCTAATCTGCTTATTGAGGCTAGAGATGCTTCAGGTTCAGAGATTGTCCCAAAACCTAGAAAAAGCACCCAGAAAGTACAGGAATAGCAAAAGCAAATAATCTTGATAGGTATACATAACAATTCAACCAATATTTGGATGTTGGCAAAATTTAAAAGTGGTTGGGCACCAAGCAGTGCCCAACCACATGGGCTGGACAAGAGTGACTGTCTCACTTCATGCATGTTGGCGGTCAATCTCGACAGTCCAAGTAGATGAGTACGAATCCTTTACCCCGTCCGATCCCCCAATCCTTATCCTGATCCCTTCCAAGTGCTATATAGTTGTGGTGGCTTGACACTTTCTCCTACTAGTTCCCTTCCCCTCTGCTCTAATTCAACCAGCCCCACACCAGGTGGCAGCCCAGGATCCCTAGGCCATAAACCATCATACACCTTACAACACACTTCTGAAGATAAAATGAAGGTAACAACCAGATTGAAAAGAGAGCACCACGAGGGAACAGGGAACACAGGAAGATGAGCACCCCAAACCCTGACCCATGAATAATTAAATGAGACCCAAAATGAGGAATACTAGTACTGTACATGCTGGTAAGTTCACTGTCGACAGGAAACAAACGAGAGGCAAAGCTAAGACCCCAAAGCAGGGAAGCGAACAGCAAAAACAGGCAGCCCTTACATTCAACAATGGAAAGGGTGAGAGGCAAATGGGCTCTGCTTAAAAAAAAAGGGGGGGGGGGAGAGAAGCACCAGACAGTCGGGAAAGCGAACAAGGAAGCAGGCATGAAAATATACAACTGGAAGACCAAACAGAAAAAAAAATAAAGACCAGATTAGATAAAAAAAATTGTACGAGCCACAAGTCGCACATTCCACTGAATGCACCTGTATGAAAAAAAAGAGCCTCTTGCTCCCCTATACAGAATGTCCAGAGTATAAAAAAGAAAGGGGTGCAAGCCCCAAGACACACAGCATGAAGCATACTGCAGAGTGCCAAAGCACAGAACTCACAGCCAAACAGTTATTTTTGGCTCACACTTGGGTATTTAAAATTTAAAGTCAATAGAATGAGACATTTTCTCAGATGTTAAAACAGAAACTTGGCAGAAAATAAAAATAAGAAATCTCTACTTAGGTCATAAATGTAATTATGTGCTATTAATGGTAATTTTCTCAATTACTACAGATTCAAATCTTGGTTTTTAATTGTGGCAGCTTGACCACAATTAATACTTTGCCTATGAACAGGTATCAATATGATTAAATAAAATTTTACAATTATGGTTTGGTTTTCCATTGTCAGAGAGAGTCTACTGGGCTTATCAGGCTTTCCTTAGACTTTTCCCAAGATGCAACTCACAACAGTTGCCTAACTATCTAGTATCTATGCAGAGAAACACTTTAAATAAATCTCTACATAAACTAGTAAAATTCAAGTTTAAAATCAAAGAAAACTTACCGGTCCTACTACATCAGAAACATGTGATACCGTTGTGCCATTTGCGGCTCCCAAGTATAGAACCTTTGAGCCAGGAGGCATGTAAATATTTCCAATCCCTCCCACAATAGCAGCAGCCAATTTCGATCGGAATGGATTCCACACACGGTACTCAATCTTATCGGTGCCTTCCTGCAAAGTATTACAGTAACATGTGAACTTAAATTGTGAAAAAACACTAAGCATAATGACAAACTTATATAACACATGAACCAGGAATTTAATTTAAGCAGGATCTGATCCTGCACCATTCTGGAAAAAGAAAATTTAGGAGGTTTTTACTGCATAAACATACCGTAGTTCCAGCAGCTATTAGCCGAGCATTTTGAATTTATTTTAAATTTAATCCTTGGAAAATTTAGCAGATGTATTAGAGTATAATATACACAAAAGCTTTAATTTTCTTCCTATTTAAAATGAAACAGCATCAACAGCTTGGTATAGAAATATACATTATCTGTATATATTTTTTTAGGTAAAATACATTATATTTTTTAGGTAAAATACAAATTAATGACCAATTGGAAATCTAGTACTTTTATGTGCAGAATTGTACCCCTCAATTTGCTAAATGTTATTTTACAGGGTTTAAATGGCTTCATAAATTATTTCCACCCCAATCAATATATGCAATTAAAATGAACCTCAAACAAGCAAAATTGGTATTATTTGTGCCATTTAAATAGTACGAATAATATGTAACTTAGTTCAAGATAGGCTGGAGACCGGCGAATGCTGAATCATTCATTCATGCACAAGCCAAACTGCTTGTTTGGTCATGCTGCAATTAACCAAGGCCAGGTATTTTTTCTTTTACCAAACTGGAGATTCGTTATGATGGAACATGATGCAAATTGGGAGTAAGAAAAAGTTTTTCCATAATTTACTCTTATCTTTACAATCATTATCATACATCATAAACGTTATCAGCATCAATGTAATTATGCAGTCCCCGTGGCACAGTGGTAAATCATTAGCCGGCTTTTTGTGAGTTCTTTGACCAGGGTACCTATACTGACCAGGGAGGATTGACTGGGTGCCAATCTTTAACTGTATTCTCTGTTCACCCAGAAGTGAAAGGGTACCTGGTTATTAAATGATTTGACAGGTCGAATTCCGGGGAACATTAGGATTAAGGACCTGCCTGAAATGCTATGCGTGCTAGTGGCATTACAAGAATGCAAGAACTCTCTTGTATATATAAATAAAAATAAATAAATGTGATATATTATTGTAATTTTTACAATCTTCTTTCTGTGATGAAGAGCTAAAGCTCATTATATACAACCCTTCATAAACTGTCATCTATACCACATATATTATCTTACACCTTATTATTCTTAAAGGAATATAATATTACCAAGTTTTTCTTTATACAATTATGTATCATTAATAGAAAATCCCCCAAAAAAGTGAGCAAAAATACTTGCCTCTACACTCATTCTCTTCTCTCCATAAACACTTTCCCCAGGAACCATATTCTTTGTGACTAATGCATCCTCCTTACCACGAGCAATAAACACTCCCTCGTGACGATGGGGCTCAATTAAAACAGTCTTTCCACCCCTAAAACCTCCTGCAAAAATAACCTTAATCAGATTGATGCAAGATATTGTTTGGATAAAATTTGATACACGTTACATTTACATATGTATAATATGCATGAGATTTGAAGACTGTGCTAATTATTGAAAGTAAATATCAAAAGGCACCAAGCTGGGAAGAAAATTGCAGATATATAAATATTTCAGCCCATATCCTAAAACAGTAGTACTAATAGCAATTATTAGGTTAAATACATAAATTACGTACTGCTGGATCCCCCCCCAAAAGCTCACATTTTGTATTACTGAATGAGCTCAATTGGAGTAACTAAAGAACTTAACCTTACCTGTCCAAACAATCATAGGCCTAATAGACGCTATGTTATACCTAAGAATGTTTGTTTGGTTTTACGCTTGCTTTCCTTGGACTATAAAATTAATTAGTACAAAATGTGAACTTTTGGGCCTAGTGTTTGACTAAACAGTTACTGTAAGTACTACAGATGACCACATACTTTCTGGGCAACCACTTATCCGAATATGCCTGTTATCCATTTTGGGCATGTCCGAATGAAAGTTTGATTAACTGGTGGGGGAGGCAGTCAGAATAAAAATGTGTGATAAAGATGAAATTAGTTTGTCCAGTGACCGTACATGGTGCCACTTGAGCAGTGCTCATACACTGATGGATGGCTCCGAAGCTTTAAACTGTCTTGGCATTAGGTACATTACAGTACATCATTTTAGATAGGTTGAAATATTTATAAACAAATCTACCAATCCATAAGAAACAACTGCTCTTATGAAAGCACTGCATTGTCAAGTTTTTAAATGCATACTATTCTCTAGACCATCAAATGATATTTGTTAGGCAAAAATTAGAACTGCAAGGAAGATAGTAGTACAGAGCTGACAATGGCAGAGAAACACCAAGAGTTAACTTTACTGATGATTAACATTTTGCCTGTAACGACTATCACTTCTAACACACTCCATAAAATTATAGTGAAAAGGTTGGGTGATTAACTTCAGCATTTCAACCTTATGTGCTAAATGGCTCCAAGCCAAAAATTAATAACAATCATTTATCTTTTTAACCCCACCCCATCTTTTCTCTTTATAAACATCTAACCTTGTGTTTCTATTGATTGATAAAGTACTAATAATAATGTCATCTTCAATAAAGTATACTCTTAGCTATGATTTTTTACATGCAAGAGGATTGTGAACCTTACAGCTAAAACTTACAGCTCCCCCATCTGGTATTTAACATTAAAAAAAAACATACAACATTATAGAATAGACATCCATCAGTCTCAGGAGACTGATAAATGCCTACTACTACATCTGAATAACACACAACTTAAAGTACCCAAGTACCAACCATAGAATACATAAACATTACAACAGTAACAGAAATAAATAAATACCAAAAGAAGGTGCCAAACCAGGAAAACTAATAAACGCCAAGTGCTCATACCATCTCCAACATGTCTGATCTAACTATCGACAGTAATGTGTCACTCTAAAACGTGTATTTATTTGAAGAAACCTGATAATCCATGTGGTTGGGCACCATTACTTACCACCATCCTATACTACTCCCCTTTTCTTCATATGCCTTCCAAATGCTAACATACAGGCTTAGTGCACACTCCTCATAACTACCCTACCTTTAAGAACATTCACATTGTGTATAGTACCCTAGAACACTAGCACAACACTGGTAACCAAATCATCTAATATCAGACCATCATTAATGAATTAAAATGTGGTCTTTAATGACAAAAAGCTAAGGTTTTATTTTCAGGCAAAGTGTAGAGGATATAATATTGATATCCTGTATCCAAATACATTGTATGAGTAGGGGTTAACAATCGTTCTCAAGTCTAATTGTGCTGTCACTGCTACTTTTTAAATAAACCTAACCCAACAAAAATAAATTGGTTTGTGACATCACTGATGTATTATGGTTGTATCCATGGATCTCATAGGATACTACTGAATAACACACACTGATGCAGCTGTACTAAAAAATACACTTAGCAAGATCATCAAGAGCATGTAGTACAGATCTAGTAGTCAATCGAAGACATTACTGCCAACTTATAAATAAAACTATTGGGAGAAAACACCGGCCATTATGGCTATAAAACCCTTGGAAGGGATCAGGATAAGAATTTAGGACGGGACGGGGAAAAGGAATGGTGCCCAACCACTTGGACGGTCGGGGATTGAACACTGACCTGCATGAAGCAAGACTGGCACTACCATCCAGCCCAAGTGATTGGCCTTACAAATAAAAGTGAAGCATCACATACCTCTTCCTCCACGTCCACCTCGCCCTCTGCCACCGCCACGGTCTCCACCACCACGTCCACGGAAACCACCGCCGCCACCACGTCCTCCTGGTGAAAATCCTCCACGACCCCCAGGTGAAAATCCTCCACGACCTCCGGGTGAAAATCCTCCACGACCACCACCTCGGCCTCCACGGAAGCCACCACCGCCTCCACGGAAGCCTCCTCCACCACCACCACCTCCACGGGGTGAGAAATCTGAAACAAAACACACAATGCAAGCAGTTTTTTTATATGGCGATTGCTCCATAGCCAAATACTACTACGCCTCATTAGTGACCTTGTAAACAACACAATCGTAATGAAAATGCATGCAAGCTCAATTCAAATTATCCACTGTATGATTGGTATAAGTACAAAACACAAATTATTGAATAGCTGCTCCTTTAGCCATCACGTGGAGACCATCCACAACGCCACTGGCCATGAGGTATATCACAGTAATACACTGATGACCCGTCTCCCTTCTCTCACAATGAACACTTGAGATCATTAACGGTCCAGAGGCTACTCACCAGGCTTACCCATGAGGTTATAGGAGTACTAAAAGGCGAGGAACCACTAACGACACAACCCCGTCGGCCGCCTCCCACGTGTAAACAACAGTGTGTGTGTTCCTCGTCCACGCCGGTCCGCTCGCCCCGACCACAGGAACGCAGGAACGGGACGCCTCGCTCACATATAATTCTTTTATTATTTACTAGTATCTTAATGTAGGTTAATTTGATAAGAGATAAATTGCAAAATAAATTTGTAATCGTTTTATATAGATTTTCAAGCCATATTATTGTATATTTGTTTTCAATTTTGATTTTTTTAAGATTATATAGTTTCCATATAGCCGAGCCTATGTTTACATAGATATTTATATTTTCATTACTACTAATGAANGATATCATTAATTCAACGTTGAATTAACACTGATACCATTAATTCAACGTTGAATTAACACTGATGCCACTGATTCAACGTTGAATTAACAATGATACTATTGATTCAACGATGAATTAACATTGATACCAATAATTCAACGATAAATTAACATTGATACCATTGATTCAACGATAAATTAACATTGATACCATTGATTCAACGTTAAATTAACACCGATACCTTTAATTAAACGATGAATTAACACTGATATCATTAATTCAACGATGAATTAACACTGATATCATTGATTCAACGATAAGTTAACACTGATACCATTGATTCAACGATGAATTAACACTGATACCATAGATTCAGTGATGAGTTAACATTACTCTTAGATACTGGGCTCACACAGTCGCTACCGGCGCCCTTATAAGCTCCACTCGCCTTGCGTCATCACCAGCTATGTACAATCACCAAACTTACAATGAATTATTTATCATTCATTGTATCAGGGGACAGGAAGCCAGAGTGTATTCATAAAGGTTAGGCTTATATCGAGGCCCCCCCTCCCCCCCAAGGTCTAATTAGACCAAGTTTGCAGACAGAAGCCAGAGACGGATGAGGCTATAGTGTCTTGAGTGACACATTAGTAACACACAGATAACGACCTTATCGCCAACACATACGGTACAAGTTACACAACTACCCGCCAGTATGTTGTTATAGATTCAGCTACTCGAACAAGTTCCAAGTAGCACGGGCTATGGTGAGCCCGTAACTTACCTGGCACAGGAGCGGGGCAAGAAGCACGGGCTATGGTTAGCCTCGTGGACATGTCTCCTGACCCGCCAGTAGGCTGCAACCCCCTTATACATTTTTGTTTATTAGTATTATTATTTTCTACCACAGACGTGGCCACACATTTACAATGCTAACCATCATATATACATTTTCTTCTGTCCTCCATGGACAGGGTGAGAGATTTGTCAAACATACAGTTCAGGGATTTATTGAACAATCAACCCCAGGTGATTGTAGTGCTTTTAAAATGCTAGGCTAAGCTACATACGTAAATACATAGATACACAGATTTATGTATGCTATATAAAGTGTTCGATGTGTCTTTTACATAGTGTCATTAATGTACATTTACAAAGGCACTAACTCCCTGCATACCTCTTACTGCCTCACTTTCACGTACAGTAAATCAATGCCACTGTGGTGATAGGTTCAATAAACAAGACACTGTAAATTTGTGTAATGTGAATAAATATTGACAAAATCCAAGTTACAGCACCGCTCCTGTGCCAGGTAAACCCACAACGGGCTCACCATAGCCCGTGCTACTTGGAACTTTTTGTTCCAAGTAGCGAATCTTAAACAACAACAATGACAAAGTCATGAATGAACAATGAAATAAATCAACAACAATCTTTATCTGTCCGAAGTATGAGGCCAGACCCTTGGCGCTAACTTTACCCAACTTTCACATGTTACACGTGGGTGGTATGGGAGTGTCATAGGCCAGACAGAGATGGCCCAGATATCGCCCCCCCCCCCCCACTGCGATTTTCACAGTCTGAAATATAGGTCGTGTTTCCATAGAATTATTTGGCAATTTCGGTGCTTCATAATAATCATTTTCCGAGAGAGAGCAAGAGGTAGGGAGGTGGCCGACCACGACCAGGTTATGACAGTCACATACCACCCATGTGTCACCTTGAAAAGTTAGGGAAACCTTTATTTATATAAACAAATGTGACAATCTGAAGTGTACAAATTGAGTACTTACCGGGTCTCAATATCACAATTCCGCTGTGTGATATGCTTAACTAATTGATTGTTTTCTAAGCAATTCAGACGAGAGAGCAATTGTGTGATAATGAGCACATAGTAAGCGTAAGACTAACAAGACCCCCACAGTAAGAGGAGAGTGTGTGTGTCCTGAGGGACGGGTGTGGTGGTGATCAGGCAGGAGCGGCTGCCTGAGGACACCAACAGTGTTGAAGAACAACTGGAGACGGCGTCCTGGTGGCTCCCCCATCCCCAGCAACACTCAAGCCTCGCCGCTCTATCTTATCTTTTCACCACTCCTCTGTGATAGCCAGCCAGCCTGTAATTTCTCGTGGTGATGTGCGGATAACAACAGTCGCAGATTGTGTTCCGTAAATGCCGTCAGATTATCGTGATACAGATTATATTAACGTTACCGGATGTGTGGAGAGGGAGGGAGGGAGTCGTAGCCTATGGGCACACCCGACGGTCAGCATAACATTTGATTTTGATTGTTGCCGCCGAAGGCAGCTAGTTTATTGTGCACCCCATACTCATCCTGTGAGCGGTAGCGCAAAAGCATTACAGAGGGCACAAAAGGTCTTTATCAGACCTCATCTTAGATTATTACATAAACAATTTCATCTATCCTTCACATCTTAGCACTGTTCCTGTCTCTTAATACGACGTTCAATTGCCACTTTTCACTTCAGCGGATAAAGGAACGATACTTAAGATATCGTTAAATGTGGTAACCTATATTATTATTATTTGAGTTACCTTCCCCGTGTTAGCAATATACCTGACGTCACTCCCATCCTAACATATAATCTGACACCTCAATAGTCCACAGTTTAGTCCATGGCATACATCTTGCAAGCAATTTTGAGGCTCACACAAGCTCAAGATACACTTATACACAATCCATGTATGGAACAAACTAATTCGTGGGTTGTGGAGTGGTGGAGGCAAACTCCACACACAACTTTTGTAGGTAGACTCGATCATACACGGATTGTGGTGGAAACTATTTATATCCCCAAACACTTACGTTACAAGTGCTTCCATTCTTCTTAAAATGCTTGAATTACTATAGACAATTAAGGCGCTGTACATTTTCTGATGTGCTCCACTAACCAACGTAACTGTGAATTTAGACACGCTAAACTGTCCAATTTATGTCTAAATTCTCTGGGATGCGCAATAAACTACCGCTCATAGGAGGAGTATGGGGTGCACAATAAACTACCACTCATAGGAGGAGTATGGGGTGCACAATACACTACCACTCATAGGAGGAATATGGGGTGCACAATAAACTACCACTCATAGGAGGAGTATGGGGTGCACAATAAACTACCACTCACAGGATGACTTGTCCTCCTACACAGAACGTCGCATGTCGCTCGTATGCGTTAGACAAGGACAAAAATCGTCGTACTAGAAAATGGAAGCGGCTCGCGAAAGTGACGTACTGTCCCGTTTTCTGTTTTGGGCCCTCTGGTAGGTTAGGATAAGACATTTTAAGTTTACCGTATTCTTGACGCTGGAAAACCTTAGGAGGACGGGCAGGAGTATGGGGTGCACGACAAACTACGCACCCCGGCGCCAGTAATCAAAATATCAATGCTGTGGACCTAAGATTGTTAATAATAATAATAATAATAATAATAATAATAATAATAATAATAATAATAATAATAATAATAATAATAATAATAATAATAATATAGGATACAAACACACACGTGTGTTTGTGAAATTTATGTAAGTCTTTAAATTCTTTCTTTCCCGTCTTTCGCACTCGCCTGAGTGTGTGATTAGAACGAGACTTAATCTCAACGTCTAATAAGGCTGCCTTCCTGGGTCCAGTCCTCTTCTGCTGCTTGACCCCCTGACCAGGTCACCACTATCCCCGACTGACGCTGTACCTGCAGATTGATGAAGATTAAGCCACCCAAAAGGTGGCACGAGCATGAATAGCCCGTAAGTGGTGGCCCTTTTGAGCCATTACCAGTATCAATAGATGATACTGGAGATCTGTGGAGGTGCGACTGCACCCTGCGTGACGGGAGATGTCTCCCGTTGTACCTGCAGTAATGTCTTCCACGGAAATATGGTCATGTGACCTTCCTCTAATCCTGTTATTCTGGGAACTGGAGTTGCTATTAATAGTGGTGTTCATCTGCCTGTTGTCCCTCGTAACCCTCTCCATACCCCAAGGAACGTGGCTAATGGAACTGCTTTCATTATCTATTTATTGACACCTAATTTTAATTCACTCAGAATCATTTTCCTAGTAAAGCTATCCTCTGAAGTAAAGCTTTTGTTAATAACAACTCCAGTTCCCAGAATAGCTGGATTATAGGAAGGTCACATAACCATATTTCCGTAGACGGCATTACCGCAGGTACGAACCAAGTAAAATTGGACCTTCAAGAAGTGCCTTTTGGACACAGCACCGCTCCTGTGCCAGGTAAGTTCAATACGGGCTCACCATAGCCCGTGCTACTTGGAACTTGTTCCGAGTAACTTAATCTATAACAACAACAACAACCGCAGGTACAGTGCCAGCAGGAATAGTGGTGACCTCGTCAGGGGGTCAAGAAGAAGAGGGCTGGACCCATGATGGCAGTCTTATTAGTCGTTGAGATGTAAGTCTCGTCCTAATCACACACGTTGAGAGGCGGAACCAAAGAGCCAAAGCTCAACTCCCGCAAGCACAACTAGGTGAGTACACTCAGGGAGTGTGAAAGACTTGGTGTAAATTCCTTTTATAAATTTCACAAATACACAAGTGTGTATTTTTATCCTATGTTATTATATCTGTGAGAAGACATTACCATTACTAATAATAATGAGAAAATGCGTAGGAGCCGTGATGAAGGTTCGAACCTATCCAGTGGGTGTTCCCACGCTCTAGACAACTAGATCACCACATGGTGTAAAGGTTGCATCGTGGAGTTTACTGAACACACGAGAGTTTCCTGAGGCTTCCACTGAAGCCGGACCAGGATTTTCACACCATCCCCCGCCCATGCTCTCTGGCTCATATAGGAATGTTCTACCGCTGATCTCACTAGTGACATCATCACCTCATTATAGTGGCACCATAATCTCATTATAGTGGCACCATGATCTCATTATAGTGGCACCATGATCTCATTATAGTGGCACCATAATCTCATTATAGTGGCACCATGATCTCATTATAGTGGCACCATGATCTCATTATAGTGGCACCATGATCTCATTATAGTGGCACCATAATCTCATTATAGTGGCACCATGATCTCATTATAGTGGCACCATGATCTCATTATAGTGGCACCATGATCTCATTATAGTGGCACCATAATCTCATTATAGTGGCACCATGATCTCATTATAGTGGCACCATAATCTCATTATAGTGGCACCATGATCTCATTATAGTGGCACCATGATCTCATTATAGTGGCACCATAATCTCATTATAGTGGCACCATAATCTCATTATAGTGGCACCATAATCTCATTATAGTGGCACCATAATCTCATTATGGTGGCACCATAATCTCATTATAGTGGCACCATAATCTCATTATAGTGGCACCATAATCTCATTATAGTGGCACCATAATCTCATTATAGTGGCATCATAATCTCATTATAGTGGCACTATAATCTCATTATAGTGGCACCATAATTTCATTATAGTGGCATCATGATCTCATAGTGCACTATGACCTTCTTATAGTGCCACAATAACCTTATTATAGTGACATCCCTACCATTATAGTGACACCATAGGTGTTTCCTAGGAGCAATGTCCTCGCGGCCCGGTCTCTGACCAGATGGCCTGGTTAATTGATGGCATTGTCTACCAAGCTATATAGACGCAACTGCTCGCAGTCTGGCCCGAGTTGACCAGATGACCTTTGGTGGAGAGTTAATTTTTGAACGCCGAAAGAAGTCGATGAGTTGTGTCCCTTGTTGATGCAATTCTCGTGGCGTACCTGTTGCACCTTCGACTTTTCAACGGGTTATCTGGCACCATCTGACATGCCTCCTGGTCTCGTGAGGGATTATTTTCGTATGCAAATTTGAAACCAGGTCCTTCCGTCAGAGATTTCAGTTCTTTGCGCGTTCTTCAGCCTTGAATGGGGCTGACAATGTGCAACAACTGTGTTCCATCCTAGAGAGTACGTCTTAAAAATCATCATTACTGCAGCGCCATCCCTGTAATTTGCTCTAGTTGTACTTAATTAAATACATCTCACTCTAGCCTTCACACCCCCCCCCCCCCTTAGCTACCTGTGCTGACGATGGAGTGTCGGTGGGAGGTCAGCCGGGCAGCTGACGCAGAGGCTGCGGGTATCAGCTGCTGACGACGCTTGCCCCATGGCTTCTGCCCCACCACTACATCCGCCAGAGGCCCCTTGCACAACGCTATCTTTCCTACACACACAGCTTGTGGGGAAGCTTTGAGGATGCCAGAGTTGCACTGTGCTTCAGCGGCTTGAGTTGGTGGACGGGGGTAGGGAGCCAGGGGTGACCTGTGCCACCTGGCATGGCGTCTCCTGACCGAACATTATCCCGTTTCTCCACCATTTTTCAAATTTCAAATTCAAATTTCAAATTTCAAATGTTTATTCAGGCACCTATTGCACCTTCGACTATTGTTGTTTTTTACAACTGCTCTGCTGTATCGCTGCGCCCAGCTGTATTCACAATGGTTTAATATACATACATAATTTGGCAGCAGCTTTTCTTGTATAAATATATATTATTCAATATGACAAAAATGTTAGAATTGATGATTCTAGCACGAATCTTCTCCATTTTTCTTATGTTTGTCTTCACATGAGAAAGAAGTTTACAAATTAACTCTCCAAAGGTCAGTCCAACCACTTGGGATGGACGGTAGAGCGACGGTCTCGCTTCATGCAGGTCGGCGTTCAGTCCCCGACCGTCCAAGTGGTTGGGCACCATTCCTTCCCAGTCCCATCCCAAAACCCTTATCCTGACTCCTTTCAAGTGCTATAGTCGTAATGGCTTAGCGATTTCCCCAGATAATTCACTCCCTCTCCAAAGTTCATTCTGACAATTTTTATTATGGCCTGACCCTAAGAGATGCGTTGTGTTAACCCTTGTCAACATTATTAAAGGCAGCGTTCAAACTATTACAAGTGTTGTTGAAGATTAAGTCACCACATGAGGTGGCACGGGCATGAATATAGCCCTTACGTGGTAGATGTTTGGAGTGAATGTGATCTTTGGTCGTGAAATACAAGTGTTGATTGATTAAGATTAAGCTACCTCAGAGAAGGCACGGGCATGAATAGCCCGTGTCAAATAGCTGTCATGCCACGGGAGACATCTCCTGTCCACGAGGCTAACCATAGCCCGTGCTTCTTGCCAAGCTCCTGTGCCAGGTAAGTTACGGGCTCACCATAGCCCGTGCTACTTGGAACTTGTTCAGAGTAGCTGAATCTATAACAACAACAGCTGTCATGCCCTCACAGCTGATGGTCATTGCGAACTGCACTGCTTACCATCCATACCTTGCCTGGTACAGTAGTTACATTACAATAGTACATTCATGATTGGTAGGCCATATTAATGTGTACAATAAACACTGGACTAACCCAGCATGTCTGCTCTTCCCAGCCAGTTTCTCCTGCTTAAGTAAACTGTATTCAAGAGCATATTGAATTATTCAGGACAAAACGTAAAGAAATCTACTCTTAAGCCTTACAATCATAATACATTTCATGCTACAACTACAAACATAAGATTCTATACACTAAATTTACATCATTACCCCATTTCCTTTGTTTATGGGGTGGAAAGACATCAACCCCGAGCAGTGGGGTGTGTGGGTGGAAGGGGTAGGGATGGGGGGATTGATTGATGAAGATTAAGCCACCCCAAAAGGTGGCACGGGCATGAATAGCCCGTAAGTGGTGGCCCTTTTGAGCCATTACCAGTATCAATAGCTGATACTGGAGATCTGTGGAGGTGCGACTGCACCCTGCGTGACGGGAGATGTCTCCCGGATGGGGGGAGGTACAATACTGTATATCAAAAGTAGGCTAAAGTTGACATTCATTCACCTTATACAGTAGACTACACTTTTCTGCAGACCAGTACCACTACATAAGCAAATCGTCCACAGCAGAAACTATTGTATAAATGTAATAATGTGCATTCCATCACTTCAAGGCAGGAAAGAAAGAGATTTTGAACATATTATTTGAAACATCTGGAACAAATTAGTCCAGATTTACAAGGTTGAACTCTAGGTTCATTAGAATGCATTGAATACACTTATGGAAATGACCTCCATCTAGTATCAAGAGATGGAAAGTAAATGAAATTAAGATATAAAATAATCACCTGTAAATAGCTAGGAGGCGAGTCGGGTCCCAAACATCTCGGCCCTCTCATTCACACTGATAAGTAATCACATATTTCCAATATTTGTATCATGACCACCTCCACACACACACCCACACACACATATATAATATATTAGACATACATTAGGTGTGACAAATCTGAACTGAGGTGGGATTTTGCTTGGCAGTGTCACTTTAAATCTAGTCAAGTTGAAGGCAGTTGGAAATTATAATTATCAGAGGCAGTGTTCATTATTATTTACATTGAACCCATAATTGTGTTGATAAATTGAACAACATATGTATTCCACAACCCTTACATACTGTCTACATTATAAAAATGTATTAATACACTTTTTTTTTATTTCCTGCAACTCATATATTTAGTGTGAGCCGTGATAAGGAAGCATCTCCCCTACACAGGAAAGTTAAGCACTCGCAACAAAGATAAATAATTACACTATTGCATCATGTTACTTGCCTCATTTGCAGTCTTACCGACCTGATAATTACCGACTGCTGCTTTTTTTTCAGTAACTTCTCCAGGGCCTATTTTATAACCATATATAATTTCCCACTTGAGGTACAGTACTGCAAAACATACCCACATAGATATA
>WNGS01163947.1:11614413-11632961 GCA_020271785.1 Procambarus virginalis | reverse complement strand
TATAGATATATATATATATCAGTTATATAGATATAAGTATATATATATATATATATATATATATATATATATATATATATATATATATATATATAGTTACTTTTTGCATGTTATAGCAGTGCTAGCATCTCTTATCTAATATCATCATTGGGTCTTTTCTGGTATATCTGGACAAGACGATATACACTACTCAGTCCAGTAAGTTTGTTACGTGATATCGACGTGGTTGGGCTGCCTGTCATGGGTGTATACAAATGTTAAAACAACGAAAACAAAGGGTCGTGCTAAACGGGAATATATCTGACTGAGAAATGTGGTGAGTGGGGTACCACAGGGGTCCATTTGGGGCCAACCCGTTGGTCAAATTTCATCAATAACCATAGATGAGAATATTACACAGCACATCATTAGATTTGCAGATGACACTTAAAATCTATTGTAAAGTTGGAAGTGAAAATGATATTGAGGCTTACAAAGAGATCTATATGAACTTCACAATGGTCGGAAGACTGGAAATGTTTTTTTAATGTCGATAAATGAAAGATCTTGCATATGGGGCTAACAACTTATGCACAACTACCAAATTAATAACACCACCTTGCAGCAGATTGAGAAGAAGAGGACCTTGGAGTCGGAATCCATCATTCACTGAAGTTGCACAATTGGGAGCGGAACTAAAAAAATAATAAGTTTTCAAACCCTAGGAATAATCAAGCGTTAATCAACTAACTTTAAGGAAAAGAAGGTAGTTATCAATTGTATAAATCCCTGGTGCGTCCCTCACCTGTATTATTGTATCCATACATGGAGACCTCATCTTCAGAAAGACAGCTGCGTTGGGGAAAGCTCAATACCGGGCAACAAAAATCATTCCAGAGCTAAGTCAACTCTCATACCAGGAACGGTTGAGGGCCACAGGGCTAACAGCACAACAAACCAGGCATGACAGGGCGGATCTCCGGAAGATGTTGATACGGACAATTTATTCCAAGGTCAGATGTAACACAAACAAGGATCAACGGTTTCAAGCTCAACAAGCCTCAATGTTGGGTTGAAAACAGAGATGCTTTTCACTCACAGGGTTTTAAGCCCATGGAACCCCTACCCGCAGAAACCGTAAATCCCAAAAACTCAGTTGAATTTTGAAACCAGATAAAAAAAATCACCAGGACAAATGGGGGGACATTTGACAAGCCGGGGCTTCCTGTCTTCGTCGAGGCCGCTAGAGTGTTATTGGCCCTCAGGTAAATTCAGGTAAAATGTTTTAAAATTAGCACTGATCGTATTTCAACGACTTCAGCGAGTAGAATGTTCCAGTGGTCGTGTTGCAACATGTAGAATGTTCCAGTGGTCGTGTTGCAACATGTAGAATGTTCCAGTGGTCGTGTTGCAACACGTAGAATGTTCCAGTGGTCGTGTTGCAACATGTAGAATGTTTCCAGTGGTCGTGTTGCAA
Source organism: Procambarus virginalis (assembly GCA_020271785.1). Taxonomy (NCBI): domain Eukaryota; kingdom Metazoa; phylum Arthropoda; class Malacostraca; order Decapoda; family Cambaridae; genus Procambarus; species Procambarus virginalis. The sequence goes on along the minus strand of WNGS01163947.1, from coordinate 11,631,505 downwards.
CATGTAGAATGTTCCAGTGGTCGTGTTGCAAACACGTAGAATGTTCCAGTGGTCGTGTTGCAACATGTAGAATGTTCCAGTGGTCGTGTTGCAACATGTAGAATGTTCCAGTGGTCGTGTTGCAACACGTAGAATGTTCCAGTGGTCGTGTTGCAACATGTAGAATGTTCCAGTGGTCGTGTTTCAGCCCGTAGAATGTTCCAGTGTCGTGTTGCAACACGTAGAATGTTCCAGTGGTCGTGTTGCAACATGTAGAATGTTCCAGTGGTCGTGTTGCAACACGTAGAATGTTCCAGTGGTCGTGTTGCAACACGTAGAATGTTCCAGTGGTCGTGTTTCAGCCCGTAGAATGTTCCAGTGGTCGTGTTTTCAACACGTAGAATGTTCCAGTGGTCGTGTTGCAACATGTAGAATGTTCCAGTGGTCGTGTTGCACATGTAGAATGTTCCAGTGGTCGTGTTGCAACACATAGAATGTTCCAGTGGTCGTGTTTCAGCCCGTAGAATGTTCCAGTGGTCGTGTTGCAACATGTAGAATGTTCCAGTGGTCGTATTGCAACATGTAGAATGTTCCAGTGGTCGTGTTGCAACATGTAGAATGTTCCAGTGGTCGTGTTTCAACACGTAGAATGTTACAGTGGTCGTGTTGCAACACGTAGAATGTTCCAGTGGTCGTGTTGCAACATGTAGAATGTTCCAGTGGTCGTGTTTCAACACGTAGAAGTTCCAGTGGTCGTGTTGCAACACGTAGAATGTTCCAGTGGTCGTGTTGCAACATGTAGAATGTTCCAGTGGTCGTGTTGCAACATGTAGAATGTTCCAGTGGTCGTGTTGCAACACGTAGAATGTTCCAGCGGTCGTGTTGCAACATGTAGAATGTTCCAGTGGTCGTGTTGCAACATGTAGAATGTTCCAGTGGTCGTGTTGCAACATGTAGAATGTTCCAGTGGTCGTGTTTCAACATGTAGAATGTTCCAGTGGTCGTGTTGCAACACGTAGAATGTTCCAGTGGTCGTGTTGCAACACGTAGAATGTTCCAGTGGTCGTGTTGCAACATGTAGAATGTTCCAGTGGTCGTGTTGCAACATGTAGAATGTTCCAGTGGTCGTGTTGCAACATGTAGAATGTTCCAGTGGTCGTGTTGCAACACGTAGAATGTTCCAGTGGTCGTGTTTCAACACGTAGAATGTTTCAGTGGTCGTGTTTCAACACGTAGAATGTTCCAGTGGTCGTGTTTCAACACGTAGAATGTTCCAGTGGTCGTATTTCAACATGTAGAATGTTCCAGTGGTCGTGTTTCAACATGTAGAATGTTCCAGTGGTCGTATTTCAACACGTAGAATGTTCCAGTGGTCGTGTTTCAACATGTAGAATGTTCCAGTGGTCGTATTTCAACACGTAGAATGTTCCAGTGGTCGTATTTCAACATATAGACTGTTCCAGTGGTCGTATTTCAACATGTAGAATGTTCCAGTAGTCGTGTTTCAACATGTAGAATGTTCCAGTGGTTGTGTTTCAACACGTAGAATGTTCCAGTGGTCGTATTTCAACATGTAGAATGTTCCAGTGGTCGTGTTTCAACATGTAGAATGTTCCAGTGGTTGTGTTTCAACACGTAGAATGTTCCAGTGGTCGTTTTTCAACATGTAGAATGTTCCAGTGGTCGTGTTTCAACACGTAGAATGTTCCAGTGGTCGTGTTTCAACATGTAGAATGTTCCAGTGGGGAATACGATCCCCGCCGCGAAGAATTGTTGTTACAACCAAGTACACATTTTACTGTTGAGTTAAACAGAGGCTACAGTTAAGGATTTGGACCCAGTAAATCCTCCCCGGCCAGGATACGAACCCATGACAAAGCGCTCGCCGAACGCCAGGCGAGTGTCTTACCACTACACCACGGAGACTGTAAAGGACCGTAAAGGACTGTTAGTCCTTTACGACTAAGTATGTACGATGGTCCACAGAGTTACTAAAAGTACTATTTAAACAGGAGGATGAATTGTATTTCAACAGCTTCAGCAGATACACTGTTCATTTACATTGTGACCAAAGTTAAGGACTAACCAAAACCGTTCTATAGCCATAAGAGGAGGAAAAACAACAGTGAGAGACCGTATAATTAGGGCGAGAAGACAATATGGAATTATCACAGAAAACGATAAGGAGGTATGTGATGAACTTAAATGATTTCAGGGGATGTTTACAAGAGAACTAACACTGAGACAATATTTGCATGATGAAAGGCTGGAAGAAACAATGGATAACATTGTAGTGTCTGTAAATAAAACAAAAAACACCTGGAAGTAGTAAGTGTTACATAATCAATGGGACCAAACATGGCTGCTGAAAGATGCTGTAGAAGTACTTTGCAACCTGCTACCCAAAATGTTCATTAAAACATTTGAAACAGGGTATCTCCTATAATTCTTGAAAAAGGCAAACATGGTCCCAATATTTAAAATAAAAAAAATGACTGACAAGAGACATCAATAATAAACCAGTGTCACTGGGAAGTATTCCGTGTTAAGTGCTGAAGAAAGTAATTAGGCTGAGAATGGTGGAGTACCGGAGAGGACCGACTTTGTAACGAAAGAGCAACATGAATTTAGAATAGGAAAATCGTGCATGGTAAACTTGATTGAGTTCTATGACAGGGTTACTAAAATAAGACAGGGAAAAAGATTGCTAGTTGACTGTATTTTCCTAAATTGTCAAAAAAGCATTTGACACGTCGTCATGAAAGCCTGGTATACAAGATGTAGACGCAGGCTGGGATAAATAATTGGGAAAATGTTGAACTGAATAAGGGAGTACTTGAACGGCAAAAACAGTAACAGAGAGAAGGTTTCGAACAGGAGGAATGTAACGAGTGGGGTTCCAATGTATGTAATGTAGTAATGACAAGATTTGGTCATCGGACCGCTGTTGTTTCTAATTAATGTGAACGACCTACCCGAGGGAGTGAGCTAGTACATGTCAATGTTCGCATGTGAAATCAGATGATGCCTGCAGGAAGTTATATGAGGACCTTAACAAACTCCAGGAGATGGCAAATAAGTGGTTACTGCAATTCAATCCCAACAAGTGCAAGACAATGAAGATGGGAAATTGAGAAAGGAGACCAGGAAGTATCTACAGTACACCATAAGGGGAAGGCAACTACAGGAATCGGAAAGAGAGAAAGATTTGAAAGTGTATATAATTCCAACACTCACACCAGAGGTACACGTAACAGGGTTACATTGGCAATATATGAGACGCTTGACACACATTATAAAAATCTTTTAGAAACCTAAATCAAGGCAAGTCCTTCAAGGCAATTTACACAACATTTGTTAGACGAGTACTGGAATATGCAGCACCGAAATGGTATAAGCAATTTGTGAGGCATAAAACCCAAATTGAAAAGCAGAAGTTTGCAGCAAGATTGGTGCCAGAGCTAAGAGCTTTAAGCTATGAGAAAAGCTAACTCGCTAATGGAATTTCACAATTTAGATCTCACAATCCTAGAGAACTGAAGAAACAAATGAGAAATGATCACATTATGCAAGTTACTAAGAGGAATAAACAAGTTGGACAAGGACAACCTCTTTAAATTGAAAGTAAGACGAAAGGAGTGGAATCCGGAAACGCAAATGAGCCGAAGAAATGTAAGGAAATACTCGTACCCTGCACGGGTTGACAACAAGTGCAATACAATGAAAAGTTGTGGAAGCCACCTCCATCCACAACTTTAAGGATAGATTCGACAAGGAATTAGAACATTAGGACTTTAAATTACAATGCAACAGTTACTAGTGTAAGAAGGTGGGGCGTAAATAAACAGCTAGACCTCACGCTCTCGTAGACACTGACAGGGAAATACTGATATAGTCTCCACGAGATCCTACGTCACCTATACTATCAGTGACAGCTGGCATTAGTTATCACTGTATTGCACTAACCGGTTACTGTATCATAATATTTGTCACGCTAATATTCGTCTGTCATATACGAATATTAGCACATACAAATCACTGAGGCTATTTCTTCATTGCCGTGTTAACTTCCATATGTAATTAATCACGGCTTTCGTTTTTTTCAATTTACTTTCAGATTTCATTTGAATTTTTTATACTATGTCATGGAATGCTTTTCAGAATCCTTTCTTAAGCCAAAACTGGGGATAGCAACCGAACTGTGCTTTGGAAAGGTCATATGTATATCCTAGTGCGCGCAAATTCTTATTTGGGTTAGTACAATCAGCTGTCTGATGTTGTATAGGCTTTACTGTGCATACTCCAGTTGTGCATTCCTCAATTGTGGATACACTAACTGGATACCGAACTATGGCCATTTAAATTTAAATATCTAGAGGTGCAGTTTTAAGGAGTCATACACAGCATCAGTCAATTTTAGATGAAGATTTTTTGTTTACCTGTCGCGAACTTATTTATGTTGTCATTGACACAAAAGCCTGTTAGCTGCCATGCTTAGTGTAACCTTGATCTTTCCCCAGCCTCTTACAGCTGTGTTGGGGACTCGAGTCTGAAGACTGGTCTGCGTAGCGGCGTTAGCAAGGGGAGTCGATAGAAACAGCCTCAGGACACAGGTCCGTGGAGCGGCGGCAACAGCAAGGCGTCAGGAGACAGGCCAGAGTAGAGGAGGAAACAGCAGGGAGCAGTGTTCGGAGACAGGTTTGTGGAGAGGCGTCAGCAGGAGTCAGAAGCAGGCGTCCGTTAACACTACTGCTGAGGTGTCAGCGTGAGGGAAGATGTCAGCGTGAGGGAGAGGGACTTGTCAGGCTCTGGCAGCGTGGGAGCCTCCTCACACTGGCCTCACTTTTCCCGCGGGAGCCGCTGTTATGGACAGCTTTCGAAGTCCCCAGGTGTGTACTCGCTTTTTATTTGTATTTATTTGCGGTGAGTTTACTCTAACTCCTGGACCTCACCTCTTACCCGTTAATATACTACTGTGATGCCTCCCAAATCTCACGGTTTTGTTCATATTTAAATCATCACTATTTCAGAGGAAACAGGTGGGCAAAGGTTAAATGGAACCAACTCAGAGCTGGAAGCCATTGCTAGTGGAGTGCCCTTGTCTCTGTCCTGGGATCTCTGTTGTTTAACATAAATAATATACGTGATTTAGGCAGAAGATTCAAAAACAAAATTAACAAATTTGCAGATGACATCAAAATAGAGCGGGGGAATAAAATCAGAAGAATATACAGATGCAGTTTAGCAGAATTGTATTTATTTATGTATACACAAGAAGGTACATTGGGTTTATCAAAGTACATTAATGTTTTTACATTCTTGTAAAGCCATCGAAAGCCTAGGAAATTATAATATTGCAAGATATCATTTGGACAATTTGGAAATTGGCAAACTTTAACAAAAATAGTGATCTGATTGTCATAATTAGAAGTGATCTAAAGAGAGAGAGACAGACAGACAGACAGACAGACAGACAGACAGACAGACAGACAGACAGACAGACAGACAGACAGACAGACAGACAGACACACACACAACACACACACACACACACACACACACACACACACACACACACACACACACACACAACACACACACACACACACACATGAGCTCAGCATTCCACTTCAACTGATTTTTCAGCCATCCCTGTGTACAGGAGCTGTAGCTGATGTGTGGAAAAAGGCTAACATAGTTCCAATCTACAAAAGTGGAAACAGGGAAGACCCCTTAATTATAGACCTGTATCATTGACAAGTGTAATAGTCAAATATTGGAAAAAATAATTAAACTAAATGGGTAGAACACCTGGAGGAAAACGATATAATATCAGACAGACAGTATGGTTTTCGATCTGGAAGATCCTGTGTAACGAACTTGCTCAGTTTTTATGATCGAGCCACAGAGATTTTACAAGAAAGAGATGGTTGGGTTGACTGCATCTATCTGGACCTAAAAAGGCTTTCGACAGAGTTCCCCATAAGAGGTTGTTCTGGAAACTGGAACATATTGGAGGAGTGACAGGTAAGCTACTAACATGGATGAAAAATTTCCTAACTGACAGAAAATGAGGGCCATAATCAGAGGCAAGGTATCGGATTGGAGGAATGTCACGAGTGGAGTACCTCAGGGTTCAGTTCTTGCACCGGTAATGTTCATTGTCTACATAAACGATCTACCAGTGGGAATACAGAATTACATGAACATGTTTGCTGATGATGCTAAGATAATAGGGAAGATAAGAAACCTAGATGATTGTCATGCCCTTCAAGAAGACCTGGACAAAATAAGTATTTGGAGCAACACTTGGCAAATGGAATTTAATGTGAATAAATGCCATGTTATGGAATGTGGAATTGGAGAACATAGACCCCACACAACCTATAAATTATGTGAGAAATCTTTAAAGAATTCTGATAAAGAAAAGGATCTAGGGGTGGTTTTAGATAGAAAACTGTCACCTGAGGACCACATTAAGAACATTGTGCGAGGAGCCTATGCTACACTTTCTAACCTCAGAATTGCTTTTAAATACATGGATGGAGAAATACTAAAGAAATTGTTCACGACTTTTATTAGACCAAAGCTGGAATATGCAGCGGTTGTATGGTGCCCATATCTTAAGAAGCACATCAACAAACTGGAAAAGGTGCAACGACATGCCACTAAGTGGCTCCCAGAACTGAAGGACAAGAGCTACGAGGAGAGATTAAAGGCATTAAACATGCAAAACTAGAAGATAGAAGAAAAAGAGGTGATATGATCACTACATTCAAAATAGTAACAGGAATCGATAAAATTGATAGGGAAGAATTCCTGAGACCGGAACTTCAAGAACAAGAGGTCATAGATTTAAACTAACGAAACAAAGCTGCCGGAGAAATATACGAAAATTCACTTTTGTAAACAGAGTGGTAGACGGTTGGAACAAGTTAAGTGAGAAGGTGGTGGAGGCCAAGACCGTCAGTAGTTTCAAAGCGTTATATGACAAAGAGTGCTGGGAAGACGGGACACCACGAGCGTAGCTCTCATCCTGTAACTACACTTAGGTAATTACACTTAGGTAATTACACACACACACACACCACGAAGGTGTTGATAACTGCTTGTTATTAGGCTATTGTGTCTACTCCCTCATTTTACCTTACTCAGGAAACATTACCAATATCATGTCACATTATGAAACAAATTGTAAACAAAATCATTCTGACTAATATGTTAATACAAGAAGCTTTGAATTGCAGTAGTAGTATTAAGAGTAATACACCAATAGGCCCATTCTAAAAAAATCAATAGGCAAGCCATACAAGACTAATTTATCCGCACTTTTGTCACCTGTTGTGTAAAACGGTGACTGTGTAATGTTGACTGCAGGAAAACAGTGATCAATAACGTCAACGGTGTTTACCTCTGATACAGGACACAGCGGCGTTGCTGGATGTGGCTTATGTCATCCGCTTCGGTCACTTCCCCAAGCGATGACGGCGCTCACAACGGACTCAAGACCTCACACCTGACTACCTCACATCCGCTTCTAGAGACTACCGACATTTCTCCCTCCCCTGTGCACAGTATTGCCAGTGATGATAACAACCCTTTCTCTGAGAGAGTCTCGTTAACGAGGATCAGATCCATTTACTGATGAGCCAAACTTCTCAGTCGATGATACAAATCCCTTTACGGAGGACGATAGTCAGGATTCCCCCACCAGAGAGTCAAGTCCCAACCTGACGATGATTACCCACCGCAACGTCACCGACAAGAGAGAGGAGTAGCCCCTTGTCAGCTAGCGCCCTACCCGTCCACAACCGCCATCGCCAGCACCCCCACACCTCCACGCCAGCCACCCCACCTTCCCTACACCTCCACGCCAGCCACCCCCACACCTCCGCAGGAGCGTCTAGGACGCTGGAGATCAGCGGCGTCTCCCGAGCCCATGTCATGGAGGTCATCACTCAGGCGTTCAACGTGCCGTCTGGACCTTCGACGCTTGGTGGAGGACATTGGAACTAGCAAGGTTAGTTGTGCTGTGAATAAATCCACATGGGCCGTGATGAGGGTTCGAATTACGTCCAGGATGATCCCAGACGCGCCCTTAATCGACTGCGCCACGACACGGTGAAAAGAATTGCAACCGGGAGTGCTACTGCACTTACACGGATCCGCAGTCTCTCCGAGACACAAACAGGAGGTTTTACACAATTTCCCCATGCACTCGGGCTCTGTCAACAAGCTCAAGCCCATCAGCTGCGTCTCGGAGAGACTGCGGGATCCGGTGAGAGCAGTGCCAATCCCGGTTGCAATTCTTTCACCGTGTCGTGGCGCACTCGATTAAGCGTCTGGGATCATCATGGACGTAAGTTCGAACCCTCATCACGGCCCTGTGGATTTTATTCATTTGATATATCCGCTGTTGTGATTTCTGTGTTTATTAGTTGTGTTGTATTCATTTGCTATAGTCAACACAGGATATATATTTAGCAGGTAATTTATTTTTAATCCAGAGCTGCATATGATTGCTCTGAAGAAATATATTCTGACGATCAGTTACTGTCGTAACCCAAAAAATATATCTATAGATACTATTTACGGTGTTGGACAACTTTCGACTAGATTACGCGCGCTTTATGAATACACAGCCTTTAGATATTATCTTAGCATTTTTGGCTATGTTATTATGGACCCCCATGTCCATGGTGTGGGCAGTAGCAGTTAGTTTATAGACAGATAAGGGAAGTCACAGTCACAAGAAGGTGCTCCCATCAGATATATAATCGCTAGGCTACTGTCAGGTCTGACAACCTGTGTGGTAAGGAGACGCCTTACATTATTACATTTGTGATTACTTATCAGACCCGCAAGTGGGGCTCTGAGGCCATCACCCAAGATCAGCTGATGGCAACCTCTGTGACTGTGTATCAGCTGGGATTGTGTGTCAGCTGGGATTGTGTGCCAGCTGGGATTGTGTGCCAGCTGGGATTGTGTGTCAGCTGGGATTGTGTGTCAGCTGGGATTGTGTGCCAGCTGGGATTGTGTGTCAGCTGGGATTGTGTGTCAGCTGGGATTGTGTGCCAGCTGGGATTGTGTGTCAGCTGGGATTGTGTGCCAGCTGGGATTGTGTGTCAGCTGGGATTGTGTGCCAGCTGGGATTGTGTCAGCTGGGATTGTGTGCCAGCTGGGATTGTGTGCCAGCTGGGATTGTGTGCCAGCTGGGATTGTGTGCCAGCTGGGATTGTGTGCCAGCTGGGATTGTGTGCCAGCTGGGATTGTGTGCCAGCTGGGACTGTGTGCCAGCTGAGACTGTGTGCCAGATGGGATTGTGTGCCAGCTGGGATTGTGTGCCAGCTGGAATTGTGTGCCAGCTGGGATTGTGTGCCAGCTGGGATTGTGTGCCAGCTGAGATTGTGTGCCAGCTGGGATTGTGTGCCAGCTGGGATTGTGTGCCAGCTGGGACTGTGTGCCAGCTGAGACTGTGTGCTAGATGGGATTGTGTGCCAGCTGGGATTGTGTGCCAGCTGGGATTGTGTGCCAGCTGGGACTGTGTGCCAGCTGAGACTGTGTGCTAGATGGGATTGTGTGCCAGCTGGGATTGTGTGCCAGCTGGGATTGTGTGCCAGCTGGGATTGTGTGCCAGCTGGGATTGTGTGCCAGCTGTGACTGTGTGCCAGCTGGGATTGTGTGCCAGCTGTGACTGTGTGCCAGCTGGAATTCTATACCTGATGTGATAGTGTACTCTACCACCCCATTCCTTTTTTCATCAGCATACAATTTCTTCATGTACCTCATCTTTCACTGATGGTCTCAACTCGTCAATCAGGTCTTGGCTGACATGCTATTTTGCACTCTTCTCAACGCCATCAAGTCCTATCACGTTCACATCACCACTTCTTTCATTAGAAGTGATGAAAGCAGTAATGCTTTCATCACTTCTCATTAGACGTTGAAGGTACTCTCTCCACTTGTAGTCTTCTGTTCACCATTTAACATTGCATCATCTCTATTAACCTGTCTATCAGTCTCCCTCCTGCACTTCTTTCTTTTCAAAGTAGCTTTCTGTCTTCTGAATTATTTTTTTAATTTGTTCTCACTATCTCCCTATTCTCTCTTTTAATTTGTTCTCACTATCTCCCTATTCTCTCTTTTTAATTTGTTCTCACTATCTCCCTATTCTCTCTTTTTAATTTGTTCTCACTATCTCCCTATTCTCTCTTTTTTAATTTGTTCTCACTATCTCCCTATTCTCTCTTTTTAATTTGTTCTCACTATCTCCCTATTCTCTCTTTTTGTTCTACTTAACTAATCATTTCACATGCCTTTTGCTCTTTTTATGCCTTCTGTTTTTTCTTTCGTTCACTTTCTGTCAATAAAAATGCACTACTTTATCTTATCGTGAAGAATTTGTGCCAGACCACACACTAGAAGTTGAAGGGACGACGACGTTTCGGTCCGTCCTGGACCATTCTCAAGCGACTTGAGAATGGTCCAGGACGAACCGAAACGTCGTCGTCCCTTCAACTTCTAGTGTGTGGTCTGGTCAACATACTTCAGCCACGTTATTGTGACTCTTCGCCTGCAATTTGTGCCACTTAACCTCCTCCAAGTTGTTCCTCACATCCCCTGTGTGGAACTGTTCGCTTGGCGTGCTTCACCCAACATTTCTTGTATACATCTCACGTGGAACTTCATGTGTTCACAGCCTCTTTCTCCGAGATCACAACCACTTTCGTCTATGGTGTTATTCATCTACCGGTTCTCTTCCAGTCAACTGTTATTCTTTCACCTTTCGTATCCTTGTAAGATACGAACAAACTCATCCTATACGATCCATCCAAACCATCATCATACGATCGTATGAAAGCATGAAACATACGATCAAACTTGTAAGAAACTCAGTGAACACAGCAGTAAAATGTAATCAGACGAACCTCCCAGAATTGTTCTCTCTCAATCCCCGACCGTCCAAGTGGTTGGGCACCATTCCTTCCCCCCGTCCCATCCCAAATCCTTATCCTGACCCCTTCCCAGTGCTATATAGTCGTAATGGCTTGGCGCTTTCCCCTGATGGTCTCAGGGAAGACCACCATGCCATCATCATCATCATCATCATCATCATCATCATCATCATCATCATCATCATCATCATCATGGGAGACCATCATAAAGGGGAGATCATTATTATGGCCCTACCCTCCCTTACCTTACCTTGAGTATACCTTGAGGTGCTTCCGGGGCTTAGCGTCCCCGCGGCCCGGTCATCGACCAGGCCTCCTGGTTGCTGGACTGATCAACCAGGCTGTTGGACGCGGCTGCTCGCAGCCTGACGTATGAGTCACAGCCTGGTTGATCAGGTATCCTTTGGAGGTGCTTATCCAGTTCTCTCTTGAACACTGTGAGGGGTTTGCCAGTTATGTCCCTTATGTGTAGTGGAAGCGTGTTGAACAGTCTCGGGCCTCTGATGTTGATAGTTCTCTCTTGAACACTGTGAGGGGTTTGCCAGTTATGTCCCTTATGTGTAGTGGAAGCGTGTTGAACAGTCTCGGGCCTCTGATGTTGATAGAGTTCTCTCTCAGAGTACCAGTTGCACCTCTGCTTTTCAACGCGGGTATTCTGCACATCCTGCCATGTCTTCTGGTCTCATGTGATGTTATTTCTGTGAGCAGGTTTGGGACCAGCCCCTCTAATATTTTCCACGTGTAAATTATTATGTATCTCTCCCGCCTGCGCTCAAGAGAATATAGATTTAGGCTCTTAAGTCGGTCCCAATAGTTTAGATGTTTTACCGAGTGGATTCTAGCAGTAAAGGACCTCTGCACGCTCTCCAGGTCAGCAATTTCACCAGCAGTGAAAGGGGCTGTCATTGTGCAGCAGTACTCCACTCTAGAGAGCACAAGCGTTTTGAAAAAGTGTCATCATCGGTATAGCATCTCTAGTGTGAAAAGTTCTTGTTATCCAACCTGTCATTTTTCTTGCAGTTGTGACGGCTACTTTATTGTGTTCTTTAAAGGTAAGGTCTTCCGACATGAGTACACCCAGATCCTTTACATTGCCTTTTCGTTCTGTTATGATTTGCCTGAGTTTTGTACGTGGTTTCCGTTTTTATATTTTCATTTTTTCCGTAGCGCATGAGCTGGAACTTGTCTTCGTTAAACACCATATTATTTTCTGTAGCCCATAGAAAGACCTGATCTACATCTGACTGGAGGTTCGCCGTGTCCTCTATGTTGCCTTAATAATATGTTGCCTTAGGGCCATAATAATAATAATAATAATAATAATAATAATAATAATTATTATTATTATTATATTTATAAATAATACAATTTATTATTATTTGCAAGAGATAGAGTGGAGAAAATCATTATTAACAAATATAGATAATGTGTCAAAGTGAAATAAAGTTTTGCTGAGCCCTTTAATAAAGGCCACGTTTCGGACCAGTATTAAAACCTAATTGTTAACATTGTTTAAAGGTTAAAAAACCTTATTGTTAACATTGTTTAAAGGTTAAAAAACCTTATTGTTAACATTGTTTAAAGGTTAAAAAACCTAATTGTTAACATTGTTTAAAGGTTAAAAAACCTTATTGTTAACATTGTTTAAATTCAAATTATTATGAATTATAAGATTTGTACAAATGAGTGATGAGGACTTTTAAAGCAATATCCTAGTACGACTTGTACAGATACATCTGGCTACATTGTTTTTCGTTAAATGCACTCCAGCCACTTGCACTGTCGGTACAGTGGCGACCTAGCTTCCTGCAGGCCACAACCCGTTCTCGCACTTTCGTATAGTCAATATTGACTTATTAAATACGTGTATATGTGACATACTAATTTATTGTGAATATGTTAGTTTACCTTGAAAAGCTTCATAGAAAACACCGACCTTACCTAACCTTCTTAGTATGTTAAGATAAGCATCTTATTGCTTCGTAATTACAATTATTACTTAACCTATTACAGTGTAGGTATAGGTTTCCAACATTCGGTTGTGTTTCATTCCAACGTTTCCAACATTTCCAACAAGCCAACATTTGATTCCCAATGGTTCAAGTAGGTGGGTGTCGTTTCTCCATTCCCCCCCCTCTTCTAACCATACTCCAATAATGAGGGTCCCGGTTGTACAGTCGGGTTCTTTCTCGACTCACAATCGAGATTTCCGGGTTCGAATCCCGGGCGGGATAGAAATGGTTGGGTACATCTCCTTTCACCTAATGCATCTGTTCACCTAGCAGTGAGTAGGTACTCAGGAGTTAGTCAACTTGTTGTGGGGTTGCATCCTGGGCGGGGTCAGTAATGCGGCCTTGTGGGGGGAGGGGGGTACTTCGAAATGAGCCCAACGTGTATGAATACACTCTGGCTGCCTGTCCCCCCAACCCGACACCCGACACCCGACACAATGAATTATTAACATTATTAAATCTAGTCATACTGACTGCACTTTTCCTTCATAATGTCTTGTCCTACCTTCAGTGAGGACTAGGCTAGAGCGTACTGTACATATTGGCTTAAATACTGATGACTTGTTTTGTCCACATACAATGGAGAATAGGGTTTACCACGGAGAAGGGTTATATGTGTGTGAGTAGCGACGTGACCATTACCAACCATGTTATAACCTTGAGTGCTTACAGTATACTATCATGGAACACGTGTAATATGCCCCCCGCAGGAGGTGCCGGCGGTGGAACTGATGCTGGAGGAGATAAGAACGGAAGGCCTCGCCCTGGAGCACACTACAGGTACGTATTCTGGCTGTGTTGTTGGTGGTGTGTTCTCAACCCAGCGGCTGCTGTACCTGGTGGCTGTACTAACACACTAACTCCTGTACCTAGGTGTTGATGTCTTGCTGTACCTAACTGCTGTTGGTGCGCTGCTGCTATACTCAATTATTGATGTGTTCATGTGCTGTTAAATTTGTATGTTTTACTATGTCCATTAACATTTGCACTTCCTTATATTATTTAGCAGGGTCGATATTCAGCTGCTGGTCCCAATTTTTCTGGCTGTCGGTCATCTGAAAGGCTGAGACCTTTCTACAGTTTATCGGTACAAGTGCACTTGATAAATGCTTCCTCAAGCTCCCGCGACTCATCTCAGTACCCAGTGTTCTTCAATGTTCTTGCTACACGTATAAATGGAAGTTCTGATACCGTTTGTCAATGGAGTACCGCAAGGTTCTATTTTAGGGTCGATTTTTTTCGTAACTATTTTAGGGTTCTATTTTTTCGTAACAGACAATCTTAGTTTCGTAACACGACAATCTACGGGAAATTGGGAAATGAAAACGATAATGATGCATTGCAAGACGATCAAGTCACGTCTAAAAATATTAAAAATGAACAAATGTTCTTCATTATTTAAAATGCAAGACCTTACGAATATGGCATAACAATATAGACCATAATAACCGTATAAAAATACGACCATAGATTAGATTTAATAAAAAAAATCTTTTAATCAATGAAACCTGCTCAGCACATTTTGAGCTACGGTAAAAAAAAAACATGGCCACTCAAAGGAACCTTTGACTTTAGATAGAGTGGCTACTGAGGTGTCCAAAGGTGTCCCCTCTCCATCTGGACTATGTCTAAGCATGTAGACCGCACCTTCTAAAAACATAACTAGTGGAAAGTATTTTCACGCACAGCGACAAAAATAATTCCAAGGCTAAATCATCTCTCACCAGGAACGACTGAGGGTCTCAGAACTAAGAACACTTCAGACCAAAGGGCAGCAGCTCCAGGCGTAACAAGCCGATTGATTGATTGATCAAGCCACCCAAGAGGTGGCACGGGCATGAATAGCCCTTAGCAAATAGTCACAGTGTGGGACGGAAAACAGATGCCTTTACCCACTGGGCAATAAACCCACGCAATCACCTACCCGCCGAAACCTAAATGCTTAAGACAGTAATCCAGTTCAAAATATAGCCGTAAAAATCCTCAGGAAATATGGGGGGAGCTTGAACAACCCGCCGGCTTCCTGTCCCTAACTAGGTGCCACTAAATGTAAAAAGCACTCTATACGGGGACAAGGAGCTTAGGATAAGCTGCTCTTGGGGACAATGTGAGGATATGCGACTGTGCGGGGACAAAGAGCTAGGATATGTACGGGGACACAGGAGCTAGGATTGTACGGGGACAAGGCTAGGATATGTACGGGGACAAGGAGCTAGGATATGTACGGGGACAAGGAGCTAGGATATGAGGATAGTGTGAATGAACCGTGCACAACCACCTGGACCACTTGGAATGACGGCCTTTAGGTAAATTCAGGCAAATATTATCCACGACCTAAGTATCTTGTATGTTTCAGCCATGTCACCTCTAATTTTCCTTTCTCCCAGTAATGTTAAGCCCCCAGCCTATATTATGCCAAGTTCAATCACTTCTGGGACTAATCTTGTTCAAAAACAAGTTTGCTTCATGTTTTAATTTATGTGTAATAAGATGAGGACTCCAGCCTGGCGATGCTAATTTTTGAGCTGTTTCATTCTTCAGGTTCTTAAATGTTTCACAAGTTATCATACACCGCTAGTATTATTCTCTTTACATTTACCTTCCTACTGTTATTTATTTACCAGGTAGTGCTTTTTCAGGGCTGATACAGTCAGATACTTAGACAAGAAACAATTTTAAATCGAGTATTTGGCTGAAGAACAGTTCATTTAATATGTGAAGGGCAAGATAACTCAGTCGGGCCTACTAATGTCTCCAGTAGAAGCACAGTAGATTTAATTATTAATTTAAAATACTTAATAAAGAATAAGTAAAGGAGAGAACGTAATATCAAAATATTCTAATGATAAAAATGGGGATGGGGTGAGGTAAATATATATTAATTTATTGTCTCCGTGGCGCAGTGGTAAGACACTCGACCGGCGCTTCGCGAGCGCTTTGGCCT
Source organism: Procambarus virginalis (assembly GCA_020271785.1). Classification (NCBI taxonomy): domain Eukaryota; kingdom Metazoa; phylum Arthropoda; class Malacostraca; order Decapoda; family Cambaridae; genus Procambarus; species Procambarus virginalis. The sequence goes on along the minus strand of WNGS01163947.1, from coordinate 11,615,615 downwards.
GGGTTTGTATCCTGGCCAGGGAGGATTGACTAGGCGCCAATCCTTAATTGTAGCTTCTGTTCACCCGGCAGTGAATGGGTATCTGGTTAAATGATTTGGCGGATCGTATTACGGGGAAAATTAAAATTAAGGACCTGCCCGAAACGCTACGCGTTCTAGTGGCTTAACAAGAATGTAAACAACTCTTGTTATATAAGTCAAATAAAATAAAATAAAAATTATTATGCAAAATGAAAACCTGAGTGCAATTTGTTTACGTTTTACCCAAGCAGACAGTCCCTCGCCACCAGTGGTGTTCGTGCGAGCTGTGATGGGAGGCGAGGGGCTTCGCTTCACCTTCAGCAGCACCTCCGCCACCAAGGTCACCCACAACACTCTCACAATGTACGTGTTCTCAACTGGTGCCGGCAGATAGATAGATAATTGGCAGTAGGGAAAGGAACTATCAGGTGGGAAAGCGCCAAGCCATTACGACTATATAGCACTGGAAAGGGGTCAGGATAAGGATTTGGGATGGGACGGGGGGGGGGGGAAGGAATGATGTCCAACCACTTAGACAGTCGGGGATTGAACGCCGACCTGCATGAAGCGAGACCGTCACTCTATCGTCCAGCCCCAAGTGGTTGGGCAACTGGTGCCGGCAACACCAGTAAAGTTTTGGCGCAGTCCGTCCTCGTCTTGCGAGCGGTGGCGCAAAAATATTTCAGAGAGAACAACGTTCTTGCTCAGACTCCACAGGGTAGACTCTGATAATGTTAGATAATCCTATTTTTATATGAATACTCCCCCCTTATTTTGATTTATCTATTTCATACAAAATAATGGGTGCATAATACGAGTCTAATTGACCTGGGTTCAGTCTGTTTGGTTCTATTATTGACATGTGATAAATGAATGTTCGTGGGAAATGTTCCGCTTATTACCTAAGACATAAAGGAAAAGCTGAAATACTGTTTGTGACCAACTTTGGTTCATTCCCAAACTTTGATCAGTATTAATATGGTGACATGACTTACAGGGCGTGAGGAACATGTACACAGAGACGCTGGTGCTTGAGGTCTGGTGAGTACACACTCCTCTTACTCTTAGTGAGTACACACTCCTCTTACTGTCAGTGAGTACACACTCCTCTTACTCTTAGTGAGTACACACTCCTCTTACTCTTAGTGAGTACACACTCCTCTTACTCTTAGTGAGTACAA
>WNGS01163947.1:11592935-11610022 GCA_020271785.1 Procambarus virginalis | reverse complement strand
ATTTTCACTGCAAGTATTAATATCCTAAAGAATGGTCATAATTTGCCTGGTAGATTTACCGAACTAATTATCAAATTCTTCCTTTTCAAATGAAACTTTAGTTAACATATCTTTCGTCTTAGAGAATAGTATATTTGATATTTAGGCATTACAGTCTACCATCCTACGATAAATGGAAGAAATTAACACAGTGCTTTTGACACACTAGTGGAAACAAGGTGCGTTAAAGATAATATAATTGCATGCCTGTGATCCTACGTTAATTTTGACCAGACCACACACTAGAAGGAGAAGAGACGACGACTGTTTCGGTCCGTCCTGGACCATTCTCAAGTCGAAACGTCGTCGTCTCTTCTTCTAGTGTGTGGTCTGGTCAACATACTTTAGCCACGTCTTGTGACTCATCGCCTGATCCTACGTTAATTTATCAACAAAATCCACTCCATGGTCTTTCATATTTTATGCTTTATTTCAGGCGTCTCTACTATATCAGTCAAAGCACACCTACGCCACTAAGATACAGCTATGAACCAAAAGATTCACATTGTACTGCGAGGCTTGGTTACGTTTGGTTAACTTAGTAACAATAGTGTAGTGTAGTTAATTCAGTTATTTGTTCAACTAATTTAGTGTTTATCTTTAGTCACTGGAAGAATAAGTGACAGGATTCTACTTGATACATCTTTTCATCATCAATGCAGAAAAAAATACCGTTTGAATAGGATGACACATCGTACATTAAACGGTTTGCCAACGATCTTAAAACCTACCTAACATTACCCCGATCTAACCCAAACCTAACTCAAACTAAACTAACCCAAGAATATATACTGTTTTAAACATAAAACGAGCTTTGTCGAATCGACTTGTGTAAGACCTAACCATCTCTTTGAATACTATCGTGAACAAGTATTAAAATGTCAGTGGTGAAAGTTACTTTCATGTCACTCAAACATAAAAGTAAGATTGAATTATATATTCAACATTATGCTTATAATTTTACCAATATTAATAAGTAATAATAATATAGGGAGATCATTTTAGGCGTTTAATTATAAAAACTGGGGTGGTGAGTAACCTTATTGTTGCATATTAATTATCAGAAGGTTTGTCACTCACTTATTCCCAATCATTAATATAATTATAAAAATCTTATAACTGTACTTTATCATCCCCCTTCAACCTGACCTTCAAGTTCAAGTTAAAGTATGTTTATTGAGACAAGAAAGAATACATCTCAAAGGGATAGCGTAGCTTAGGCTATTTTCTCCCCCCCCCCCCCCGTAACATTATTGCCAACAACATTTGGTGTTCCCAGGCGGTCACCCATCCAAGTACTAACCAAACCCAACGTTGCTTGAAATGTGATATATTTACGATATCATAAGCGTTGAAAATATACTAGCAGAGACTATAGGGCGACGTAAAACATTCCACGCATAATATTGGTTATTAGCACAACCTGTAACATGATAATGATTCCTTAGCTTTCATGGCGCATCATTCTTACCCTCATGATGGTAGAGAGGCGCGTCCCCACCGGGTTCTTGGGGTATACCACTCTCCTTAACGGGCACAATCACCAGGAAGGTGTGCTCTGGAGGCACTAAAACACCTTGAGGCTTTAGTGTGATATCACTCGACGATTGTGCACCGCTGAATGGTACAGGCGATGCTTCGTTGGGTGGTACAGGAGCAGCAGCTGGTGGTGTATTGAGCTCTCCGCGTGGTCGAGGTTCGGCCGGCGAGGAATCTGTTTCCTGTTCATTTACCGACAAATCAAATATGTGGGTGCGAATAGCATTGTAGGTGGCGAGGCCGGCGAGGCTTGCGAGGAGGCCGGCCATCATGGTGGGTGTCTGGCGGCGGCCCCTAGACCCCTCAGCCTTCGGCAGGTCATCAATGACGGCTTTGTCACGGCACTCCTCACACCGCTTAGCATATTTGGCACAGGTTGCGGGCCTCAAGAAAGGCCTGGTAGCCCTAAGCTTACAGAAATGTGCAGGCAGGCGGCTGAAATTCATCTTCCCCTCTGCTTCCTTTAACTCTCGGAGACACACTACGTCAACAACAAAAAAAGGAATATGCAAAGCGTTTATGCTTTCTGAATCTTTAAGAGCAATATCCTTTGGGATTATATGATGTATATACAGGAAAATAGATACAATAATGAAGCAAGGAATCCTTTTCAATTTAAAACAAATTTTATTGATAAAAAATGTCTAAAAGGGATACATAAAGAAATGACAGCCAGGCGGAAGGGATTTTTGGTCCCCACCAATGCAGGTTTTATATTCTTTTATCCTAAAACCCCCCGTGTGTTGCACGTAGGGAATATAAAAAGACTTGAATTTAGCAATATATAATCTACTATATGAAACTGAAATCTACTATATGAGAACTGGATCATCAGTCGATGAAGTATCAAATAATAATTACTGATAAAACCCTGATACAAAGTATTTTAGTCACTGCTATAGCCCTAGCATAAGACGTGAATCACCTTAATATGTGCAACATAACCCTATACTTCACGCCGTCAGCATCAACCACGCATGCAAAAGGGCGACGAGAACATATAGTTTCCCCTCCGCTGTGTGTCCTGCAGAGGTACTTTCTCCAGCGAGTTCCTTCTCCTTTGTGATGGCCACCGGTTCGTCGTCGTCTCTGGCGTCCGCAGCCACCTTCTTTGGTGGAATCGTGGGTCTTGTGGCGGAGGCCGGAGAGCTGGTCAGGGTCTCTTCTTTACGTGGGGTTGCAGATGTATTTGCGCGGAGCAGATTAGGTGTTTTACTTGCAGAAGGCGCTCCAGGGTGTTTTGGAAGTATGTGGTGTTTCAGTTGTAGTTCCAGGCGTGGCTTTGGTTGTAGTTGTTCCAGACGTGGTTTTGGTTGTAGTTGTTCCAGGCTTGGCTTCGGGTGCAGTTGTTCCAGGCTTGGCTTTGGTTGTAGTCGTTTCAGGCGTGGCTTCGGGTGTAGTTGTTCCAGGCGTGTCTTCGGTTGTAGTCGTTCCAGGTGTTTTCGAGGCCATTTCAAGGGTGCTAGTTGTTGTTGTTGTCATCACACACTGGTTACTTCCTCTGAAATGCGGCATTTTGTTTTATCCAATAATGTTTATTATTCAGATGTGCAAAGTTATGATTGATAAAGATTAAGCCGCCCAAAACGTGGCACGGGCATGATATGAAATATTTTTATTATTAAAGTAAAATTAGTTGAGAAAACAGAACATCCCCATTGTAAATACAATGTAAATCGTGAAATGCATTTAAGTAAGTAAGAACAAAATTATTATTTTAAATTATATTCAATAAATAATCTTCAAATAATTAATTTGTACAATTCATTTTGTCTGGGACACGTAGCCTGTGTATATACATAATTGTATAATTCATTTTGTCTGGGACACGTAGCCTGTGTATATACATATTTGAATAATTCATTTTGTCTGGGACACGTATCCTGTGTATACATAATTTGTATAATTCATTTTGTCTGGGACACGCAACCTGTGTACCGAGGATCGGTGTATATACACTGAATTATGATGTATATACACATCATCGGTGTATATTCACCGAGGTTCGGTGAATATACACATTAATATGTGGATATACACACATAAAACACATTAGGATGTGTATATACTCCTACCTGGATAACAGAAGCGGTGTTGGAAGGGGCTCATCATGTGCAGGAGAGCCGGAGGCAGACGTCCGGGCGTGCCGGGAGCCCATACTTGTAGGCCATATTGTTGTTATTGTAGATGAGCATCAGCTCTGCCTGGTTAACAATAGTCAGCGTCCAGTTCGTCCAGCCCTTTCCCATCACCAGAATTGACGAGGATTTTTTTGAAGATGTGGTAATGTCATAATTGATCCCATTCCTGTAGGTGCGCACAGCTATTAGTCCTCTGTATCGATAAATCGCCATCAGCAGACAATTAAATTAACCCAGAAATACTGTATGTGGCCTTTAGGTTTATACTATTTAGATTTTTGTCCAATGTGCTGTAACGATAAATTTTCGATTTATAACACTTAAATCAGATTTACACAATTTTTTAAATAAATTTAGGAAATTTTAAATGAATAATAGGCAGCGTTCTTTTTTTTCGAGGTGATCTCCGTCAGTGTTTACCTCGCCATTGTGTGGGCACCCGCCAGTATCCTTCCTATTTATTTTACATTTACAGCTGTAGAACTTTAGCTACCGTAGTCAACATTAGTGTAACGTGTTCATCAAGCTATAGACGTGCCTCGTATACAAAGAGAGAGGTGACAATTCAAGTGAAAAATTAGTTTGATGATCGAGAACGGCTGGTGCATAGTGCACTCTGGGTCTGCCACCTATATACAGCTGTGAGAACAATTATTAACGATGGCAGCATAAGAACAAGTGATAAATGTGTGTGACCTATATTAGTGTTTCGAAAGTTATAAAGAAGACATTAGATTTTAGTTTTAAATTGAGAAAATGTTAAGTATAAGCACTATAATGATTTGAGTGCTTGACTAAAGAGTATGGTGACAGTTTGCGTGTTAAATTTCTGGGCAAAGAATGGGTGGTTTGAGTGATTTAAGTGTGGTGTAGCCTGCAGACCACAAGGTGGCCAGTGAAGTGGCGAGTGTATACGAGGAAGCAGTCTAACATATCCATGGGAAGGCCAGACAATCCTCTCAGCGCACTCAACTACAACGGTATAGTACTAATTTGATTGTTTAGTTTTGTTTTAAAGAACTCATTCCAGCATAGCACGCACGCACGCACGCACAGCACTCTTGGTGATGGGGGGGGAGGGGGTCGATATCCTAAGGCTCCGGGTTTTGTGCCTCTCCGAGGCAGAACACAAATGGGCAGTCTCTTTCACCTGACGTTGTTGTTCACCTAGTAGTAAACAGGTACCTGCGAGTTAGCTGCTAAGGGCAGCATCCATGGGATGTGTGTGTGAGAAAGAAAATATGTTGCAGATATGATAGAGGAAAAATAGGTCGGAATTCAATACATTAGACAACTGACCGTTAGAAAGGCGAGATCCTGGAGCTAACAGCTCGATCCTGCAGGTACAAATTGTACACACACACACACACAAGGGGGGGGGGAGAGAGAGGGAACCGATGGCCGAGCGGACAGCACGCTGTACACGTAATCCTATGGTCCCGGGTTTGATCCCGAGCGCCGGCGAGAAACGATGGGCAGAGTTTCTTTCACCCTATGCCCCTGTTACCTAGCAGTAAATAGGTACCTGGGAGTTAGTCAGCTGTCACGGGCTGCTTCCTGGTGTGTGTGTGTGTGGTGTGGAAAAAAAAATAGTAATAGTAGAAACAGTTGATTGACAGTTGAGAGGCGGGCCGAAAGAGCAGAGCTCAACCCCCGCAAGCACAACTAGGTGAATACACACGCGCACGCGGATGCACCTTTTGAAGATCCACTTTCGGGTGTGATGATCTGCATCTTCAATCCACAGCTCAAAGGTGAGAGGAGGAGCAGGCGATGACATGTGAAAACCAAAATCCAGGCGATTTTGGAATGTAACTTGTGTGTTCCCGGCTTGGTTGCTCTCCACGCACTCACCTGCACCAGAGAATTACATTATTTTCGGAGATAATTGATACAATGATTAACCAAGTTTACATTCAATGGAACACAGGGCAGAGAGGCCATCCAACTGTAACAACTTTACGGAAAGTCGCTACAGTAAGCAATCAGCGACCATGTTTTTTTTTTAATTATAACAATTCATTGTGTCGGGGGACAGGCAGCCAGAGTGTATTCGTACATGTTAGGCGTATATCAAGGGTTCCCCCCCTCTCCAAAGGTCCAATTATTGACCCCACTCAGGATGCCACCCCACAACAAGTTGACTAACTCCTGAGTACATACTTACTCCTAGGTGAACAGAAGCATTAGGTGATAGGAAATGCACCCAACCATTTCTGTCCCGCCCGGTATTCGAACCAGGAATTCTCGATTGCGAGTCGAGAACAAATCCGATTGTACCACCGGGACCTTTATTATTGCTTATATTGATGAGTCTCATAAGTAAAGTGACTTAATAAGTGATTTTAGGAGCAGAGCGGAATACAAGATGTTGAAGCATTGCTTTCTTGCCTGCTACTGTTTACTTAGCTGAGGTTGGTATTTTTGTAGTTACTGGCGCCCGGTATTGTTTACCCAGTAGCGGCTGGTGTTGTTTACTAAGTGGCGCCCGGTATTGTTTACCCAGTAGAGGCTGGTGTGTTTACTAAGTGGCGCCCGGTATTGTTTACCCAGTAGAGGCTGGTGTTTACTAAGTGGCGCCCGGTATTGTTTACCCAGTAGAGGCTGGTGTTGTTTACTAAGTGGCGCCCGGTATTGTTTACCCAGTAGAGGCTGGTGTTGTTTACTAAGTGGCGCCCGGTATTGTTTACCCAGTAGAGGCTGGTGTTGTTTACTAAGTGGCGCCCGGTATTGTTTACCCAGTAGAGGCTGGTGTTTACTAAGTGGCGCCCGGTATTGTTTACCCAGTAGAGGCTGGTGTTGTTTACTAAGTGGCGCCCGGTATTGTTTACCCAGTAGAGGCTGGTGTTGTTTACTAAGTGGCTCCCGGTATTGTTTACCCAGTAGAGGCTGGTGTTTACTAAGTGGCGCCCGGTATTGTTTACCCAGTAGAGGCTGGTGTTGTTTACTAAGTGGCGCCGGTATTGTTTACCCAGTAGAGGCTGGTGTTGTTTACTAAGTGGCGCCCGGTATTGTTTACCCAGTAGAGGCTGGTGTTGTTTACTAAGTGGCGCCCGGTATTGTTTACTCAGTAGAGGCTGGTGTTGTTTACTAAGTGGCGCCCGGTATTGTTTACTCAGTAGAGGCTGGTGTTGTTTACTAAGTGGCGCCCGGTATTGTTTACTCAGTAGAGGCTGGTGTTTACTAAGTGGCGCCCGGTATTGTTTACCCAGTAGAGGCTGGTGTTTACTAAGTGGCGCCCGGTATTGTTTACCCAGTAGAGGCTGGTGTTGTTTACTAAGTGGCGCCCGGTATTGTTTACTCAGTAGAGGCTGGTGTTTACTAAGTGGCGCCCGGTATTGTTTACCCAGTAGAGGCTGGTGTTTACTAAGTGGCGCCCGGTATTGTTTACCCAGTAGAGGCTGGTGTTGTTTACTAAATGGCGCCCGGTATTGTTTACCCAGTAGGAGCTGGTGTTGTTTACTAATTGGCGCCCGGTATTGTTTACCCAGTAAGGCTGGTGTTGTTTACTAAGTGGCGCCAGGTATTGTTTACCCCAGTAGAGGCTGGTGTTGTTTACTAAGTGGCGCCCGGTATTGTTTACCGTAGCGGCTGGTGTTGTTTACTAAGTGGCGCTCGGTATTGTTTACCCAGTAGAGGCTGGTGTTGTTACTAAGTGGCGCCCGGTATTGTTTACTCGGTAGCGCTGGTATTGTTTACTAAGTGGCGCTCGGTATTGTTTACCCAGTAGAGGCTGGTGTTGTTTACTAAGTGGCGCCGGTTGTTACCCAGTAGAGGCTGGTGTTTACTAAGTGGCGCCCGATAGTTTACTCGGTAGAGGCTGGTGTTGTTTACTAAGTGGCGCCAGGCATTGTTTACTTGGTAGAGGCTGGTGTTGTTTACTAAGTGGCGCCCGGCATTGTTTACCCGTAGAGGCTGGTGTTGTTTACTAAGTGGCGCTCGGTATTGTTTACCCAGTAGAGGCTGGTGTTTACTAAGTGGCGCCCGGTATTGTTTACTCGGTAGAGGCTGGTGTTGTTTACTAAGTGGCGCCAGGTATTGTTTACTTGGTAGAGGCTGGTGTTGTTTACTAAGTGGCGCCCGGCATTGTTTACCCAGTAGAGGCTGGTGTTTACTAGTGGCGCTCGGTATTGTTTACCCAGTAGAGGCTGGTGTTTACTAAGTGGCGCTCGGTATTGTTTACCCAGTAGAGGCTGGTGTTTACTAAGTGGCGCTCGGTATTGTTTACTCGGTAGGCTGGTGTTGTACTAAGTGTGCGCCAGGTATTGTTTACTTGGTAGAGGCTGGTGTTGTTACTAGTGGCGCCCGGCATTGGTTACTCAGGGAGCCTGGTTCGTGTTACTCAGTAGCCCACAAAGCCTTAGTTTTAATTATTTTTACTGAGCTCCATCTGTATATGCATTTAGTGACGTCAAAAATGATCACTTATGACGTCACTGTGCACCATGTGACGTCACTCTATGGGCATCTAGTGACTTCACAATTTTAATATATATTTCTCTCGCCCCGAAACACAAACAGGAAGGATATTCGTTAAATTTTATATATATTTTTTAAACTCCAAATACGGAAGTGTGACGTCACCAGCTTCATCCGTCATGATAATGAACTTGTTTTTCCTGTATTAGGAATTTATTATTTTTATTATTTTTAATAAAATTATAAAATAATTATAATAATACAATTATAAAATTGTATTATTATTTCCTGTTTCCCTATCTTTTCTTACTCCACATTGTGCGTGCTTATCGTTCCGCACATGCTATGATTCTTGGGCCAGATTTGTGTGTCATAGAGCCTACTTATGTCTTTTAAAANTGTTTAAATCATAGCATAGTAAAGAACTGTTTAGTGCTTTAAGGTTATAGTTGTGTGAGAAAACTAAAAGTCTTTGAAAATGTAATTAGTTATTACGAAACGCGTTCAAGTGTCGCGTCAGACTAAGAAATAAAGAATGAATTTTGGAGAATTGATTTTTCATTTACCGTCATCAGTAAAAACAAACATAAGGAAAATTGAGAAAATTCGTGTTAGAATTATTAATCTTACTTTTTCGGTCATATTTAATAACATATGCCTACAGGAAAGACTGCTACCAAATATACTAATATATATATATATATATATGAATGAAAACTCACACCCCAGAAGTGACTCGAACCCATACTCCCAGGAGCAACGCAACTGGTATGTACAAGACGCCTTAAACCACTTGACCATCACGACCGGACATAATGAGGTGATAGCCTAAGCTATTTGAACCACCTCACCGCCGGCACTCGGATGGTTATCTTGGGCATAGCATTTTACCAAATCACCTCATTCTTTGGGGCACACGTGAGGAACACAAATGCGAACAAGCCTGAATGGTCCCCAGGACTATATGCGAATGAAAACTCACACCCCAGAAGTGACTCGAACCCATACTCCCAGGAGCAACGCAACTGGTATGTACAAGACGCCTTAAACCACTTGACCATCACGACCGGACATAATGAGGTGATAGCCTAAGCTATTTGAACCACCTCACCGCCGGCACTCGGATGGTTATCTTGGGCATAGCATTTTACCAAATCACCTCATTCTTTGGGGCACACGTGAGGAACACAAATGCGAACAAGCCTGAATGGTCCCCAGGACTATATGCGAATGAAAACTCACACCCCAGAAGTGACTCGAACCCATACTCCCAGGAGCAACGCAACTGGTATGTACAAGACGCCTTAAACCACTTGACCATCACGACCGGACATAATGAGGTGATAGCCTAAGCTATTTGAACCACCTCACCGCCGGCACTCGGATGGTTATCTTGGGCATAGCATTTTACCAAATCACCTCATTCTTTGGGGCACACGTGAGGAACACAAATGCGAACAAGCCTGAATGGTCCCCAGGACTATATGCGAATGAAAACTCACACCCCAGAAGTGACTCGAACCCATACTCCCAGGAGCAACGCAACTGGTATGTACAAGACGCCTTAAACCACTTGACCATCACGACCGGACATAATGAGGTGATAGCCTAAGCTATTTGAACCACCTCACCGCCGGCACTCGGATGGTTATCTTGGGCATAGCATTTTACCAAATCACCTCATTCTTTGGGGCACACGTGAGGAACACAAATGCGAACAAGCCTGAATGGTCCCCAGGACTATATGCGAATGAAAACTCACACCCCAGAAGTGACTCGAACCCATACTCCCAGGAGCAACGCAACTGGTATGCCCAAGATTACCATCCGAGTGCCGGCGGGGAAGTGGTTCAAATAGCTTCGGCTATCACTTCCTTATGTCCGGTCGTGATGGTCAAGCGGATTAAGGCGTCCCTGTACATACCAGTTGTGTTGCTCCTGGCAGTATGGGTTCGAGTCACTTCTGGGGTGTGAGTTTTCAGTTGCATATAGTCCTGGGGACCATTCAGGCTTGTTCGCATGCATATATATATATATATATATATATATATATATATATATATATATATATATATATACCAGTTGTATATTATGTCCGGTCGTGATGGTCAAGTGGTTTAAGGCGTCTTGTACATACCAGTTGCGTTGCTCCTGGGAGTATGGGTTCGAGTCACTTCTGGGGTGTGAGTTTTCATTCGCATATAGTCCTGGGGACCATTCAGGCTTGTTCGCATTTGTGTTCCTCACGTGTGCCCCAAAGAATGAGGTGATTTGGTAAAATGCTATGCCCAAGATAACCATCCGAGTGCCGGCGGTGAGGTGGTTCAAATAGCTTAGGCTATCACCTCATTATGTCCGGTCGTGATGGTCAAGTGGTTTAAGGCGTCTTGTACATACCAGTTGCGTTGCTCCTGGGAGTATGGGTTCGAGTCACTTCTGGGGTGTGAGTTTTCATTCGCATATAGTCCTGGGGACCATTCAGGCTTGTTCGCATATATATATATATATATATATATATATATATATACACTGGGGTGTGAGTTTTCAGTTGCATATAGTCCTGGGGACCATTCAGGCTTGTTCGCATTTGTGTTCCTCACGTGTTGCCCCCAAAAATGAGGTGATTTGATAAAATGCTATGCCCAAGATTACCATCCGAGTGCCGGCGGGGAAGTGGTTCAAATAGCTTCGGCTATCACTTCCTTATGTCCGGTCGTGATGGTCAAGCGGATTAAGGCGTCCCTGTACATACCAGTTGTGTTGCTCCTGGCAGTATGGGTTCGAGTCACTTCTGGGGTGTGAGTTTTCAGTTGCATATAGTCCTGGGGACCATTCAGGCTTGTTCGCATGCATATATATATATATATATATATATATATATATATATATATATATATATATATATATATATATATATATATATATATATATATATATACCAGTTGTATATATATGTATATATATATGTATATATATATACATATATATATATATATATATATATATATATATATATATATATATAATTGTAATTTTTTATTACAAACCCATTTATAGGGTTAGAATGTTGTTGGATATTTGGCATAAACAAAATTGGATAAAAAATGGTGAAAATGGTGTGTGTTAGGTGTCACAGAGTTTACAGATTTGGTTAGCATTTTTTTCATACTGCAGTAATTTTTAAGTTTTTTGTTATGTAAATGTGCACAAATTGTTGATCTTTGACACTGTAGAAAGAATGATAGTTACTTGTATAAGGTTTATTCAACAAATTGTGAAAATGAAGCGTAATTTATGCACATGAACAATAATTGTACACATTACAATTTGTAAGATGTTAATAATAATTTTTTGGTTTGCAAAACTGTTTATAGGCTTAAAACATTGATTTTGGTATCAGAATGTTTGGAAATGAATGGTCGTGAGACTGGCCAAAATTAAAAGTGTATAAACAATTGTCAGTTACTGGTTACAGTTATTGGTCATGTGCATTATTTGTGCATCATTATGACACATAAGGTTGGTCATAATAATGATGATGCACAAATAATGGTTTATGAAATAATTTAAGAAGAATTTGGATTAGCAGATGCATTGATACATCATTGAAACAACTGTGTAGAATTGGCATATGGTTACTATGTTATTAGAATGCAGATGTGGTAATATAGTTACCGTAGGCATCTGCTCAATTTGGAATCATTCTACTGTAAAATATGGATGAAATAGAAGGATTTAATTCATTCAGTACAGTACAGTATTATTGTTATGCTTGGTTAGAATGGAAGACTTGCAGTTGAGCAACCCAGTGCATGTGCTCAACCAGCTTTCTTTGTTGAGAATACTGTCAAAGCTCATTAATTGAGATCATATTAGGGTGACCCCAATCTTATTCACTCGGAAATTGAAATTAGTCGAAGTTCTTTCGACGCACTTAAAAAGTTAAAAAAAAAATGCAATTTTTGTACTACATCCAACTTAATTTATATTCCCATTTACATTGAACACAAATTTATATTGTTATGGGAGGGTTTTCATAGAAATAAATAATATAGAATGATAACCAAAATTTCAACTTACCAAAGTTGTCTGCTTGATCACTAAAGGAATTCAATTCTGTATTCCCACCTAACCATAAAATTCCCTACAGTGTAAGTGCTTGTATAACATTCCCTACAGTGCAAGTGCTTGTATAACATTCCCTACAGTGCAAGTGCTTGTATAACATTCCCTACAGTGTAAGTGCTTGTATAACATTCCCTACAGTGCAAGTGCTTGTATAACATTCCCTACAGTGTAAGTGCTTGTATAACATTCCCTACAGTGTAAGTGCTTGTATAACATGTATTTCCTTTTTTTTTTTTTACCAATATCGAACTTTGTATTCATGCCTCTACATCAGCACAGTCATTTTTACAAGACTTGGTTCCTCTTTAAGCTTATACATAATTGACAAAGTAACTTGCTTTCTCCTAACACTTATATATTACTTGCTGCTGCTATCAGACATGTTCTTTTTTTATCTAAGTACATTATTAAAAGAAACAAGTTCAAAAAGAGTCTTTCAGTTATGGTCTGGCTTACTGTTATATCATTTAAGTGGAGAAATACATGGGGTGGTCAAGTTCATTGGGGTGAGCCAGGTCCACTCGGGGCATGATACTTGGGTCCTTACCTTGAGGATACCTTGAGGTGCTTCCGGGGCTTATCGTCCCCGCGGCCCGGTCATCGACCAGGCCTCCTGATTGCTGGACTGATCAACCAGGCTGTTGGACGCGGCTGCTCGCAGCCTGACGTATGAGTCGCAGCCTGGTTGATCAGGTATCCTTTGGAGGTGCTTATCCAGTTCTCTCTTGAACACTGTGAGGGGTCGGCCAGTTATGTCCCTTATGTGTAGTGGAAGCATGTTGAACAGTCTCGGGCCTCTGATGTTGATAGAGTTCTCTCTCAGAGTACCAGTTGCACCTCTGCTTTTCAACGGGGGTATTCTGCACATCCTGCCATGTCTTCTGGTCTCATGTGATGTTATTTCTGTGTGCAGGTTTGGGACCAGCCCCTCTAATATTTTCCACGTGTAAATTATTATGTATCTCTCCCGCCTGCGCTCAAGGGAATACAGATTTAGGCTCTTTAGTCGGTCCCAATAGTTTAGATGTTTTACCGAGTGGATTCTAGCAGTAAAGGATCTCTGCACGCTCTCCAGGTCAGCAATTTCACCAGCAGTGAAAGGGGCTGTCATTGTGCAGCAGTACTCCACTCTAGAGAGCACAAGCGTTTTGAAAAGTGTCATCATCGGTATAGCATCTCTAGTGTGAAAAGTTCTTGTTATCCAACCTGTCATTTTTCTTGCAGTTGTGACGGCTACTTTATTGTGTTCTTTAAAGGTAAGGTCTTCCGACATGAGTACACCCAGATCCTTTACATTGCCTTTTCGTTCTATGTTATGATTTGCCTGAGTTTTGTACGTGGTTTCCGTTTTTATATTTTCATTTTTTCCATAGCGCATGAGCTGGGTCAGGTCCACTCGGGGCATGATACTTGGGTCAGGTCCACTCGGGGCATGATACTTGGGTCAGATCCACTCGGGGCATGATACTTGGGCCAGGTCCACTCAGGGCATGATACTTGAGTCGGGTCCACTCGGCATGATACTTGGGCCAGGTCCACTCAGGGCATGATACTTGGGCCGGGTCCACTCGGGGCATGATACTTGGGCTGGGTCCACTCGGGGCATGATACTTGGGCTGGGTCCACTCGGGGCATAATACTTGGGCTGGGTCCACTCGGGGCATAATACTTGGGCCAGGTCCACTTGGGCCGTGAGATGAAATACACTACACACAGTTTTAACAGTCTATAATTATTTGTTATAATACAGTACTGAATTTGATATTTACATATATTTTTATATTCTTCATGCAGTGTTTTAATGGATTTGTTCATTATAAACAAATTCTGTCATGTGTTATCTGCTGTAACTGTAACCGTACAGCAAACCCCATGAATTCAAATTTCTGTACAAATCTCTGTTCCAGCAAGAATACACCATAACTGAACCTTAGTGACTTTTAATAATACTCTTCCTGTCTTCATACATTATTCTTGTATCCAAAGTGAGTTAAAATTATCTTTAAAACCTTTGTTACACTATACCTATATACAGTACATATTAGTTCAGCTTCATAAGTAGTGTGTTCTTTTTATCAGGTGGCTTCAATTATTATGGTGAAGATGTCCTGTACAGTGGTGTAGATGGACGCATGATTGAAGTGGAAATCTTTGAAGGCATTATTTACTACCAACGTTTGCGACACATGACCGCTGACAAATGGCAGGTTAGTATATTTTTGTATGGTAGATATGTATCGGACACTTGATGAAACATTTATTTAATTTTATCAGTGTCATCCAATACAATTTTTGATTTATCAATTTTCAGGTACGGTCCAAAGGTAGTTCTGATACGTTAACGCGCCAGCCAGTAAAGGGACGTAAAAGAGGAGGAGCAATCAGGTTTGGAGAGATGGAGCGGGATTGCCTTATCTCTCACGGTGCTGCTTTTACTCTAAAGGACCGACTTCTTGACTGTTCTGACATCTCTCTGGTAAGTACATTTTCAAAATACTGTACATGCTCTTTACTCCTTTTATGATGAATATGCACCTATAACTGCACTTTAAAATTGCTAAAACCATTTGTACTGGGTCTCTGTGAGAGAAGGTTAAAGATATATTACAGTATAGGTTGTATAAAAATCATACCATGGCTGAAACAACTGAAATGGGAAACTGTGGCAATGTTTTGGTTCATCCTGAGCTATTATGGAACATGACTGCTAAAATGCTGTCATGTTTTCATATCTCTTAATGAGTTGGCTTAATGTTTAAAAATTGCTTATAAGGTATTTGTAGGCAGGATACCCAATGATTTTCTCTTTTCATTTCCACCGAGGTTTCTGTTTAGTAGCTGGAGTACAGTACTTCATTATATTGACTTGAAAAGCACATTATTCTATGACCATAAAACCGAGCCTCAATTTGATGTAAGGTCAAGTAGCAACTATATTATTTGATTTATTCATTTTTGTTTCCCTCCTGAGATGTTATATGAGAAGCACCTTGGAGGTCATTCCATACCATATCATAAAAAAAGTGGAATTTTCAACCTGACCATTTCAGATTTTCATAAAATTTGGTAGGATAGTAGAGGGCATGAGGTAATTTTAACAGTACAAGTATATGCAAATTTTAACACTTGGTGATGCACAATATTAATACAGCAAAGTTTGCTTACAAGCTTAATAAAAAATAAGTTCGCTTCTACTTTAATTGAGGTATAATCATCATATTGTGCTTGTTTTATAGGTTAATAGGTTTACATTAGATACTGAATTTTTTTCATTTCAAGATCACATGATTTGACCTTTAACCTTGAATATATAAAAAATTGTATCTTTTTTAGGGAATAGGAGTAAAAGAATAATGAGAGTAACATACCTCACATTCAGTGACATACATTAGCATTTGTTTATGGAAAGTACCATCCTGATGGATATCTCAAGATAATCTCAAGATGGTGGATAAAATGTCATATACAATCTTAAGGCCAACTTGTGTGTGTGTGAATGCATGAGTGAATAAATGCGAGTGAGGGAGTGATAGAGGTAGAGTAATGGATTCTGTAAGAGACAGGATGATAGTGAGAGGCAGCAGTGGTGCAGTATGAGAGGTGACACATTGGCTACTGCTCTTGGCACTGTGTCTGACCCAGATCTCAGCTTTCTGATATATAGGCCACCAGTCTCAACCTTGTGCTTTCCCTACAATGTTCCATTATTTCACTCCTACTATCCTGTTATGATAGTTCAACTGCCTACTACTTCACTGCTGCCATCTACTGCATTATTAGTGAACGATAATAAAGGTGCAGTGAGAGGCACGGGGCATTTATTGGTATTAAAGTGGTAATGGGATTGAACAGTAGTAGAGTGGTAGCAAGAGGGAAGTTTAATGACTCAAGTAGTGTGGAGACTGAAAGGTTATGTCCTGATAATCACAAACACCTAACACTCCCACCCCAACCTACCTCCCACCTCCAATATACTGTACTAACTCCTAGACACCCTCCCTCCTCTCACCAACTTTCACACCTGAGAACAATAATAAACCAAGAACTTCAAGAAAATCTTGTACAGTATATCTGAAGTAAAGTGAAATCTACACTACTAATTTTATTTTATCACACCATCATGCAAGAAGAGCCACACATCTATGGATCTTCCAATAAAATCAGTACTTTTATATGTTACTACTGCTCGGCTTAGACTCGGTTATAAGTATTTCAGGGAATTTGCATCATCTGCTGATGTGGACCTGATCAAATGTAAGCTGTTCCAGCAAAATTATTCACACATCCTCCATCACTATGTACTCACCTAGTTGTGCTTGTGGGGTTGAGCTCTGGCTCTTTGGTCCTGCCTCTCAACTGTCAATCAACTGGTGTACAGATTCCTGAGCTCTATCATATCACCATTTGAAACTGTGTATGGAGTCACCCTCCACCACATCACTGCCTAATACATTCCATCTGTTAACTACTCTGACACTGAAAAAGTTCTTTCTAACGTCCCTGTGGCTCATTTGGGTACTCAGTTCCCACCTATGTCTTCTTGTTCACGTACCACCTGTGTTAAACAGTTTATCTTTATCTACCCCTGTCAATTCCTCTGAGAATTTTGTAAGTAGGGAGTATGAAAAGATACAAGAACTTAGGGACAGCTCTATAACAAATGTTCAAGAAATGTAAAAATATTTCATTAAAAATTATTTGCTACCAGAAATTTTAACCAAATACGGTATCCCCCGTTTGGTAACTGTAGGTAATAAATTTGTTGGGTGTTCAGAGTTAAATTCTGAGCCCATTATGTGCTTCTGTAATGTTTTCCACAAC
>WNGS01163947.1:11578234-11592910 GCA_020271785.1 Procambarus virginalis | reverse complement strand
CACACCCCCCCCACACACACTGCCCACCACCCCCCACACTGCCCACCACACCCCCCCCACACACACTGCCCACCACCCCCCACACTGCCCACCACCCCCCCCCCACACACTGCCCACCACCCCCACACTGCCCCCCCCCCCACACACACTGCCCACCACCCCCCACACTGCCCACCACCCCCCCCCCCACACACACTGCCCACCACCCCCCCCCCCCACACACACACTGCCCACCACCACCCCACACTGCCCCCCCCCCCCACACACACTGCCCACCACCCCCCACACTGCCCACCAACCTGGGCAGTACCTGGGAGTTAAACAGCTGCTACGGGCTGCTTCCTGGGTGTGTGTGAAAAAAAAAGTTAGTAGTTAGTAACAGTTGATTAATTGAGAGTTGAGAGGCTGACCGAAAGAGCCAGAGTTCCACCCCCAGAAGCACAACTAGGTGAATACAGCACCCATCCGCCGCGGCTGCACGTCACAGTGGCGGGTGGTCGGAGGAGATCACGTGTGTGGCGCCCTCTTGTCTAGGCCAGCAGCTGATTACTGGCGTCATGGTTTATTATTGCTCTTGGCTCTCTTAGGCAATGGTTTCTCTTAGCGTCTCAATTCTTTGTGTATGTTTAATAACTTTGTTGGCATAAATAAAGGGAGAGGGGGGTGGGGGAGGTGTTCTAGTATGGTTGTGAGGGAGGTGGACCGCCGCTCCTGGCGCTATGTAGGTTATGATGTCAGGCGTCAGCTGATTGGTAGTGGCTGGTGGGGGCCGCCCGCTCGTGGGGAAGCCGGCGAGTACTATTTTCTTTATTCTCAATGTCTGGGACAGGAAGCCTGTGTAAATATATACTACCCACCACCCACACTAGGCACTACCCACCCTCGATCTCCCCTCCCCATACCCACCACCCCCTTCCAAGGTGGAAGTAGTGTTGATCAAACCATACTAGAAATTGAAGAGACGACGACGTTTCGGTCGGTCCTGGACCATTCTCAAGTCGATATAACATTTTTCAGCCACGTTATTGTGGGTCATTATCTGCATATGGAAGTAGCGACCTTCCCCAGGATGCAACCCCACAACACTTGCCTTCCTCCGGGTCCTTATTTACAGCTTGTAGACCTGACACTGGGGTACACTGAACACTGCGGGGGGGGGGGATGGGTGTCTGTCCTGGGACGTGACTATTTCCTACACAGATGATGTGAGTCTCTCCAGATATATTATGTACCATAGTAGATCAATGTTATATATGAAAACCTGTACCATGAAACTTCTGACATTATAGTGACGTCACACCTCGTATATACCATAGATATAAAACACGCATTTAATATTTTCGTTACCTACGGTTGGGTTGGATTAGATTAGGCGTGTCTAAAGAATAGCAGTCTCGTAAAGGGGTACACACTTTTCCCCAGGTTTTCGACCCGACTCTGTAATTACGGAGGGTTTATCTTTGACCCATGTCAGTCATTCGTGAACTTTTAACTTTAGAGCCCCAAAAAATAAGGGGGAGGGAGAGAGGGAATCGCGGGAAAGCTTCAAGCCATTACGACTATATAGCATTAAGAAGGGATCAGGATAGGGATTTGGGATGGGACGGGGGAATGGAATGGTGCCCAATCACTTGGACGGTCGGGGATTGAACACAGACTTTCTCATTGTAAGGAGAGACGGGAGACATCTCCCGTCACGCAGGGTGCAGTCGCACCTCCACAGATCTCCAGTATCAACTCTTGATACTGGCAATGGCTCAAAAGGGCCACCACTTACGGGCTATTCATGCCCGTGCCACCTTTTGGGTGGCTTAATCTTCATCAATCAATGTAAGGAGAGAACAGAGATGGGTTACTTTCGTCTTGTGCGTGTGGGAGAAAACAAGTGCTATCGGTTGTATTACCTTGTGGTCATACAACATTGAGTCGACTCATTATTGTATCGAGCTCTCAAGAGTTTTTACATCCCATTGTCTTGCCAATACTTAGGAAGTTTTGGTTCTATTATGACTGGTTGATACCTGGTTGATGGGTAGAGTTCCTCTATTCCCCGCTTGACTTGAGTTTGGTCCACTAGGCTGATGCTTGGAGGGGCCCACAGGCCCGCATACCCACCACAGCCCGGTTGGTCCGGCACTCCTTGGAGGAAACAATCTAGTTTCCTCTTGAAGATGTCCACGGTTGTTCCGGCAATATTTCTTATGCTCGCTGGGAAATATTGCACTTAATTCTGTTCCAGCCAGTAAGCTAGTTAACAAGAAATATGAAAATGTTATTAACCTAAGTGTGTCTTGTATTGCAGGATATTAGTAATTTTAATTTTTAATTTAATTACTTAATTCTGTTGCAGCCAGCAAGGTAGTTAACAAGAAATATGCAAATGTTATTAGCCTAAGTGTGTCATGCAGGATATTAGTATTTTGTCTTGTACTTTTAGGAATGGGTGTGCGAGAAGTGCGGTGGGCTGTTGACTCCGTCAGTGCGGTTGTCGAGAGGAACGCGATATTACGGCAAGAAGCAGCCAGTGTGCGTGTTGTGTGGACCAGAGGCTGGTGTCCGCCAGTTGAGCCTGCCCTTCGCCTTCAAGTACCTGGTGGCCGAGCTGGCCAGTGTGGGCATAAAGACTTGCCTGGGACTCAACACTGCCGAAGACTTCATCTCAGAGTCCAGTGTCCGAGCTCACTGATCTTAACTCACCAGCAACTGTTGTAATTTACTGCCTACTCGAATCCCAGAGAAAGTGAGGTCATAGTTATCTTTTAAAATGTTACGTTTTTCATAGACTTCACATTTGTGTTTGAAGATTGCTTTACCATTATGATGAACCACTTGCATATAAAGTCTGTTAATAAAATTGTAATTTATCTTTTCGTTTCTTTTCGAAGGGTAGAAAGGTTAATTTAGACCAGCAAAACTAAATATTATTTATTTTGCTGTGTAAGTTAAGTGCCCATCCGGATGAGCAATGAAAGCAAGATGATTTAATGATTTATACAAATGATGAATAGCAGAATGAGGGCCTATCGTCCTCACCCATCACATAATTAGCTCCTACCACACCTGCATTACTTGCCTGAGCCCTCCAGGCACAGGTAGACCTTTACCTGGAGAAAATATGTCTGAATTATGACGATTAAACGTTCAGGGTGAATGCGACAGTGGAGCATGAGTGGGTGAGACAAAGTTCCCCGTCCTAGCATAACCCCCGTACGCCTTGCCTTGGTTGATGGCTGAGCGGACAGTGGCCTTTGGTCCTAGGCTACGTGAAGTTAGTCTTTGAAGTGGTGAGATCACAAGTCGCTTGCTCTACTTGGTGGAGGCTTCCAGGTAAGCAATCAAGTCTGCACGCTCATTCTTCTTCTTAAGACCGGCGAACACCATCTTTGTGCCTGGAATAAACTTCTTGGGGTTGGTCAAGTAGATATCCAGATTCTCTTTATCCCACGTGATGCCCTTGGCCTTGTTGGCATCAGTGTAAGGATAGCCTGGAGCCTGACCAGTCTGGCGGCCGAAGAGGCCGCTGAGGTTGGGTCCAGTCTTGTGCTTGCCGTCTGCTTCAACAGTGTGACACTGCGCGCACCTCTGCACGAAGATTTTCTTGCCTTTTTCCACGTCACCCATAGTCTGAAAAAACATTCGTTTACAACAAATGACCTAAATATTGTATAACTATTGAACATGAAAGGTGGTGGTGAAAAAACCTGCCAATGAATGAATCTCGCGCCTTAACAATGAATTGAATGCTTATAAGCTGTTGGGTGCTTCTTGGCATTTTATCCACCCCGCTATGAAAAAATCTTGTAATCGTCAACCTTTATATTTGAAATTTCTGTATTTTACATTTCAATATAATGAATGGCAAGCACACCTCATTTTACTAAGGCTGTGAGCCTGACCTATCTTGTAGCTTGCGTAAAATATTTTAAATTATTTATCATACTTTTTCAATTTTATTACGTGTTATTTAGTCCTCTCACAGATTATCTCGACGTATACTCATTGAGCATGCGGACTATTTGGCCTCGGTAGTACCGTCGGGTTCGTTCTCGACTCACAATCGAAAATTCCGGGTTCGAATCCCGGGCAGAACAGAAATAATTGGACGTATTTCCTATCACGTAATCTACCTGTTCACTTAGCAGTAGGTACTCGGGAGTTAGCTTGAAGTTTCATCCTGGGAAGTTAAGTAATTCGATCTTGCTGGGGGGGGGAGGGGCTCGATAGAAGTCCTCGATAAAGGACGTGTATAAATACACAATAACTGCCTGTCCTCCAGCACAGTGATTTAGGTGAGTGAGGAGCCTAGCCTGTTGGGTGGAGTCATCCCGGCGCCTCCCTCCCCTGCTTGTCATCCCGGCAGCTATATATAAAACCAGTCACATGGACGCCACTAGGTACTCTACTTACACCACCTGTAGCCTCATTATTATGCCATTAATAATAATCGCGCATAATCTGTTGGTCCGTAACTGATTTCTAGTATAACATGCTAATGTGTTTCCCACGCAGTCAATATAATAATGAAAGCTTTGGTAATCAATGTATTTGTTCATATTTTATCAAGGCCTCTGCGGTATATTTAAAACTAGTTGACGAATTAACCGAACGTTTTCCCCACTTAGGGTTAGCTGAATCAAGATTGGCAGAAAATCAGATAATTACTTGATTAAAACGTATATTATCAGAAGATTAAGGCACCAACCCAGCAAGGCTTCCTTCGTGATAAAGTTCCCGGCTGAAGGTCAATATATAGCTGCAGAGGTCAGCCAATGTTACCTTCACAAAATCATACTCCATAAAGCGTTCTCTTATGTAATATTGCAGGTTTCATATTTAGATATTTATATACAAATTTGTGATCCCCGAATGCCAATATTCAGTAAAATGCTTAGAAATCAGATTTGTTGTATGTACACTAGTATATTTTATCTAAATTTTGTAAATGAAGCTTTATTTTGCATTTAATGAATACAAATATTTCTAAATTTTACACTTTTGAACAGTTAAGAGCAGATTTGTTCCAATGAATATATTAGTGAAAACATATGCAATTTGTGATAAAATGCAAAATACAGAAACTTGCATGTTCCGTTAAATCAACGGTGATCAACATTATTAACGTTGATTCCGTGTTACAATACGGTCGTTTTCCCAGATGTGCCAGGGAGTGCGGGCGGCCTTCTTGCCGGATTCATTAATGCAAATCAAAGAATTTATTATTTAATTTTTAAAACTTATTAACACCAGTTATTGAACACATTATGACCAGAATGTCCAGTTTCACAGTATGAAGATTCCGGTTGTTTCTTTAACACAGTAATCTGTTCCTGCCGGTTCTCCCTGCCTTCGATTCGTTTTTCACCGGCAAATACTATTATTTAACTTGTGTCTATTATTCAATTTTACCAAGTAACAGAGAACAACGGATTGTAGCTTACAACTACTAATGATAATTTCACAGCACATACAATAGCACTACAACCGAATACATACTTATTAAAGAGTTGGTGAAGCACGGGTACAGCTGCCGGTGGGAAGAGTCTGCCGGAGTCACACCTGAGCCAAGATATATATACAGTATACGCCGGCCATACCCCCCAACCTCCTCGGGCTGGAGGGAGGCGTCATCATTTGCCAAATGTTACAATTATCAATATGACACGTAGCCACCAAGAAATCGACGTACATTACATTTTACATAAAATGTTATATTATAGGGTTAGACACTTTACCTTTTTGTTCCTAAGTTTGTTGACTTGTTAGTGGAGAACCAACTTTCTCAAGTGATTGTCTGCAATGGCTTCAGACACGCCTACACACTGCAATCCAACAATTTATTCATAAGTATATGAGATAGATCCATATGTATATATAATACCAAGATGGAGTACTGCAAGAGTAGCAATATTAGTCGTTCAGTGGGAAAATACCAGCATACCCGCTGCCTCACGTGTAGAGCAGACGCCATGATGACGTCATATCTGCCCACCACTGCTATTTCGCAACCATATATCGTTTGTAACATTACTTATGTTTACACATTCCATTTTTTATAATGGTGTTCGTAAACAGCCACTAATTATTGCCACACACATTGTTTGTTCTATCAAATGTGGATGCTGCAGTAACCCCACGCAGGCCGAGGTTATATGCATAGTGAATTGCTGTACTAATTGAAGCAGTAGTTTTATTAGTTTATTATAGACCCCGTACTCATCCTGTGACCTGTGGTAGAATGGTTACAAAGGTACCTAACTTTTTGCCGTTACAGCATTGATGAAATAATTAGACTAACGTGCATGGAGTCGCACACGGGCTCAGCCACAAACTTAGTGTTCATTAGGTACGCAAATTTATCATTTTTTTTGGGGGGGAGGGTAGTTGTCTTGTGACACATCTGTATGTGATTGGTAATTACGAGAAGAGTATGAACCTTACTGGCAGTGCTAGCTTACACACTGTATAATACCCATACTCGTGCATTACCAAGCCAGTAGAGCATCTAGAAATAGCTTGGGAGCTCTGGCAAGGTTGAGCAGCCGAGAGGCAGTGTTGGTCCTGCTGCTGCTCCACACACCACCTTCCCATCACTTGTTCCCTCCAGGTATTCATTTTCTTTAGCCATCTTTAGTGCAGTACATTCAAGATCCGTATAATTATAGTTTCTGAAAGAGCAGTGGTTAGCACATTAACCCAGCACCAACTGAGAGCCTAGATTCTCGGCCAGAAAGAGACGTTTGGCCATTTTGATCCTCACCCATGTATAGTGCCTCGTTTACGTAGTAAGAAATAGGTGACCAAGAGTTAGTCGATTGTCGTGTTGTATCCTGGAAATGATCGGTCTACGTTGGTTACGGTGACGATAAAATTATGGCCAACACGATAACTAAATTTTATATTCAAATATATAGGTCTTTACCCTGAGCAAAGTTGAATTTTATTTTATTTCCACCCTAATTTGGATCAAATGATGCAGTAGTTTGCTTTATGTAAAACTTGTGCGTTAATGTTCAAATATACTGTACCAATTTAATTAAGAATGATTTAACAGTTTAGACCACCACCCTGTACTTGTAGATTCTTAAGTCCAAGGGGTAATTACCCTTCAAGCTATCTTGAGTTATCTGAAGCATTTATTCTACATCAGCCACGTTTATAATAGTTGAAAGTTCATTTTCACTAAATTACTGTTGTGATGCTTAGTGTACTAATGTAGTGCAGGTAGCAGTCTCGTTTAATCCGACTATTTCATGAGCAGATATTATTTTAGATCTCTGGCTCCATCTTGAAGCTGGAGGTGACCCGTTAGTGATACCTGGTTGATACCTGGTTGATGGGGTTCTGGGAGTTCTTCTACTCCCCAAGCCCGGCCCGAGGTCAGGCTTGACGGGTTAGTGTAGTGTTAGTGTTAGTGTATTATTATGTTAGTGTGTTAGTATTAGTGTAACGGGTTAGTGTATTACCTCGGGTGTTTGAGGCAATAATTACAAACAATAGTAAGTAATATCAAAAGAAGGCACCAAACTGGGTTATAAACAATTTAAAACAGTTGCAGCTTGTGTGACATGGTGCAGAGAAAGTGGGATGGCATTAATAGGTACATTGCACTTGTTTATGCCCACCCAACCAGCAAACTTGTTAGAACTGGACATGATTTAAGACAGAAGGCCTAGATATGATTTTATCCTGGACATTAAGGGAAGGGTGGTAGAAACTTTGTACAGGGGTTGCCAGTTCATAAAAATAAGTCAGAAGAAACCTGCCCATACGTATTAGAAGCATAATTTAATGACACTGGTTTGCATCTGGCTAACTATAATATTTGTACATGGCACCAGAGACTGAGTACTAAATTTTATCAAGATATTGTTACTGGACAAAACAAGCGAGCATAAATTATGCAGTGCAATATGAGTGCACAAAACTCAGCGGAGTTTTAATGGGATCTCTGCATAGCGAATTATTTTATTGGCAACAGTACAGAATATAGGACCTATATACGTTGCAGTCAAATTTAAGAAGGCATATTTGAATTGTCTAGAAGGTGAAATTTTAATGCACCTTTGAAATACATTGCCTCGAGCACCAGTCCCATTAGCCATCAACCACTTTATATCACAGGCTATCTTATCAGCTTTCAACGGGTTATGTCAGTAATGTTGGTGATTAAGGGATAATTTTACTGTGTACGGTCTTTATCATATTAAAGACCTGAAATTGGAAAGCTGGAAACCAGTTGTTTCCAGCTTTCAATATTGGATTTGTAACACTTTACACCGAGATTATTAGTTTGAAATAATATACAGTTTCAATCAAATGATCCTGCAAAGCCTTAATGTTTTAATATTAAATCCTTCACTTCTGTTATAAAAATGGACAAACAAAGGGACAATTAATGAACTATACATTTATTTCAAAACATAGTTAAAATCTTTTCAACTAGATGGTACATTGTGGGTAAAAATAAATAAAACTCCTTTAGAGCATTTGCAGAAGCTCAGGGATCAAGAAGGAAAAGAATTAAGACTTTCCTAGTAATGAGCAATGCACTCATTCTCTTCTTGACCAACCCAGACACTGACAAGCCCTTGGGAACTATATGTACAATGGGGACTAATTCAGACAAAGTCTTCCATGTTGATTGATAACACTAATCACTGACTTGTACCCCGAGGTTCAATACTCGTGAGATTATTCTATTCCAGCGAACAAGTCCCAAGTGTCTATTTAGTGGCGCATTCCAAATAAGCTATCAGTTCAGAACGCTCTTTCTTCTTCTTCAACCCTGCAAATACCATTTTGGTACCTGGAATGTATTTCTTAGGGTTGGTGAGGTACTCATCCAATGTTTCAGCACTCCAAATGATTCCTTTAGACTTGTTGGCATCAGTGTAAACATAACCAGGGGCCTGTCCAGTTTGGCGGCCAACAAGACCATGGAGGTTAGGCCCAGTCTTGTGCTTGCCTCCAGCCTCCACTGTATGGCACTGTGCACACCTCTGCACAAATATCTTCTTTCCCTTCTCCACGTCACCCATTTCTAGACAAAGAAAAGATTTTATATTTAGTTTAAATTCTCTATGTATGCAATAAAATGTTATTAGTAAATTATCAAAATGCTGGCTAGACCAAAGTAGTATCAGATTCAATTATGCAAAAACTTGATACTATATATCAGTACTATATACCCAATTTCTTATTAATATTCGGCAATATATAAATGCAAGGAGTTATTTTAAAATATTAAATTAATGGTTAAACTTAAAATGCGAGGCTTTATTTTGCTCTCCACTAAAACTTATGAAGCTCATCCTGGTCCCATTTAGGAGGTATCCAAGGATCCACTATTTACTAATTTTTATATTACCGAGTTGTCAAGCTTATTAATGTAGAAGGAATACATTTAAACGTATATCGTTGCATATCGAACAAAGGAGCATACATCCGTAAACAAAAAGCACGTCACCTATTATAACACTTTAAAATCTATATTGAAACAGCATGTTAATACATGTCATGCATTCTGCTATAAAACAAAAACTTCAATAGCACCTACCCATAAGCATATGGTTTATTTTACCCTTTATACCACACCAATTATTCATCTTTCTGATAAACATTTGTTTACAGGTCTAGTATGACATTTTACATAGCATTGTGAGCCTCTTGTTGAATCACTTGTGATATAAAAGATTACCGATATGTACATGTATGTTTAAATGATTATACATATGTATGTAACATTAGCAATTATGTACCTTCAAAAGATTGTCACTTGCTTAGCTAAATGAACTATGGGATTCAGTTGCTGAACCCATTATGTGCCTCTGTAACCCTTTCCATCACCGCCCATGGGATGGGTATGGGGTGCACAATAAAGAAAAATTGAATAAAAATGCTGATATTTAGTTACACTTCCACTAGTGCACCATATTTTGAAAACCTGTGCACACAACATATGTGATAAACGCTCACTGTAAAATATACACATCTTTTTTTAACAGAAAATTCTATCAAAGGTTGGCAGCCAATAAACTTTCAGTATATATGTAAGGCTTAACTACTATCAGCGTTACATTAGGTATACTCCACGTGCAACAAAACCACGAGTACTGTAGTTATATTACCGAGAATAATATCTATACCACAGCCTCAATAATTGTCTTGCGTCAGAATTACTGATGAAATGCCAAGTACTAAAATTCCCTGGCTCTCCTTTTCCTAGAAGTGCCCTCCAGTTCCAGTTCACGTCGCCTATTTACAAACCAGAAGTTAATGTATAACGATTGTACCTTCTTTACACGTTAATATATTTTTCCAACCAAACTTGCAATGTTCTCAACGATACGAAAATAACCGAATGTTGTCTTTTACTTGCCAGATTTAATTAATGTGACACTAACTGGCAACTATGCGACGTCAGGCGAGCGCGCTCTAAACCTACACACAGGACTGTACTTTTTCCACCATGCAAAGAATGGGAGTGTTCACAAATTATTTTAACCTAATCCTCTTCCCTATTAAGGATAGGTTAACATTTGAGTTTTATATTGTGCACCCCATACGTATCCCGTGGGCGGTAGTGGAAAAGGTTACAGAGGCACATAGGGCGCAGGAACTGAACCCTCACAATTCAACTAAACAGGCATTAGTTTTTAATTTGTATGCACTGTGACAAATTACAAAGTAACAAGTGACAGGAGACTACAAATGCATAACCATCTTGCTATACTAGCTCCCGTGTGCATCATCCCATTCTAGCTATTAACCTAGACCTGCTACACCACCATCTAGTAAAAATTTCACCTCCAGCCTCATCTGGGGCACAAAAAAAAAACGCGTGCAATTACTAATTTCCAAGTTTAGATGCAATTTTTAAATGGTTTTGCCACCTACAGAGCAACAACCTGTCCTCAGAGAGGAACTCCGCTTACCACTACACCAGTCTCCGTGGGTAGTGGTAAGACACTCGCCTGGCGTTCCGCGAGCGCTTTGTCATGGGTTCGTATCATGGCCGGGGAGGATTTACTGGGCGCAAATCCTTAACTGTAGCCTCTGTTTAACTCAACAGTAAAATGTACTTGGTTGTAACAACGATTTCTTCGCGGCGGTGATCGTATTCCAGGGACCTGCCCGAAACGGTACGCGTACTAGTGGCTGTACAAGAATGTAATAACTTGTATATATATCACAAAAAAAACTACCCTGACGGTGATCACTTGAAAACCACTATGTAATTAGTGGTTTTCAGTGGTAATCCATTCACTATCCATGGGTTAGGTCGCCTTTGGCCAATGTTTAATCCAGAGGGGGAGGCCTGATCGTACGTTGGCCGGGCCGCGGGAATCGTCTCCCGAAGGTAGACGAGGTAGGTAGTATCACTAACAAGTACCGTTTAGTCAACTTAAGAACAAAGGTAACTGCAGAAGGCCTATTGGCTCATACGAGGCAGCTATTTATAACCACCTAATCTCACTCTCATATACATGTCCAACCCACGCTTGTAACTGCATCTTGCACTGGATGCAGTTTTACACAATGTTTGGCTCGTTTCTTTAGTTCCCTCACTGTATATTCGGAACAGACATTTCAATATAGTTTTTCACTAATCTGCGATCCCTGCGCGTTCTTAATGGGTGACGTTTGGCCACATGCACTAAAAAAAGGGTTTCACACTGTAGGAGACGGGAAGCCTGTTAGGCTTACCAAGGCTCCCTCTCGATCATCTAAGGTACCTATTTATTCCTAAGTGAACAGATGCATCAGGCACAAGGAAATCTCCCCAAACGTCTCCATTCTGCGCGAAAATAGAACCCTAGACCTTATTTACCCGAGGGCTACTAACACACTAGTGGCAGGAAGCCGGCGGCTTGTTAAGGTTGTACCTTATGGTTGTAAACGAGCTACGCTGCATGACCCGTGGGGCTACAGGCACCTAGTAGTACCTGTCTCGTGTACTACCAAAAATCTTAACCCCAGTAACCCAGTTTCACTAGGTTACTAGGCATGCGTTATATTGTAACCTTTCCACCGCCGCCCACTCTAGATGGGTGGGGGCATATTGAACTATATCGTAACTTGCTCGCCACAAATTTAAACTTTTGTCATTTTCCTGAACTCTTGTGTGAATAACGCTTGTCAGTCACTCGCAGGATGTTTATACAAGAGTTCCTTAATAAATAATAAAATACTCAAGGCAGTTCATTCACGAGAGCCGGCTCGAGCTATACGCATTTTCCCTTACTCCACCGTACATCACACAATATTCTATTGTATACTTTTAAATTAGATGAAAACTATCGCAGTTCAATTCTAGATATTACACTGACTAAATACGCAAATAAAATTTATCTTAGAGGAAAGTAGCAGATATTGATCTGTGGAGCGCGTAGCCGGCCAGCTGATTCTAGGATTTCGTCATTACTACACCAGCACATACCGCGAGCACCCACCTTACAAACTAACACATTTCTCACCATCTACGTATCCTAACCCTCCCAGTTGGATCACATCAACGCTTTAGCCTTGTGCTTCGCGTTCATACCGTAATAAAGGGCTTTTCCATACAATACATCCCGCTAATACTCACTTTTTCAGAGTCAAGGTACACCCGGCCGCAAGATACCAAGTTAGTGGTAGAAAGGGACGAGGAGGGTCGGCCAACCTTGTAACGCTAGAGCTGATTGGGCCAGCTCATGAATGGTGTTTGTAAGCCGAGCGCTGATTGGTTGGTAAGTCCAGCGAAAACCTGGAGCTACGCGGAACACTGGAGGACCTTGCGTTAATTTACTTTCTACATATATGTTGCTGCATTAAACATATACCTTCAACATTTTAAAAACATAAGGTAAAAATACATAAAAGCGTTTTCATCATAGAATTTACATATGTGAAACGTACCATCCAAATTTTATAAGAAAACCAATAGTAAAGGGATAACTTTAGTATAAACAACTACATTTGTTCTGCACAGTGAGGTCACATTCTCTCTCTCAAATCATATACACTGATGGTTCCCTACACCGCCCCACGGGTGCAGCTGGAAGTGCAGTTGTCCTGACAATGGGCGATGGCTTATATTTTGAGTGGGGAGTCCGTATAAACAACTGGGCCTCTACCCTTCAGACCGAACTATTTGCCTTGCTTCTTGCACTGAAATGTGTACAAGTCCCAAACTTGATACATTAATTGCAAGTGACTATCATCCTTAATTGCTCTCAACTCTTTAAGACATAACTGTAAAATGCTCGTGTCTGAAGCTAGACACAATACAACAACATTATAATGATGGTAACAGAGTCCATTCAAGTGGACTCCATCTCATTTTGGACTCTGAATGCATGATAGAGCTGATAAGTTAGCCAAAGAATCTGCCTTTAAAGTGAAATTGAGTATACCTTGGATTGTCAATGAGCAATCTGAGAGCAGCAGTACACCGAGAACTTCAACAAGATATTGTAGATCTGAGACAAGTGAAATCGACACCAGTAATTCCATCTATCATCATACTATCATGCAAGAGAGCCACACATCTATGGATCATCCAATAATCAGCAGACTTCTAGATGTTACTACTGCTCGGCTTAGACTCGGTTACAAGTATCTCTGGGAATTCTCATTATCTGCCGATGTAGACCTGACCAAATGTAAACTGTCAACAAAATTATTCGCACACCCTCCGTCACTATGTGATGGAGTGCGAAAACATACGATGATGCCAATATACATAATACCCTGACTACAGGGCCTGCAATATATACCCTGACTACAATTTGATTTGAGGATCGAAGCGAATTTGGGTTGTGGGAGTTCCCAGGTGAGGTATTTGGACAGAACGTTTTGTGCCAAGATAAAGGGAACAGATTAAGGGTTTGCTATCCTAGAGCTGTATTGGTGTATGTTGGAAACATGAAAGATATTATGACGGGAAATGGGAGCAAACCCATTATTTGTATTAGTGTAGGGGGTAATGATGTTGGGAGAGTTAGAAGTGAGGAACTAATACTGAAAATTCAAGACAGCCAATAGAATTAGTTAGGAGCAAGGGAGGAATCCCGACATATGTGGCATTCTTCCAAGAAGGGAGTGGAAATGAATGGATGTCGAGGGCACTTGGTGTCAATTTGCAGGCTGGAAAGATATTGCAAATCTAATGCAATATCTTATATAGACAACTGGAACACTTCTATGGAAGAAATGAAAATGTATGCTCGGATGGGGGCATCTATCGAGAGCTGGGGTTGTTGCTGTTGCAAATCGTTGGAAGAAGTGGTTTAGAGGTGTTTGTTGGGTTTAAACTGTTAGTAGATAGAGGTATGGGAATTGATTTGGAGGAAGGAGTTAAAAAGTATGTGTTTTGCGGGAGAAGGAATTGGCAAAATGATCAGGAAAGAGAAGGGCCTCAAAATAACAATTCCTTAGGTATATTACACAAACAGTAGAAGTCTAAGAAATAAAATTAACGAACTAATGCTCTTGTCTGCACAGAAAAATAGATATTATTGCACTTACCGAAACGTGGATGAATGTTGATAATAGAGAACTATTAGCCGAATATCAAATAATGGATTTAACTATTTCACACAGATAGATATATTAGACGAGGTGTTGCAGTAGCCATATACGTAGGGACAATTGAAATGTAGTCTCAAAGGGGATCAAAACTGAGCCACACAC
>WNGS01163947.1:11518955-11546611 GCA_020271785.1 Procambarus virginalis | reverse complement strand
AATCATTTATATTGTTATAAACAACAGAGGTCCCAGACACAGCCTTGAGGCACTCCACTTACAACATTTTCCCACTCTGACTTGACTCCATTTATACTAACTCTCTGTTTCCTTTGGTATAGCCATGCCCTAATCCAGCTTAATATAGCACCCCCAATACCATGAGCCTCTATCTTTTTAATCAGTCTTTCATGTGGCACTGTATCAAAAGCTTTGCTAAAGTCTAGGTACACAACATCACAATCCTTACCACTATCAACTGCCTCAACTATGCTAGAATAAAAAGATAACAAATTTGTTAAACATGAACGGCCATTATAAAACCATGTTGCGACTCAATTATTAATTTATGTTTTTCAAGATGAAGACGAATTTTATTTGCTATTATAGATTCGAGTAACTTTCCCACAATAGACGTTAGGCTAATTGGTCGATAGTTAGACGCAAGTGATCTATCTCCTTTCTTAAAAACTGGTATCACATTAGCAACTTTCCAAAACTCTGGCACTCTGCCTGACTCTATTGATTTATTAAATATGATTGACAGTGGGTCACAAAGCTCCTCTTTGCATTCTTTCAGCACCCTGGCAAACACTTCATCCGGCCCTGGGGATTTGTTTGGTTTGAGTTTTACTATTTGTTTAATAACATCCTCCCTGGTAACTGCTAAACTCGTCAACCTGTCCTCGTCCCCACCCACATAGACTTGTTGGGCTGAAGGCATATTGTTAAGTTCCTCTTTAGTAAATACAGATACAAAATATTTATTAAAAATACTACTCATCTCTTCATCACTATCTGTTATTTGACCTGTCTCAGTTTTTAATGGACCTATCCTTTCCCTAGTCTTAGTTCGATATAACTGAAAAAACCCTTTAGGATTTGTCTTTGCTTGCCCTGCTATACGAACTTCATAGTTTCTTTTTGCTTTCCTTATCTCTTTTTAACATTTCTAACCAGTTGTACGAATTCCTGTTCTAAAGTGACCTCCCAATTTTAATCCTTTTGTACCAAGCTCTCTTTTTACCTATAAGGTTCTTCAAATTCTTTGTTATCCACTTTGGGTCATTAGTTTTTTTTTTAGTTTAGTTCATTTATTATGCACCCCATACCCATCTTGTGGGCGGTAGTGGAAAGGGTTACAGAGGCACATAATGGGCTCAGGGACTGAACCCCACAATTCATTTAGCTAAGCAAGTTACAATCTTGATGAGCTAGTTACAAAATTCAATATAAGTCGTCACATCAACAATGGGTTCGAGATCGACCTCAAGTACAGGTTCTAAATTAAGCAACTGACATATGTGGAGAGCTAGTGTCAAAATTTATATGTTTGTCCTGCACACCGCCCCCCATCCAGTGGGCAGCGGTGGATAGGTTACAATCACTCAGTTACTACCTACAGTTAGCAAACTGGGGATATTTGGCTAAAATTTCTGGTAGCAGATCATTTTGAATGAAATATTTACACATCACTGGAACATTGGTTATAGAATTGTCTCTAAATTCACGTATCTTTTCGCACTCCATCACATAGTGACGGAGGGTGTGCGAATAATTTTTGGGTCATTAGTAATCGATCTATTCAATTTGTGTGGCGGCCCAAGGGCTGCTGGGGGCCCTCCGGCCGCCAGCAGCCCTTGGGCCCGCCCCCGCAGCACCCAGTCTTTAATTTGGCACCTTTGTGGCACCTTTGTGGGACCTTGGTATAAGCCTAATGTTATGGTTTTGGTCAGAGAAACATTGTTTCTCTGACCACAACCATAACAGTGGCGACGAGGATTAACATCTCCGGCAGAGAGCTTGGGTACGAGACGTGGTGTGAGGATCAAGAGAGCAGGGTACGTCGTGTGGACGAGTGGACGCTTCGCGCACAACAGTACATTGCGCTACCACCGTGACAATGACTACGCCGCTCATGTCAAATTAAATTAAATTTTGCCCCGAGGGGCGAGTTTATTGGGCAGCGCCACTCATCTTGTGAGTGGACACACCGCCATAGCAGCATGTACAACACTCCCCAATAGGAAGAAAACCCGCTGGGTTGTTCATCCTGTCACTTGTACCCAGACACAGCTGGGACTTGCTTAACTGTCTCAAGTGAACAGCTCCTCAAACAAGAAGATTAACATCTATCAACCCTTAAAAGCTTACGTTATCTTGCGGGTGCAAAATGGGGAAATCTTTTAAGAACAGTATCAATATTTGACAAATAGTGTTTTCCTAACTCAAACAATGTGGAGTTTATTAATCTACACATATTTCTGATGTCTCTCAGGTGTTCACATTCACGTAGATAGTGGTCAAGGCGGTGTCCATCACTCTCACCACAGATTCTGCAACTTCGCTGCTCAACTGTTGTTTCCATTCCATATCTCCATGGATATCTGTATCCAAGACGGATTCTCGCTATTACTGATTCTCTCCCTCGTCCTCCTCCTCTTCGGCCATAATGATTGGGATTGCCAGCAGCAACCATGTTGTACCATCGTACAGATTCACTGGTTTGTGCTTCTATCCTCCTTTCCTCAGTTACCTTGTCACGGTGATGTTGCCTGACAATACCTCTAATTTGTAGTAGAGTCTTGGGTAAGAAGTATTCAATATGGTCTCCTTCAGCGCCTTCAGCAGCCAGCACATCTGCTCGTTCATTCCCACATATCCCAACATGGGAGGGGAGCCACAGAAACTTGATGACTCTTCCCTGATAGGTAAGAACTCTCACAGCTCTCTTAATTTCAGCGACTATTGCAAGATTTTCTGCCTGATTTTTACTTAGGCTTTGTAGTGCTGCTTTTGAATCGGTGCAAATCACTGCACCATTAGTGTTCCGTTCAAGAAACCTTAACGCCATAACAATGGCAGTTAGCTCTGCTTGCGTTGAAGCTTGCTTCAGGGATCAGGTATCGCTCATGTCAATGGAGCCGTTAAACACTGCCAAGATCTCGTTGGACCTGTGGCTCAGCCTGCTGGAAGCACACTTTCAGTGCCGGGAGATTAAGGAGGACGCCAACAAGAAAGCGGTACTCTTAGTTTCACTGGGCTCGGAAGCATATAGTGTTCTCGGGAATTTGTGTGCACCGGAGCTACCTCACACGAAGACCTATGTAAACCTGATTGCTCTGCTTAAACGTCAGTATGTGGTGAAACCATCATATCACAGGAGTTTGATGGATTTCCAGAAGAGGACGAAAAAGCAGCACGAATCAGTACAGGATTTATTTGCGGATTTGAAGGCTTTGGCTAACCTCTGCAACTTCGGAGCACAGTTGGACGGTAGGGTTAGGGACCAGTTGTTCATGGCAGTGGAAAAGGAGGATTATTTCCCTAACCTGGTGGCAGAAAATTTGGATCTACAATCGATGACTTCATGGACAGTGGTCGAGAAGATATTGAACCTGGAAAGGGCTTTTGGAAGTAAGACTTCTACTCAGCAAATTATGGTCGTACAGGGCCAGACCAGATGCAAACACTGTGGATACAGGCACATAAGTAGCAAGTGCAAGTTTCGTGCATATATATGCAACTTTTGTAACAAGGAGGGACACTTGCAGAGAGTGTGTAGGGAATTTCTGAACAGGAACAACATCTATAGTACTCAATCCCAACACCTAACATGTATATATACACACTGGCTGCCTGTCCCCCCTACACAATGATTTATTATTACCTATTATTTATCATTTAATTTAAATATTAAATAAAATAATTTATTTAATTATTATAGTAAGTACTTAATAATTTAATAATAAGTAGTAAGTGCATAAAAATAATTAAAAGGTACAGTTTAGTCATAGGAGATTCCTAGATTGGAATTCACTACCAAATTTCAATATATCCAAGTATTCTTAGTGTGAAATGCTGTTATTATATGCATAAATTGTTGTTTTAATAATATTGCCCTTAACCACTTGGGCTGGACGGTAGAGCGACGGTCTCGTTTCTTACAGGTCTGTGTTCAATCCCCGACCGCCCAAGAGGTTGGGCACCATTCCTTTCCCCTGTTCCATCCCAAATCTGTATCCTGATCCCTTCCGAGTGCTATATAGTCGTAATGGTTTGGCGCTTTCACTTGATAGTTCCCCCACCCCCTGAATAATATTACGAGAGCAGTATTTACGGGCTATTCATGCCCGTGCCACCTCTTGGGTGGTTTAATCTTCATCAATCGAGAGCAGTACGTCCTAATCAGGCATTATATGATGATTTCCTGAACAATTGATAAATAAAAGTAATTGCGGAACTCCAGTTATCTAATACTTATCATAAATGATATAAAACCTTTTATCATAAGCCAAGGGATTTGTAGATCAGTGTTTAAAGGGAATTCGGAAGTAATAATAACACAGCTGATGCCATCTGTCGGCAGAAGAGAACACTATCAACTGGCTGGTCAACAGTGGCCATAAGATACAGCTTACGCCATCTGTTGACATCAAATTACACTTATAACAAATTACCCTACAAAATACAACTAACGCCATCTGTTTTTTTTCCAACGCACTATAAATAGCCAAACAGCAACCCATAAGGTGGGTTGTTGTGCTCGGGTAGGAGGTTCCAAGCTCCGCCCACAGATGGTATGGGGTGCATAATAAATGGCATATCATTGGTAGATATTCTTTGTTGACATTCACACAACAGCCAATCACAGGAAGGGATCAGCTATAGGTGCCATCCACTTAGTAAATCATCTTAGTTCAGCCCACTAGTCCTGCTTATGGAATTCTGCTTTAACTTTACTTTACCCAAAAAAGTGAAGTGTTAATTATTTAAAGTGTTAATAAAGTGATAATTAAATATTGCAGGATATAACAGGCGTTATATAAAAATGGGCTGGCTACCTAACTTGTGACGTTATTATTGGGGGTTGTCTTGACACAAATAATGATCCGCCGCTCTGCCCTCTTATTCGAGTAAATTATTCAGTTAAATGGAGATTTCTGTCAGGTGCAAAACAGAAATTGTTGTTCTTTTTCACAACAACCTTTTTGTTGTGCACAAGGACCTATTTCTTAGTTTAAATTTTATTCATAAAAGAGTGTTGGTATGCCCAGCACCAGCCAATCACAGGAAGGTATTTCTGGAAGCTCGGCCTCCTTATGGACTCAGCACATCGCTCTAGCTCATGACTCTCTGTTTCATCTCTTGTATATACAAACTATGACTTTTTTCGGTTACTGTTAAAATTAATAATATGAGATATAAAAGTTTTTACACAAAATGGCTAAATTCTGCCATTAAATGGACTTTGTTTGGTATACATACAAACATACACCAATTTATTACCATTCATCCATTATTAATTTCAAATGTAATGTATACTGATTCCTTAACAGTCGAAACGCAGTCTTCATGTCCATAGTTGAGGATGGTAAGAAAAGGATAACTGAGATACAGCTGAAAGGTCATAGTGTGAAATTCATGTGGATTCCATCTCATGTTGAAATAGTGCTCAACGAAGTGGCGGATGACTTGGCCAAACGTGCCACAACAAAACCACAAGTTGACACTGAATGTGAATTCACAATGAGACAAATAAGAAGTAAAATCAGAAATATTCAGGCACAGGCAGAAGTGGAGAGGAGAAGTATAATGTATGAGAGAAGTCAAACTATGCAACACTACATGTATGTGAGTCAAAACACCCATTTCACTTATGGTAAAAGGAGAAATGCTTATAGTGACTGTGTACATGCGGCTTAGGCTTGGGTACAAATATTACTGGAAATATGGGATAGGTGTTCATGATAATGACACGAAGTGTAAATTATGTGGTATGTTAAGGTCTCACACCCTTGCCCATTATGTTCTTGATTGTCCGTTGATTAATGTATGTAGAAACACTGAGATAAGGACTGTTCCTGAACAAATAGCCTGGATGTGTCACAACGGAAAGGTTGATGATATTCTTGAGAGATATAAGAATTTTGCACCAAGACTGTAATTTTTTGTTGAATTCTCTGCATGTCTCTTGCAAATTGTCTATACAGTATACCTAGGCCATAAAAGTATTTGTGTACGTCTGGTACCATACTACTTGTGGAAAGGAGGAAATGTAGATGTTTATCTCTCAGGATGTTTGGTAATATGTTTATTGTTTGTGATGTGTTTATATGTATGTATTAACACGTTGTACTGAACGGGGTGAGAATAGCTTGAGCTAACTCATCCCTTTGTGTGTATTTTACCTCAATAAACTAATTTCAATTTCATGTATACTGTCTAGTTTTTTCCTCTCGCCATTACTTGGTGGAATATTTGAAAGTTGTCTATTTATTTATCGATTTATCTATTATCTTGTATTTATATTTACAAGTTTCTGTACTTGGAAGAAAACTCTGCATTGAATTGGGACTAATTTATTAAATAATATTATTTAGTATTAATTAATATTTACAATTATTATTAATTACAATTATTTGTAGCTTAGTTACTTTCATGTAACTCGCAATCATACATTCTTAACTTTAATAGCCCAAATTAGCACATCTTGCTCTTAAATTAGCCCAAAAAGTGGCAAGTAGCGAAATTAAAAATTTGGGAGCGCGGGGCTCTCAAAAGTAGCCCAATTCGCTATTTGTAGCCCTGGAGTAAATTATTGTTATTATTATTGTGATTCAATTTCTTTCTTTATTATGCACCCCATACCCATCCCGTGGGCGGTGGTGTAAAGGATACAGAGGCACATAATCGGTTCAGGAACTGAACCCTCTAGTTCGTTTAGCTAAGCAAATAACAATGTTTGACGCTAGTTACAAAATTATCAATGTTGTATACACATGTACACACCCTCATACATACATGTACATATATATATACGTATACACATACATATCTAATCACCCACACAAATACACACATCAATAATCTTTGTGTCACAAGTGACACAAAGAGGTGTCACAAGTGACATTACAAGAGGCTCACAACAGTCACTATACAAGGCACTTTACATCTATAGTGAGTCACACAGTTACTAGTCTTGCTGCACACCCACCCAACTGGGCGGCAGCTTTACAGTCATGTGCATGCATTACCTTCAGTAAGCAAATTTTGGATACTTCGCTAAAATTTCGGGCAGCACATCATTGTGAATGAAGTACTTACACACTTCTTGGACACTATTGATGGTGTTATCTCTAAATTCCGCAATTTTTTCACATTCCATTATATAATGGCGCAAAGTATGCGAATAGTTCTGCTGACAGAGTTTACATTTAGTCAAATCTACATCAGCAGATGTTACAAACTCCCAGAGGTACTTGTAGCCGAGCCTAAGCCTAGCAGTGGTAACATCTAGAAGTCTGCTAACATTATTGGATGACCCATAGACGTGAGGTTCTTCATGCATAATAGAATGATGATAGATGGAGTAACTGGTGTGAATTTCACTTTGCCTCAAGTCTCCGAAATTTAGTTGATGTTCCTGGGATATTACTGCCCTCAGGCTGCTCAAAGGCAGTCCAAGTTGATAATCAATTCCCTCTTTACGAGCAAAAGTCTTGGCTAGCTCATCAGTTCTATCATGCATTCGGAGACCAATATGGGAAGGAATCCACAGGAGACAAACTCTGACTCCATCATTGATTATTTCACTATATCTGTGTCTAGCTTCAGAGATAAGCACGTCACAGTTACGCCTTAGGGAGCTGAGGGCAGTCAAGGATGACAAGGAGTCACTTACAATTAGCGTGTCAACTTTGGATTCATATACGCGCTCTAGTGCAAGGATTATGGCAACCAATTCTGTTTGAAGAGTGGAGGCCCAGTTACTTAGTCTCGCTCCACGCTCATGGGAGAAGGAACCATCTCTCCCTGTCACAACAACTGCACTTCCAGCTGCACCATAGGACTGATGCAAGGATCCATCAGTGTAAATAATCTGGGAAAGGGAGCGCTCTCTGACTAAAGCATCAATTTGGCTTAAGGCATTGTACTTTGCTTCTTGTCGAAGCAAGGCCTGTTCTTTAATCAGCTTCTTGGGTGGGAAAGGGGGAACAGTAATTTGGAAAGGAGTGATCTCCCATGGGGCAGGAAAGTATTGTTGTTGTCTCTCTTGGTGGGGATGATGAAAGTTATACATTCTGAGCACATTGGCAGTTACGGTAATCCATTTGGAGGGATGCTGACCTTCAAGGAAGAAGGCTTGGAGGGCTTCAGTGCAGGGGTTAGGGTGGGTTAGCCTAAGCATCTTGATACCAATTAAAGCATTAATTTCAGTGATACGATCACTTACACATGAAATATTCAGTTCCTTCCTCATGTTTAGTAATTTAGTTGTACGGGGCATCCGAGGATAATCCTCATGGCTTCGTTTTGCATCTTTTCCAGCCCTCCAAGCATTCTCTCAGGCACTAGAGCAAGCATGGGTGCAGCATAATCAGAGACCTAATATATGAGAGATACTTCATTTTGACAATTCTCACATTTGCACCATAGCTTGGATGGTAGCCTGCCACAGCCTTGAGAGCACGGAGCCTCTCTCTACATTGGCGACCCAGTCTGGCTACAACATTGCAGTATAGTGGAACTTCAAGACCAAAGTATTTGTAAATTATTGTGAGTATATATTATTGTCATATAATACAGAATATAATTGTCATAATATACTAGCTACAAACGTATAACTAGATTTTGATCTACACTGTGTAATCTTTCATATAGAATAGAGTATATGTGCTGTGCTTATATATACCCTACACAGCTCATTGATGTTAATACCTAAGCTTGTTAGTAAAAAAAATAATTGCACAACAGTCGCAAATCTTTTACAGTACATATTCAACATTATATTTCAGCACAGGGTTGTGCTGCCTTAAAAAATCTGAATATATATGTATGGGTATGGATAGAATACCCATGCACTACAATACTTGTATAATTATATTTATTTTCCAAAGCACATATATTAATAAAGTGTTTAGGCAGTGAGTGCGGCAGACGACACTTGTTGACAAGTAGTGTTGTTGTTGTGAGGCGGCCACGTGATCCTCGTCGCCATGCTCTCCAGCAAGAAAACTGTAGAGCTCTCCCTCAGGCACCTCAAGGACCCTAATTTTGGCAAGATCCCTGAAACTCAGAATGAGGTATTAATGTACAGAGTTTTGAAGTGGTTATATTACAGCTGGCAATACTTCTGTTAACTTCTAAAGCATTTTAATTTTCAATGTTTTCTCAGTGACTTTTTTTTATGCTTGAATAATATATTTATTTATATAAACCCTCAAATTAATGTCAATTCGGAATGCATATCTCACTCATTGTTGTTAAATACTTTTAGTTTAATTACTTTTTATGATTTACAAATAATTACAAATCCTCAGTGTGCTCCAACTTGGATCACAAAGTTGTAAGTCTTGGCAGGTATGCTGTCTGTTAGTGGTCTTGCAAGAATATAAGATTCATATTTTGAATATATGCATAAAGTAGACAGAACTTAAGATGGGTACAGTTACATCATCCAGAGGCATATTTTGCACATTACTTGGTTAGGTTAGGTATGAGTTTAAATGTCTTGCCAAATCATATACTGTATATATGTATGGACTAGACAGATATAGATAACTTCATTGATGAGATAGGTTGGAAACATATTTTTTAAAATTAAAATTGGTACCAAACTGAACCTAACATATATTAATCTATCTATTTTATTCTATTGTGTCTATTAATCTTGTCTAGTGTCTATTAATCTTGTTTAAATTACCAATCAAGCTGTCAATGTAATCAATTAGAGCTTTAATATACCAATGTGCTTTAATATACTTACTAAGCTCTCTCATCTCATTTTCTTTCTTGCAATGTATTTGTTATCATTTATTAATTCTGATAGAAATTACCTACTTAAAATTATCTGTTAGATTAAGGACCTGCCCGAAACGCTGCGTGTACTAGTGGCTTTACAAGACTGTAAATACTGTACTGTTCAATGTATTCTCACAAACCCAATGTACCTTCTTGTATATAAATAAATAAATAAATAAATATACACTAGCTCTGGATAATGGCACAATATGCAGGATTGTTTAGAGCTTTTTAAATTAGGAAACAATTATTTACAATATGGCTGTGTACAGTATGACCATATCTGGTTCTGTGGTTTACCTGTGGTCAATTTAGAGTTTTAATAGTTGGGCTGCCGCATCCTAGAGCCAGGCTTTCTTGGTGTTTGTGGTTGAACCCTTGTTAGAATCTGACCAGATTGTCAATTGGGTTAACCCATGTGTTCCGTTTCGACAATGGTCGCCCAAGTTAAAATTGGTGAATGCCCCAAGAATAATGTTGAAAACATCTTGATAACTTATTAAACCAAAAATCCTAAGTTTTTTTAACGTTAGGTTACGTGAGGTCAGTGTCTTACTACTGTGCCATGGGGAATTCATATATATGGGGAAATTTTGAATGTTAAAATCAGCGTTTGCCGATTTTAACTTGGGCGACCATTGTGGAAATGCAACACATGGGTTGACCCAATTGTTACTTGGGTCAGATTTCATTATGGTTCAAAACATTTGTATGGCCATTAAGTCTTTTTACGCCTGCCACCTGCAGACCCACATAGCAATCACATTCAGGATAATCCAATAACTCTTGTAGAACTTGTCATGTTACATTTTGATTTCTTCAATATTATTCCAGCAATATACATGTCTTATATTTGGTCATAGGAGGCACAAGAGTTGTGGAAGATGTTTGCAATATATTTTCTCTTTGTTCTTATTGCACCCTAGAGTTTGTTTTGATATTCAATTCTTAGTGATATTGTTTATTTGCAGACTTACAAGCACCCTGTATTATGCTCTTGTCACTAGCCCCACAACTTCACTCATTAGGCCAAGGATTTGGGTACACTCACAACATTGATGATAAACATTTTCTCATTGAGCAAGTCCATGATTTAAATTCTGTGTTAAAATGTATTAACATAATCTTTCACAATTCCATCAGCACATACACAAGGTGAAGGTGATCTCTTTCTGACAATAATGTTTGGGTATAATATCATTAAATTAAAAAAAATGAGTTAATGGAATTTCAGATGAGTGACCGTTGTATTGTATATATACTGTAATGAGTTATGCCAGCCTGAGCAGTGGATATCTTTCTCGGTTACCCTGGTGTAATTTAATATATGTGGTTACAGTCTGCTCTAACTTCTAACTTTTAATTTCAGGCTATTCAGGCACTGGCAGCTCCTCATGTGGAGTCCTTTAACTTCTTTCTGGAGGAAGGTCTTCAAGCTGCTTCCACAAGGCTTCCCGCAGTGGAGTTTGCTACTCAGAATGGAAATAAAATTTCTCTGATGTATACTGTAAGTCTTTGTAAAAACTTAATGCTCAACTGTGCTATAGTTACTTTATTTATACTTTATTTATAAGAAGATAATGCAATAATAATCCATTTTATTTTAACCATTTAGTAATACCATATTATGTGTAGCTGATATAGTTACTTAATTTATACTGTACTTTATTTATAAGAA
The DNA here is from genome assembly GCA_020271785.1 of Procambarus virginalis. NCBI lineage: Eukaryota > Metazoa > Arthropoda > Malacostraca > Decapoda > Cambaridae > Procambarus > Procambarus virginalis. The sequence continues at coordinate 11,535,129 of WNGS01163947.1, read as the reverse complement.
GATAATGCAATAATAATCCATTTTATTTTAACCATTTAGTAATACCATATTATGTGCAGCTGTATATACACTGGAGTTTTAATAATTTGGTTCATAAGTATGGTATTATTGAAACCTTAAAAGTCCGTAATGATTTTTCAGCTAGAATGTCATTCATTCATTACCACTAGTCAGTTTCACACTCATGGAGTGGAAAGGCATCAGCCTGGAAGAGAAAGAGGGGCAAACATTATAATGAAAGGTCACTGTATAGATATGAAATGAGTCTCTTAATTTTATTGTTTACTCTGCCTTCCTCACACACTCGGTCACAATAACCACACATTATCTTTTCCGCCTTCATTTTTTCCTCCCCTTAAATTCACTAGGCTGCAGTCGTACTCTATCTCAAGATATTGAAACTATTGGTATACTTTCTTCAATCACTGATAACAAATGATATAATACATGTTGCTTTGTATTCAGAAAATACATGCACTAGTAATATGTAAATAATGATTTTGTGTGCACTTAACAAATAGGAACAATTAACTTGTTCACTTTTTTGTAGCATAGGTTAGTCATTATATAACTCCCGTTCTACAAAACTCGGTTACTGTCCAGAACTGTCATCCCTTAACTGTTAAACTTGTGTCATCACCCTGGCACTGAAATCTTTAAGGCCCTTTGTTAATGCCATTCTTTCAGCTTGAGGCTCGAACTGTATTCCACCAACAATCAGCCCCAGGCTACAATGCTTATTAAAGATAATGGTATGTTGCAGAATATTAAGGTCGGCAAGCCAAGATTACCAGCGGGTGCTGTAGAAGTTTCGGACTACAATGTGTACCCTAAAGAATGTATTGAGCGCAGAAGCTCATATACTGCATCTGTCACTGCAACAATTGCATGGACTCGGGATGGAGAAGAGATGCAATTAATTGAACAAAGTCTTGGAGAGTTACCAATTATGGTTCGAGTAAGTATAGTTCATATTGTATAATTAAAAACAAAACATGAAGTACAGTATTTCATATACTAATACTAATACAAAATGGGTGTATACAGTATTTGGAATGAGATGAAGAAAGCTGTAAAAAATGTGTTTACTAGTTGGTAAAAAAGGAGGGAAGTTTGCTACTGTAGAGTTCGTTGAAAATAAAGAGGCTATTGGAAAGAAAAAGGATGCGTGGAAATTGTTATTGCATTAGGTTAAAATAGGTTTGGAATGTGTAAAAGGGGTGGAAGAAGACCAGTAGAACACAGGTACATAGATTGAGAGTAAAATAGAGAAGTTGTGTATTTTAAGGAGAAAGACTACTGGTACAAATAGAATAACTACTGGTACTTTGAGGTATGGGATTAAGGTGGTGATGGACAGTGTTCGATGTATGTCAGATGCTGTAGGAGGAGGGTGAGATGCCTGATGATTTTATTATGACCATTATGGTCTCTGTACAGTATCACTAATTTTTCAGCTCATTATTATAATTTGTGGGTGTTTCAACTGTCCTCTTTTAATTCATTCCAGTCGAAGAATTGTAATCTATATAACATGAGCCCGAAGCAGCTGGTCAAGCATGGTGAACTAGTCAATGAGACTGGAGGCTACTTTATCATCAATGGTGGTCAGCGAGTACTAAGGTTTGCTTTTTTTATGTTTTGTGCTTGTAAAGTTAGAAATAAAATTATTTTTTATGTTTTTTAAGTTTTTATGTTTCAAATGTCAAGGGGGTTGGGGAGAGGGAATAGACATTTCTCCAATATATACACAATTGTCTGCTTGTCCTTTCATATGTTCAGATAGATAAAAAAAATTTGGTCGTCTTATATATTGTATTTCAATCTGTAGAATTGGCCTGAAAGTATAATGCTTATTATACTTATTATACTGTCAGAGTTACTACTCTTATATCATACAGAGTTAATTTTTTATATTAACCATTATTATGGTAGTAACCTAGAGTACAAATGGATAAATATAATTAATTTATATTTATTTTAATTTAATCTTGCCAAGTTATGGTACCGTTTATTGAGACAGTGACTGGTGCCTTGAATGCCTGGATTAGAGAAAAACAAAACAAAAATAGAATATATGCAGCCCTCTTGTTGCACGAATAAGAGCTAATGCAAACCTTATGTATGATTACAAAGTGACTAAGTGGTATAAATGTGAAACATGAAGAATTACTGCAATAGATATAGATTTTCAGGAAAGCACTTTTTTTTTTTTTTTTTTTTTTTTAGATATATACAAGAGTTGTTACATTCTTGTACAGCCACTAGTATGCGTAGCGTTTCGGGCAGGTCCCTGGAATACGACCCCCATGAAGAATCGTTGTTACAACCAAGTACCCATTTTACTGTTGAGTTAAACAGAGGCGACAGTTAAGGATTTGTGCCCAGTAAATCCTCCCCGTCCAGGATACAAACCCATGACAAAGCGGTCGCGGAACGCCAGGCGAGTGTCTTACCACTACACCACGGAGACTAAAGTGTTAAGGGAATATGTACAGGGGAAGGAAAATGTCATGGAGATGTAGAGTGTAAGAATTGATGAACTGCAAGGTTGAAGAGAACATACAAAGATAGTGTGGGTATGGCAAATGGCTGGACGGATGTTGTGCAAGTGAAGAGAGAGTATTCAAGTGAATTTGTCATAGACGGAGAGAAAGATCTGGACAAAATTTGAAGACATAGTAAATGTATTTGTACTTTGTTACATTTCATGAGAAGCAGTAGTCATCTGGTGGTATGGAGTGGTTATGGAGCAGTTGATGTTTGCTGGTGTGGAGTGGTTGTTGTTTATTCTTGTTATACACAGTAGTATGCATGATTAAATAAATGAATGAGAAAAAAATTCTTTTAAATGCCAGCTTCTGTCATTATATTTCCCTTTTTTTTCATTCTGGATTGATACCTTCTCAGGGTAATAATTATGAATGAATAAATGGATGGATGCATATGCAAAATTGTCATAAATAACCAGAATGTTGTGACAAAACAATGATGTCTTAATTCAAAAAGGCCAAAGAATATCCATACCTGAAGTACAGTACTTACTTTATGGAATGCTCTTTTTCCATGTCCAGAATTCTGCATCTTATCTTCCTAACCAGGGGCCAGATTCACGAAAACACTTACGCAAGCACTTAGGAACGTGTACATCTTTCCTCAATCTCTGATGGCTTTGGTTACATTTATTAAACAGTTTACAAACATGAAAACTTCCCATTCAACTGTTGTTATTGTTATAAACAGCCTCCTGGTGCTTTGGAGCTCATTAACTGATTAATCATTGAAAACAAAGCCGCCAAAGATTGAGAAAAGATGTACAGGTTCATAAGTGTTTGCGTAAGTGCTTTCGTGAATCTGGCCCCAGGTCTGTTATTATATGTTTCAATGAATATGAATTTGCAATTGAGCGTGAATACACACATTAATTAATACAGTACTAGATATTGTTTAAGGCAATCATATGTGGTCATTTTACAGATTGTTGACAGCAAATCGTAGAAATTATCCAATGGCGATGAAGAGAGAGACCTGGAAAAAATTGGCTGCTAGTTTCACAGACATGGGCATCATGATGCGATGTGTGCCGGATGATCAGGTAAGATTAGGTCACTTAGCAACACAACTGTCTTTCCTGTTGTTCCTCAGTTTTGTCTTGCATATTCTTTCACACCCATCTTAGTTTATCCAACACCGCAATTATGATACACCGTATGTGTGTAAAGTAAACATATTCTGTTGCTTTCTGTTGAAACAAAATTCTTTTAACACTTAAAGGCAGTAGAAATGTTAACAGAAAATTGTACTCAAGACCAGCTCTGTAAAGGAAGGATTACTGTAGTTACAAAAGGAATAACTTATGGGAGATATAGATAAATACTGCATGCAATATTAGTAGTTAAGCAAAGCCATTTTTCTGTGAATCTTAGAGTTATTTTGTTAATTACTGTACGTATACAAGAAAGTAAGCATTTGCTGATTGTTTATTTTTATTTATGAAAGCTTGAAAGACAGACAATTTTATTTATATATTTTGAGATTATGAAGTATTTATTGCTGTTCCTTTCTTTAATGTTTATAAATCATCTGTTTGTCTGTATGTACATATGTTTTGCTACTTCATTACTGTACTAATATTGTCGACCATAGAAAAACTCAAGATTGACATCCAGACAGATGTAAAAGTAAAATCTTTTGAAGTATAAAGCATTTACAGAATAAGTAAATGGCTAGTTAGTTTCCACTGTTGTTGGCAGTGGAATGCCACAGGAAGGCCTCTGGCACCCATTGTTTACTTTTCCATAGCTGATACAGTAATTTCCAGATTACTGGCACTGAAATCTGAGAAAACCAGACTTCCTGAGTAAGCACTTGACCAAAAGACCACTTTTCCACACTGCTCTACCCAAGAATAGTGGGGAACTGAGCCACTATGTTGCAAGTCACCCCGGAGTTTTAACATATTCACAATACAGTATCCTAACTGTCGGTGACATTAGCTAAAGGGAACTTTCAAGGTGCTGCTCAAAGGAGTATTTCAATACACAAAGCTTTTCTTGTTATTTTTGTATTTCAAAATACTGATCACTCAATTAATTTTTAGGTTTGCATTTATGGTGTGCTGGAGTACGAGTGTCAAATATATGACATTTTAGAATAAAATATTATAATGCATGATGTATTTTTGATGGATTTCAGAAATTGTAACATTTTCAGGCATCTTCAATTAATGTGCTTCACTATTTGAGTACAGGAGAAGCCAAGCTTCTCTTTAAACAAAAGAAAGAGAACTTCATAATACCACTTATAATGTGTCTAAAGGCTTTAGTGAATTTGACTGATCATCAGATTTACCAGAAACTCATCAAGGGACGTGAGACCGACATGTATTATTCAGAGTAAGTATTGTTAAAGTTTGTTACTAAAACTTACACAAATTTATGTTAAGAGCTAATGTGAATATTTATTTTAGTTATACAGTATATATATTTGTATATATATTGGAAGGTTTTTATAGTATTATAAAGATTATTTGGCTAATAATATTTTGAATCTTGTTTAACATTCCAGAAAAATCAAGAGCATGATGTGTCATCTACAATCTAAAGGGCTGTACACACATGATATGTGCAGAGAATTATTGGAAAATTTTACCGTTTCAAGCTTATGGACATTTTACCAGAATGGTCCACTGATGTAGAAATATGCGAGTACCTTTTAAAGTAAGGACTGCAAAGTCATTTAGTGAATGATCCACCTCCCCTAATAAAGACAAATTTACAATGTTGCTGCCTCTTTATCCACGGTCTTTGACTGCCTCCACTGGTGCTGGTCGTTCTCTTTGTAGTGGGCTACTATATTTCTTCAGTCCCTCCATCTGAGGAGAAACTCCCTCTTCCTTTGTATCTTCAGTATTTACTATTTTCCTAAGATGGAGAAACTCCCCCTTCCTTTGTATCTTCAGTAATTACTATTTTCCTAAGATGGAGAAACTCCCCCTTCCTTTGTATCTTCAGTAATTACTATTTTCCTAAGCTCTGTTTCATCATGTTTTAAAAGATAAGGATCCCATTTTGTGTGAGTGTATCTCAGGTCTTAAACCTTCTAGATTTTCTAAAGGGTTTGCTGCTTTCAATGTCATTTACTTCTTTTGGGTAGTGATCATTGTCAAGTCTGTCTGAGTATTAACCATTAAGGGACATTAGTATTAACCATTAAGGGACAAGACATTAAGGAAGGAATAGTGTAATGATTAGTTTATATTAGTTCTTCAAATTGTCTTTTCATTATTATAATTTTGTGCTATAAATTTTGCTAATATGTCTTACCGCTCTAATGGTATAAATTACACATTATATTACCAAAATATATATCATCATCATTCAAATTGAAAGCTAAATGTTATTCAATTTATGCCAAAAAAGAAATGTCTGATTAGACTGCTGTACACTTGATTAGTGCAGCCATTATTGTAACAATTTATATAAGTTTTTCAAGAACGTTTCTAATTCTAAAGTAAGATATGTTATTATTGACATACAAAATATTTGCTGGACTTTTCGTTAATAAATTTATCCTACTCTTACTAGCCAGTGTGTGTTGATTCATCTCAAGACCAATTTGGAAAAGTTTGACACACTCTGCTTGATGACAAGAAAACTTTACTCATTTGTTAGTGGAGAGTGCAAGGCAGAATCTCCCGATGCAGTCAGCATGCAGGAGGTTGTTCTCGGTGGCCACACTTACCTGCAGTTGTTGAAGGAGAAGTTGATGGACATTTTAGTTTCTATTAAAGTATATGTGATAATCAAGAATAAGAAGGAAGGCCCAAATTGGGTAGTTGACCCTAGTGAGTATTTTTAATAATCTAGCCTTGGTTGGTTATCATTGGTTGGAAGACCTCGTGGTTTTGTCGTGTTTATTACTTGTTTTTTCTCAAGGTTCCTTTTCAATACATAGAGAATGTCTCATCATCTAAACATGAAACATATAATACTTATTTATGCTAAGTAATAATTTTACTTTTGAAACTAATCAATGGAGCTTCATAGCAACTATTTTGTTTATTTTTTGTTTGTGTGATGTCTTGAGAAAGCCCATTTTAATGATGTGAAACCTTCAATACTTGTGCATGATCATAAAACTGTTTCTTTGCTGGGGGAGCCCTGTTGGCTCCCTGAAGCTATCCGAACTGATAGGTGTTATATTAGTTTGTGGCCATCAGTCATAAGGAGTTCTAAGCCTACCGGGAACCACGAGCCAAAACCTGGTTCCCTCAGAGGGGCACAGGAAGCAATGGCATATGAGCACTGTACATTTAAAGTATGTCATATTCTGCCATCGACCGAGGGAATACCCAGAAAGATAGACAAACCAAAACAAACAAGACAGTAAATTGCTACCTACAACCAGAAAGAGCAAAGAAACTCCTTCCTAAGAAAAAGATAACTAGCAACCCTGTCCCTAACTAGTACAGTACTCCCGCTTGTCAGAGTAAACCCCCCTCCCAATAAGGTGAGGTTATCTGAGGTTATCTTGAGATGATTTCGGGGTTTTAGTGTCCCCGCGGCCCGGTCCTCGACCAGGCCTCCACCCCCAGGAAGCAGCCCGTGACAGCTGACTAACACCCAGGTACCTATTTTACTGCTAGGTAACAGGGGCATAGGGTGAAAGAAACTCTGCCCATTGTTTCTCGTCGGCGCCTGGGATCGAACCCAGGACCACAGGATCACAAGTCCCGCGTGCTGTCCGCTCGGCCGACCGGCTCCCATTATTTTTTACGGTGAGTTCCACCTTTGTTCTCGTCCTGATGTTCAAGGGGTTGCTCAGTCATCCCTGGCCTCAAGTTCTTGTTCTGGGTTTTGTCCTGTGTGGCTGTCCAACTGTGTGTGTGTGTGGTGGTGTGGCCAGATGTTCTTGTACTTTGTAAATATTACTCTTGCATGTCAGGGGTCATCTTCCCTGGGCATTGAGGATTCACTCTCCGTTTGAGGGCTTCGTTGCTTGACGTTGTCTTCGTCCTTGGGGTAAGTCGGAGGTCTGTGGCTTCCTGTCTTGCCCCAGGTAGGGGAGTGCTATTGACTGGGGGGAGGGGAAGGGCATACATGGGGCTGGCGTAGTCTGCTTATACCTATGCAACGACCGACGTTTCTCTCCGGCTGCTAGTTTGCGTGGGATGTGATTTTGGGGGATTGTTCTTTTTTTTCTCATTTTTGGGGATTTTCCCTTTGTAAATGGGGGAGGTCTGCTTAGCTGCTTATTAGGCTAGCCTAGGTTGTGGTGGCTTTCCTTCTCCGTTGCCCCCAAAGTTTCATCACTGCTACTGGTAGTCGGTTTGCCTGCTTACAAACAGGTAACAAGATTAACAAAGTCTACTGGCTTAGCTGGCCCCAGTGTCTTGGCTTCCCATAGGGCTAATGTGTATCAACATTTGCCAGGGCTCTGCGGGCCCTGGCAAATTCCCTTGGGCTCGATTGGTAATAGGGATCCGTCTGAGTCAACTCTTGCCTTGGGCTAAATAATCATTGCTTGTGGTCCCTGCCTCAGGGAGACAATCACCCCTTCAGCATCCGCTCTGCTGCCTGTTGAGTCGGTGACAACTGCAGCCCAGAGTCTTGTGGGACTTGTTCCCCATTTGTGCTTCTGTTTACCCATTCCTCGTTTGCAGATTAGAGGATTCGGACTGTGGCGGCATTACGAACTCTTCTTTTCTTGCAATGCACCAGGTTGGTTGCCCGGTTGGAAGCCCCGGAGCTACCCAGCTTAGATTTTAGGTCCCAGGTTTTGAGGGCATTGGTCGCTTCAACCTTGGTTCCATCCATGACCCCCGCTTCTTTCCAGGTGGGTTTGTCTAGCTCCTCCACCCCCTCCTTTTGGCTCCCAAACGTCTGAGGATTTCAGAGTCGGGGCGGGGATTTTGATTGGGATGAGGCTCGGGCGGCTTCAGGGGCTGCCCCTCCCATTGTGGGTGTGTAGGTAGTTGAGCCCGTTCTTCCTGCTGAGGCTTCCAGTTCATCCCAGTGGCCTTCCTTCTCGGAAGCTTTTTCCCTGGACTCTGCTTTTTCTTTAAGTTTTATTTTTATCATTCTGCGAACTGGGGGTGGAGCGGCTGGCTCGCCTGAATGGGCTCTCCCTCCCCCCTATCGGGGGGGGGGGCACTAAAAAGCGGGCGTGCTAATGGGATGACGATTTNCCATTGGATGTGGAAGAGGGGGTTATGTGTAGGATAAACATATCATTGTGACACTAGCCCTCCATATATGTCAGTTGTTTAAAATTAAACTGTACTTATGGTCGGTCTCGAGCCCATTGTTGATGTGACGATGTGCATTGACTTTTGTAACTAGCTCATCAAGATTATAACTTGCTTGGCTATATGAATTGTGGGGCCAGTCCCTGAGCCCATTATGTGCCTCTGTAACACTCCACTATCGCCCATAGGATGGGTATGGGGTGCATAATAAATGAACTAAACTAAACTCTGCCTTTTTGATAACATATACAATTATAAGCTTTATTTGTGAATCTCAATTAATTAAACAATATATCACAGAGCCTGTAGGGTTCGGTGAGATGAGCGAAGAGACATGGGAGATTTTACATAAGTACAGTACATGGTAGTTTAAGTAGCGAACGCATGTCAACGAATAACGAGTATATATAACAAAACTATTGTCCTATGAAGTCGATTTAACTTCCAAACATATATTTTTTAATAAATGTTAAATGTTTTCTGGCTAGTTATGTTAGATGTTATTAAAAATACGCATTCTACTTGTTAACATTATAATTTAAATTTGTAATAATTTGTGCAGAGAAGTGCGACAACTGGTTATGCCAACAAACACTTTCCAAACAACGATATATCTTGGATAAGTCGCTCCACAACATTGACGCTTGGACCGTCGACTTCCTTTGATGCCACTTATTTACTTATTTCATAATGAAATTATATTAGTTTGGAGTAATGTATGTTTTCTCATGTTCTGCATTCAGCACCCACATTATAGTGAGTAAATATACCATATTACTTCATTACCTAATAATGTAGGAGGGTTTGAGTAGCTTTGGGTCTTTAGGACAGAATCTCCAATAGATGGGGCGAGAGTCGCCTCATCTCTCTCGCCGAGCAAGAGTCGAAACTTATTTAAAATTGATATATCTTTGTCCTCCAACATAATATATTTCATTTGGTGCAATCATAATAATGTTCATATCTCGGTCTTTCTGGAGGCATATAAGATTTTAGGCTTTATTAGCGTATCTTTGTTAATTATACAATATATCGGCAAGTGCGTAGGCGTTACACTCCATGACCGAAAAGCTACTGAACGCCACTATAAAAACATATGTATCTTCACTTGAGCTATAAATATGTCTATTGTAATGTATTTAAAATGAAGCTCATATTTCTATCTTGCTTATGACATTAAAACATTTGTGTTTATTAACGAGTTTACGTGAAATAAACATTGATCTGAGAGAGTTGCTCTGTCGTTCAGTCTGTACGGGGTCGGAGCTCCGTAATTTTTAAAATACATGTATCTTCATTAGAACTTTAAATATATCTATGGTAAAGTGCTTAAAGTGAAGCTTATATGTCTGCTTTTCTTGAGACATATAAAACATATATGTTTATTAACGAATTTACGTGAAATAAGCATTGTTCTGAGAGAGAGTTGCTCCGTCGATCGATCTGTCCGGGGTCGGAGCTCGGCTATTATAAAAGTACACGTATCTTCGCTTTAAATTTAAATATGCCATGGTAAGGTATTTAGAATAAAGCTTATATTTCTATCTTTCTTGCGACATATAAAACTCTTACGTTTATTAGGGAATCTGCGTGAAATAGGCATGGTTCTGAGATGAATGCTGCGGTTTTCGAGCTCGACGAGAGATGAAAACTGCCACTTTATACAACTACAAATATCTTCGGTTTTACTTAAAATATTTGTCTGGTAGAGGTTTTACATATAGATCGCGTTTCTGTCTTTCTTCTGACTAATAAATAATTTTGGTTTAATAAGTAATCAATGTTTTCAACAATATTCATTCAGCGTTCATCTATTCCAAGACGGGCGACCCTTTTGAAAACACGATACTTGGGTTAACCCATCCTATACTTGGGTCAGTTTCCATATGGTTCGGAACATATCAATGAATTTTAAAATCCACCTAACCTAACACAACCAATCCCAGCCTAGCCTAATATATAGTGTATGTATTTCGTCCCTTCATTTTCTAGTGTGTGGATTAGTCAACATACTTCAGCCACGTTTTTGTGACTCCTCGCCTGCAGCCGGAGGAGTGTTTTTACCACTGCGCCACGGGGAGTACCAATTAATAATAAATTTGTAAGCCTAGAGTATTTTTTATAAGATCTTTCATTACTCACCCACATCCTTGTCGTTTATTCCCAAGTGGTTTTCTAATTCAACGCAGATCTTGGAAACCAGTGAGAGTCTTTCGAGCTTAGAAAGGTCTTCCATTGTGAGTTCTTTACGAGCAAATTACTGTTGGTAATTTGAGGGGCGACGATGATCGAGGGCTCGGATGCACCCGACTAAATTGGTTGTGTTGATTGAGGGGCGAGGACGATCTTGGGATGTATATGTGAAGACGTGAAGGATGCGCCCATCCTTCTCCACAGCCACAAGAACCAAAACAAACGCTGACGTTCTAATACAGCAGAAGGGACTCTGTAAAACATTTTCATATTACATTTACTATATTTCAAGATATAACATTGAGGATTTCAATCTAAAAAAAATTAAATAGAATTTAAAAAACATTTTAAGTTTTCATAATAATGTTTTCTTCTAAATTATTGAATGTATCAGAATATTTTACTAAATATGAATGAAATTCTAAGCCCGCAATACAGACCACGAACGTAATAAATTTCACGGTCTGAAAATAATTTCCCCTAATTGGAAAGAATGTTACCTCTAATTAGGGAAAAGATTATAGCCCCGCAATTAGTGCTAATTAGTTTGTTACTAAGGTAATGATAGACTGTAAGGATAATGATAGAATGATAGAGCGAGTATAATGTTTACTCGCTACATATACAAGAGTTCTTACATTCTTGTACAGCCACCAGCACGCATCGGGCAAGTCCTTAATCCTAATTTTCCCCGGAATACGACTTTACTTTATTTTATTTTATTATTTTAAAAACTAAAATTTTAGTTTTTTTTTGTCAACAAACAAAAAGAACCCTAAAGCTCTGTTGATTTTTTTCTGTAGCACATCTGGTACAAAAGGATTAAGAATAGGGAAGTCAGTTTAGAACAAGAATTCGCACAACTGGTTAGAAATGTTAAAAAAAGAGATAAGGAGGGCAAAAAGAAACTATGAAGTTCGTATAACAGGCCAAGCAAAGGCAAATTCTAAAGTTTTTTTCAGTTATATCGAACAAAGATTAGGGAAAGGATAGGTACATTAAAAGCCGAGGCAAGTCAGATAACGAATAATGAGGAAGGGATGAGTAGCATTTTTAATAAATATTTTATGTCTGTATTTACTAAAGACGAACTTAACTCTATGCCTTCAGCCGAACAAGTCTATGTGGGTGGGGACGAGGACAGGTTGACTAGTCTAACAGTTACTGGGAATGATATAATTAAACAAATAATAAAACTCTAACCAAACAAATCCCCAGGGCCGGATGAAATGTTTGCCAGGGTGCTTAAAGAATGCAAAGAGGAGCTTTGCTATCCATTGCCTACCATATTTAACAGTCCGGACCGGCCCGCGGTCGTATGCCGTCGCAGTGTAGGCGCTCTTCGATATTGTGAAATTGTGCTCTACTGCTACATTTGTACTGTGCATCTGCGTGTTGGGGAAATTGCAGAGGCGGTCTGCCTCAGTGATGGACAATCCTGCACTGGGACTGTCGATTGTGAGAGTGAAGATGACTCTCAAGTACAGGGTGATACCAGGCCGTACCTGGTATCAATATCCAGAAAGAAACGGCGTAGTTTTCATAGACAGCGAGACAGTGATAGTGGAGAGGACATGAAAAAGAGACAGAAAAAATTGCTTGTGATCCACGACAGGAGACACCAGTGGTACAAACTCCCAGGAACTCTCAACGGCAACCCTACCCAGCAGGACGCAAGACACGAAGATTAATAGAAGGAAGCGGCTGTTATTCCCCACAACATGCCAACTGAACTTCCACCAAAAGCTGGAGTAGCTGTAGTGGACGGTACGTCTGGCTAAGGAGTGTATGGAATATGAACCGGTGAAGCGGGTCTTCACCGGCCCTACGTAACAGTTGGGACAGAAAAGGCCGTGGAACGGTTGGTTTTGAGAATATTGTGATGGTTACTCCAGAAGAAGGTATTATGCACACCAAGATCATAGTTTTTAAGTATCCAACTTATTTGGATCCTGATTGTCTTCTTCTCAACAATGATAGTGTTGTTTGGGCAAAGAAGAACAGTGTTCGTGGTGACAAACAAAGCCAGGTTGTTGCCTTGGTAAAGGGTGAGGCTCCGGAAAGAAATTTGTGCACGGACTAGGCTACAGGAGAGTTGCAAAATACTTTGAGGAGCCCATATTATGCATGAAGTGTTCACGTTAGGGACACTGACCCCAGGTGTCGGTGTTGTGATAAGGAACACGACTCGCGTGAGTGTAGTCAAGATTGACAAAAGTGAAAAGATCGTCCCATTTTGTTGCAATTGTCGAGGCAGCCACAATGCTAGTTCCTATCTATGCCCCATGAAGCCTCATCTGAGGGACTCCAGGACGGGTCCTACAAGCAGGATAGATGTATCCTCGAAGGAAGGAGAGATTGTGCAGCTGGAACATGGAGGAAACAGCTGGAAGCCAACGACAGCCTCTATGAACAATGTGTGGGAGAAAGGAACGGAGATAATTAAGGCGAGCCTAGGGAAAGTAAGTAATGCAGTGGAAAAACTGATACCTTGTGAGGACAAGGTTCAGGAAAATATGGTCAACTCTGAGGTTGGTAATCAAATTTTGGAATATCTAAAAAAAAAAATAGACAAGAGGATTGAGGCATTGGATAAATTGGTAATGGAGGGTAGACGGGATGAAGATGGTGGTGAAACAGGACGTGTAATTGAAAGTAAAACAGGACGTGAAATGGAAACTTGCGTAGAAGAAAGTAAGGAAGCGCATGACGTAACGATGAGAAAGGATAGTCAAGAAAATACACTTTCTAGTAGTGTTAGCGGTGTTCAACCTCCTGTAGTGACAAATGTTGAAACAAAGGTTAAAGTAAAACGGTATACATAAATAAGAGAAGAAAATAGATATGAATAATATTACCTTCTATGTTAGTAGTAGTTGTGCAAGTGCAGGCAATGCGTCACAAATACAGGCGATGAGTCACAATAACGTGGCTGAAGATAACGTTTCGGTCCGTCCAGGACCATTCACAAGTCGATTGTGATGTGGGAGTTGTTGTTGTTATAGATTCAGCTACTCGGAACAAGTTCCAAGTAGCACGGGCTATGGTGAGCCCGTAACTTACCTGGCACAGGAGCTGGGCAAGAAGCACGGGCTATGGTTAGCCTCGTGGACAGGAGATGTCTCCCGTGGATGTGGGAGTTGTCGCAGGGCAATAAGTAGGCAAGAGAGAGGTGAGGAGCCTTGCTCCTCACCTCTCCTCATACCATGGTGAGCCCGTAGCTTACCTGGCCCAGGAGCGGGGCAAGCAGCACGGGCTATGGTGAGCCCGTAGTTGACTTACCTGGCACAGGAGCGGGGCAAGTAGCAGGGCTATGGTGAGCCCGTAGTTGACTTACCCGGCCCAGGAGCGGGGCTGTGTGCTCTAGTAGAGGGGATAGTAGAAGGAATAAGAACTGCAGAAGGCCCATAAGAACATAAGAACAAAGGCAACTGCAGAAGGCCTATTGGCCCATACGAGGCAGCTCCTATTTATAACCACCCAATCCCACTCATATACATGTCCAACCCATGCTTGAAACAATCGAGGGACCCCACCTCCATAATAAGAACATAAGAACATAAGAACAAAGGCAGCTGCAGAAGGCCTATTGGCCCATACGAGGCAGCTCCTATTTATAACCACCCAATCCCACTCATATACATGTCCAACCCATGCTTAAAACAATCGAGGGACCCCACCTCCACAATGTTACGCGGCAATTGGTTCCACAAATCAACAACCCTGTTACTGAACCAGTATTTACCCAAGTCTTTCCTAAATCTAAACTTATCCAATTTATACCCATTGTTTCGCGTTCTGTCCTGTGTTGTGGAACCAATTGTGGAACCAATCGACCAATTATGGCCGTTCATGTTTAACAAATTTGTTATCTTTTTATTCTAGCATAGTTGAGGCAGTTGATAGTGGTAAGGATTGTGATGTTGTGTACCTTGACTTTAGCAAAGCTTTCGATACAGTGCCACATGAAAGACTGATTAAAAAGATAGAGGCTCATGGTATTGGGGGTGCTATATTAAGCTGGATTAGGGCATGGCTATATCAAAGGAAACAGAGAGTTAGTATAAATGGAGTCAAGTCAGAGTGGGAAAATGTTGTAAGTGGAGTGCCTCAAGGCTCTGTCTTGGGACCTCTGTTGTTTATAATATATATAAATGATTTAGATTCAGGTTTGAGTAGCAACATTTGCAAATTTGCCGATGATACGAAAATCGGTAGGGAAATTAATTCGGAGGAGGACTCACTATCACTTCAAGTTGATCTAGATAGGGTTTTGAAATGGTCAAAGGACTGGCAGATGCAGTTTAATGCTGACAAATGTAAAGTTCTGAGGCTAGGTAATGATGATAGAGTTACAAGATACGAGCTAGATGGTGTTGAGATTGCGAAGTCGGATTGCGAAAGGGATCTGGGAGTTATAATTAGTAAGAATTTAAAACAAAAGGATCAGTGCATAAATGTTCGTAATAAGGCAAATCGGACACTCGGATTTATTAATCGCAGCGTAAGTAACAAGACACCTGGTGTGGTTCTCAAGCTATATCTTGCTCTAGTTAGGCCCCATTTAGATTATGCAGTTCAGTTTTGGTCGCCATATTATAGAATGGATATAAATTCACTTGAACGTGTCCAGCGTAGGATGACTAAGTTAATTCCCCAAATTGGATCTTTCATATGAAGAAAGATTAACAAAGCTTAGTTTGCATTCACTGGAGAGGCGAAGAGTTAGGGGTGACATGATAGAGGTTTACAAGTGGATGAATGGACATAACAAAGGGGATATTAATAGGGTATTGAAAGTATCAACACAGGACAGAACGCGAAACAATGGGTATAAATTGGATAAGTTTAGATTTAGGAAAGACTTGGGTAAATACTGGTTCAGTAACAGGGTTGTTGATTTGTGGAACCAATTGCCGCGTAACATTGTGGAGGTGGGGTCCCTCGATTGTTTTAAGCATGGGTTGGACATATATATGAGTGGGATTGGGTGGTTATAAATAGGAGCTGCCTCGTATGGGCCAATAGGCCTTCTGCAGTTACCTTTGTTCTTATGTTCTTATGTTCTTATGTGTTGATACTTTCAATACCATATTAATATCCCTTTGTTATGTCCATTCATCCACTTGTAAACCTCTATCATGTCACCCCTAACTCTTCGCCTTTCCAATGAATGCAAATTAAGCTTTGTTAATCTTTCTTCATATGAAAGATTTCTAATTTGGGAATTAT
>WNGS01163947.1:11468797-11499445 GCA_020271785.1 Procambarus virginalis | reverse complement strand
TTGGGCCCTGTTGGGCTACTTGTGGCCCGGTTGCGTGCCTTTTTTGGGCTCTGTCTTCGCTTCTTTGGCCGGTTTTCTGTTCCTGCTCACTCTTTTGGCTACTTTTCTTGTGCAGTAGTCTTGGTTGCCGCCTTCCCGCAGGGTAGGTTGCGCGTTTTCGGCCGGCATGTCATGCGCGTGCGCCGCGGAGTTTGTTTTGGTCTGGGCGGTGTGTAGTGCGGTGTTCGTCGTCTTTTTGCTCCAGTGCTTCGCCTTTCGCTCTTCTCCCTTGCCGCGGTATGTGCCCCTTTTCGCTCCGGGGGTGTCCTGGGTTCCAGTTGTGGGGAGGCCGCCGAGGTTTCCCCTGTGTCATGGGTGTGGGCCGCCTTCTTCGCCTCTTCCTTGCTCTCCTGCAGGTCCGGCTCTGGCTTATTCACCTGGCGGTGCTCCCAGGTTCTTCTGGGCTCGGTTGAGTCGTGTCACTTCGAGCCACCGTTTGCCAGGTGAGTTTCTGCGGTCTGGCGTCTTTTGGCAGGGCGCTGGATGTGGTGTTATATGCCTGTCTTTCTTTAGGTCTCTTTTTGTACGACTGAGACCGTTCGCACACCAGTGTCGGTCCCCTTTTTTCACCCCTTCCTGTCCCACTCTTGTGCATGTCCATCCCATGCTAGGGTCATTCAGGGGTCCCACCTTTGTTAGTGTTATGTGGTGTGGGGGTTTGTGGTGTTGGTTCTGTACTCGCCTGGTAGGGCTTCTGGCTGTGCTTGCAAGGTTTATGCGCTCTGGCTTTTGGGTCCCGCCTATCTGGTAGAACTTGCGGGATAGTACCAGTGGAGTGCAGTGGTGCCATAGGCACACTCGGGGAACACTGTATATCCATCAGAGGTCTGCAGTTGTTACACGACCTCCTTGCGAGCATACGCCTTCTCGCTAGTACCTTATTTTGAGGTTAACTTGGTGCTTCCGGGGCTTAGCGTCCCCGCGGCCCGGTCATCGACCAGGCCTCCTGGACTGGTCATGCTGGCTGTTGGACATGGCTGCTTGCTGCCCGACGTATGAGTCACAGCCTGGTTGATCGGGTATCCTTGGAGGTGCTGATCCGGTTCTCTCTTGCACCAACCCGTCACCGCATCTTTATTACGTCAATATTGACTTCTTCGTTCCGTGCATAGGTGCCATACTAAACATAATGGTTTCCCTTAAAAAACTTCGTGGAAAACACCGACCTTACCTGACCTACTTAGTAGGTTACAATAAGCATCTTATGGTTTCGTAATTACAATTGTTACTTAACCTATTATCGGTATGCCACTGCACTCTGTGAGGGGATTGCAAGTTATGCCCCTATGGTACGGTCTGTGGACTTTCGGGGCACACTAGCTTGCCTTCGACTTAGTTATGGCCCATCCTGGTTGTGGGGAGTCTGTGGGCCTGCAGGCCGCCCCATGCGTCTTCCTGGTGGGCCTCCCTTTGGCCGGTCTAGCCTGGCCTCGGGCCGGGCTTGGGGTGTACATGAGCTCCCGGTTCCCCATCCAGCCGGTTTGGAGCGGGGTTTCTCCGCCGTCGGTCGCCTGGTAGGCGGGTTCCTGGGCCTGCTGGGTTCTGTCGTGTCTCAGTGGGCCCTGTCTGGGGTCTATCTGCTCCGTTCTCTGCCTTTGCCGGAGCGAGTTGCTCTTTACCTGTGGCATGTTGCGGTGGTGTATACTCCCCTAGTTGTGCTTGCGGGGGTTGAGCTCTGGCTCTTTGGTCCCGCCTCTCAAACGTCAATCTTATAACAGGTGTACGGTTTCCTGAGCCTATTGGGCTCTTATCGTATCTACACTTGAAACTGTGTTTGGAGTCAGCCTCCACCACATCGCTTCCTAATGCATTCCATTTGTCAACCACTCTGACACTAAAGTTCTTTCTACTGTCTCTGTGGCTCATTTGGGCATTCGGTTTCCACCTGCGTCCCCTAGGGCGTGTGCCCCTTGTGTTAAACAGCCTGTCTTTGTCCACCAGGTTGTATGTTGCTACTACTGCGCGTGTGCATTAGTACCGTGTTTCGCAGTGGCGTGTCCTTACTCCTGGGGTTTTTTATGCTTCTGCTCTTTCGTCCTGCCTCACCCCAGTCGTTTTCCTGGCATCTCCTTTGGTCAGTTTTGCCTGCACTTGCTGCTATGTTGGGGGACGTGGTCGGTTTCCACCACTTCATTGTTTGTGTTCCCTTGTTTTCCTCCTCTGCCACAGGGGTGTTCTGCGTGTGTTCCTTGGCTTCTTGGGCTTTTTTCGGCCTGTGTCCTGTGGTGTGCTTCTTTGTCTCGGTCTGTTGCTGTTGCTCGTACCTCTTGGTTCGGGTAGGGTTCTGGCGGCAACCCTTCCGCCTTCTTTGGTTTCCTTGCTTGCCCTGCCACTTGGTTTTTTGGGGTCTTGCGATGTCTCGCGTCGGACCCGTCATTTGTTCTCCTGGCGGGTTTGCTTGCTTTGGGATTTGTCTGTTCGGCAGACGTTCCATCTCCTTGTACCACCTGAGTTCGGTGGTCGCACCCGAGATCTTCTTGCGGCTCCGCCTTTTCCTGGGCTCGGAGGGGCCTTGTCGGGGCTGCTTCCGTCTGCCTCGTGGTCTCGCCTCCGGCTGGTGGTCGGTGTCCCACCTGCGTGTTTCTCTTGGCGGCAGTATGGGGTGTTTTGGCGGTCCTTCCTTTTCCTGTACCTTCTTAGGTGGTTCCTCTTGTTAGCGTCGGCCTGGTTTTTTGGTGGGGGTTGGGGGCCGTCGGCGTGCCACATACTGTCGCCTCTCTCTCTTTTTGTGCGGCGCTGGCGGAGTCGCTTTGGCTTGCTTTCGGTCTTGTTTCTACACCGCTTAGTAAGCTGTCTTGTGCTTCGTTTCCCCTCCGGCCTGTTCGTGCGCCGCTTGCACCATCCTGGTTTCTGGTCAGCGTGCTCTGTCTTCTCCTCGGTTGGTAGTGCCTCTTCGGTTCCGGTTTGTTTTTCGTCGGCTCTTTTCCTTTTGGGCATTTGCCTCTGGGGGTCGGGTCGCTGTGTTTTCCTGCTCCTTTGGTTTTAGCGTTTTGGTTGTTTGGGTGGTGTCCGCCTCCCGGTTCCGTCCCTTTGATCTTCCTCTGTGGGTAGTTAGCTCCGGGGAGCCGACGGGGCTCCCCCCAGAAAACCAGCGTTGAATGTAATGAAACGCCATTTTCTGGGTGAGTCCCGGAGGCTCCCCGGCAACCCTCCCTCCCTCCGGTCGGCGGTTTTTCGCGTGTCTTGACATCCAGCCTCAGAACTGATGGGTGGATAGCCGGCGTGGGAGGTCTGGGGCTCCACCTTCCCCCTCCCGGGGAGGGGGGAGCTGCGCAGACAGCGGCGCGGTGACGTGTGACGTCACACTAGTTTGCTTGTTTTTCTGTTTGGGAGTTCTATCCACTAGTTCGGATTTTGGTAGCAATTTTAACCAGAATAGGGGTTTGTTTTGGGGCGCTTACCTTTCTGGGTGCCTGTCCCGGTCGATGGCAGACATAGAATGCTTCCAACCACACGGGGGCTTCTATAGGCCATTGCTCCCCGTGCCTCTCTGAGGGGGCCCGGTTCTGGCCGTGGTCTCCGGTAGGCCTAAGAACTCCATACACATGACTGATGCCAAAGTCTGAAATTAGCATATCAGCCTGGGATAGCTCCGGGGAGCCTCCGGGACTCACCCAGAAAATGGCGTTTCATTACATTCAACGCTGGTTTTTTCTTTGATACATTGTCATAATTTCTATGAATATTTTTTACAATTGTCTTACATATGTTTTGCAATTTTTTTTTAAGTATTGGCTGTATGTATATCCTTCATGTCAGTTGGTCATTTTTAATGTGAATGTGATCACTGAGATAACCATCCCCACTAGGTTGATCCATTGGTGAGTCTCATGATGGTAGAGAAGGTACCCGATTCAACCTATGAAATGGTTGGTGGCCTTGACAAGCAAATCAAGGAGATCAAAGAAGTTATAGAACTACCCGTCAAACATCCAGAGCTTTTTGATGCCCTTGGAATTGCACAACCTAAGGGTGTGTTACTATATGGACCTCCAGGGACAGGTAAGTTAGTAATTATTTCTTTATTTACTTATTTATTAAAATATAAATTGAAAATCAAGTTTTGACTCGAGTTGTAAAGATGTTGGATAACATGGCTTCAACTTGCAAATAATTATATATCCAAAGAAAAGTCGGTGAAAATGCATGGGTAATGAGAGGTCTGATCATGCCCACAGAAGGAAAATAAAATGGTTTGTACAAGTGCCCTCACTGTAAGTCTGGATACCACAAAAAAATTACGCGTTTTGCTTTCTTGTAGTTTTAGAACACTTCAAACACAGTAAAACATTTCTAAAATATAAATGGATTGTTTTAATCTTTACTGTTAAAAGAGCATGTTTAGTAAATAGGAACAAAAGATGTTGCGATTGAAATTATGCGATGAGCTGACACCCTTGATTTCAACAAATTCCCATCTGAGACCCCATTTGATTTTTTCTATAAAATACAAATTTTGGACGAGACCTATCCAGCGGATGGATATTATCTGTTAAAAGGAATTCTTGATATGGAGGTCCAAATTTTTGAGGGTGTTGTATACAGTACTATACAGTATGTTGATTTAACTGGCTAAACTTAAAGACAATCTCACAGCCACAGAAAATTCTAAGTACTTGTGAATATTATGTGGAAAAATTATCTTTATACAAGAACTACATATTTATTAGCACAAGCTATGATGAAGTGTTAAGAAGATTTTATGTCACTAGTCATCCGTTAATCATCTCTCAAAAAAGTCTAGTTTCCATTGTGGCAGAGGAATGTGTACTAAATACATTGTACTGTATTGTACTACCAAAATTATAAACAAAAATGAATAAACAAATTATATAATATGCTAATTAGATTACCAAAAATGGCAAAATATTGTATTCAAAATTTTCTGCAGATGTTTCATCCAACTAGTGAAATGCTCATTTAACAGTTCAGTACTGTACAATACTAGTGTGGGGATAAACTTCAGAAACTCATTATTCTTAATATTATTCTCAATAATGCTCAATCATACATGGTTTCAGGTAAAACTCTGCTTGCCCGAGCAGTAGCCCACCACACAGACTGTACATTCATCCGTGTCTCAGGCTCAGAGCTGGTTCAGAAGTTTATTGGTGAAGGTTCAAGAATGGTTAGGGAATTGTTTGTGATGGCCCGTGAGCATGCCCCCTCCATTATCTTTATGGATGAAATTGACTCTATTGGATCTTCACGCATCGAGTCTGGCAGTGGTGGAGATTCGGAAGTACAGCGAACAATGTTGGAATTGCTAAACCAGTTAGATGGCTTTGAGGCTACAAAGAACATCAAGGTATGAATGAATGAATGAATGAATGGTATGACTAGCAAATATGAGTTCATTAGCTATGATCTGTAACAGTCCCAGAAATTAATATTTTTAATAATTTATTTAATCATTGTTGTTTTTCTTAGGTAGTCCATGTGCAGTGTTAAACATTTTTTTATTTTTCCTCAATTTTTTTTATTTATATATGAAAAACCTTTGAATTACAGTATACCATTGTTAATTATAATCCTTTCAAGATCAAAATACTGTAGCTTTAACTAGAAATAAATGCCTCTAGTTGATCTCAAGTGTTAATGTTATATGATTTGCTTATCAATATAATTTATGTCAATCATCAATCACATTTTTTTCAAAACAGGTGATTATGGCCACAAATCGCATTGATATATTGGATCCTGCCCTCTTACGCCCTGGACGCATTGACCGAAAGATTGAATTCCCTGCTCCAAACGAAGAAGCTAGGCTAGACATTCTCAAGGTTAGTTTATTCATTCGCCTGAAGTTAAATACCAGTACTGTACATTAGCGGTAGTGGCATTTCTTACACCTTATTTGTACATGTGATTGGAAATGTCTGCTCCAGAAATTTTGGATTGTCTATAAAGCCAGGGAGGAACTTGTCAGGGTTTGAAAAACCAGTATTAATGAGAAGGTACCAGAGATTATCTGTTCTTTATAGATTGCTTATCTTTTCTTTAAAACAGAACATACAGCATTGCAGTTAATCAAAAGTACAGTAATATTAATAAATATATATAATGTATAATATTGTCTTACCTTGTTTATGAACTTTTCAGATTCATTCTCGTAAGATGAACCTCACGAGAGGAATAAACTTGCGTAAGATTGCAGAGATGATGCCTGGAGCATCAGGAGCCGAGGTGAAGGGTGTGTGTACAGAGGCTGGAATGTATGCTTTGCGAGAGCGTCGTGTTCATGTTACTCAAGAAGACTTTGAGATGGCTGTTGCCAAAGTAATGCAGAAAGATAGTGAAAAGAATATGTCTATCAAAAAGCTGTGGAAGTAGGAGGAATTTTCCACTCGTTGATATATAAACCATTTGAATTTAATTGTACTATACCATGAACTCCAAGATGCTAGGGAAAGTGCATCAGAGTTATTTATTATTGTATATTTTATCACAGCTATGTAGTTACTTTTGTGCTTTATATTTTAATTTGTTTTTCTTTTCGTGTGTAACTTTGAATTTAACTGTTACTTTATATGGCTGCGACTGATTTAATTAGGTCTTTAGAAAATAAAGTTTTGATAAACTATGCTGCTTTTTTACCTCTTTTTCTATATAAGATATTTACTATAATCTGTATGCAATGACAAAAATATATACAGTACAATATAGTAACTACTTGCTAGTCTTACTTCATCTTTTGAGCACGATATATGAGCATATTGAATCTGTTCAAAAGTGCATACAGCAGGAGGATTTTTGGCTTTGGGGTTTTGAACAATTTTAAAGAGCAGGTTTAAGAAATTCTGGATCTCAGTTTAAAGCTAATAGAGTTGAAAGTCATGGTAGTGACTATATTGTTAGTGAAAGTAGTATAGACGTGGACAAACTAAACTTATATGGAACTAGATCTTTTCTTCTTTTTGCTTGTGAATAGTTATATTCAGCAAATGTAATTCATAACACACAAATCACAATAGCGTGATACTTCAAATGAACAAATCCACAAGGGTTGTGGCGCAATCGACTGAGGAGCACCTGGGATCATCCTGGACGTAAGTTCGAATCCTCATTACGGCCCTTGTGGATTTGTTAATTTAATCATCATAAGTTCAATAATAGGGAAATACATTGTGAGTATTTCTACTCCAAGAGATATGTACAACAATGCAGGTCATAGGCAGGTTCTTCTTCATGGTCTAGGACACCCTCTGCATTGGACAGACTATTAATTTTTATTTGTTTTTCAGTTATTGTATAATAGTACTGTGTTGTTATTACCAAGTAAATTTATACAAAATAGTCAAAACGTTCTTATAATTTTACCTTAAAAAAAAATGGTATCATTCCTACAGAAGTACAGTTAAAATAAGATATACAAACTGTACTTTTAAGAACAGCACCTTAAAAGATGATGTTACAGTACTAACAAACTTGCATTCATGCCGGATAGTTGAGTCTTATCTTGCTTGCCAATATTATTCCTCAAAGGGCAAGAATTATAAAAGAATATTAAATAAAATAGTGGTCATCTGTACTATAAATAAAGTTTTATTTTACGTACACCAAATACAAAAGTTTTAAATAAAAATTTGTCAAACTTTTTTTTGTTTGCACAAGAAATGCGAGACTATAACCTTGTCCAATAAAAATAAATGAGTAAAATTTGGTTCAGTTCCTCCTCCTCCTAACTCTGGATATTCTCCAAGCATTGGGTTCTTCATATTTATTATACAGGGGTTCAAGTCTCTGGTTCTTCTTGTACTTGCTGAGCTTGGTTGGATCGCCTTGCTTAAAGAAGGACGGGGCAAACTCTACCAACCACTTGGGATCTATTGTTGTTACCTCACGCATGTACTCCTTCGTTGTCTGCACCAGTTCATGATACACTACCCTGAAGCAAAAATATATAAATTACTTGTAACCATTGTAAACAAATTTAAATACAGTATCTGCAAATCAACAATGATGCATTTAAGTACAAAATCTATATCAGGTAATACACTAACTAGTTCCATATCACTTTGCTATAGAATATATAGTAGTTCTAATATTGCTCACATAGACATCAAATAATACTATATGGTATATTTCAAATAATACTATATGGTATATTTTTTGTACAGAACTGATGGTCATTAAGAATTATTCATTACTAACCATAACATTAGTCAATATTTCAGTATTCAAAACTACACTGTAAATATTCTTTACCTTCAATGCAATGGCATAAATTCTTCATTAACACAATGTTTTACTGTACTTACCATTCTGGTTGTCTATTAAAGAGGGCTGACGAAGGGTGAATATAGACTACCTGGGAGTCTACAAGTGTTCTGTAGCCCTCCTGAGGATCCTTCTTCGCTGCATTTCGAAAGAACCCGGAGCAAATTGCTTTCTGGGCTCTAGCCACGTTCTTGCCACATGACACAACATCCAGTTTATGTCTTAAAAAATATAACAAAGAATTAGACAAGTTTTTAATAAAATACCCCTGTATATTTTTTGTAGTAAATATGCCCTTTGTATTAAACTAATGTATTTTCTTCTAAAAGATAAATAGTATAAATATACAGTAATACCAGACACTTAGTGAGAGTGAATTAATTAACTAAAGATATACTCACCTGTCCATAATACCAAGTAATTGCTTTCTAACATCTTGAGCTCTTTTAAGTGTACGCATCTGAACAAAGTTTTCATAGCACCAAGCATTGGAGAATTTATTGTTTTTCCAAGAGTTGTACACTGCAAGAAGTGTAAGATGATCTCCCTCAGCCTGGTTGAATTTGGCTTTCTTCTGGTCAGCTAAAGCTTGTTTTTCTTTAGGCCTGGTAAATAAATCACTAATATCATTAATATCAACATGTCAATAAAATGTAAGTTGTCTATTAAATCACAAAAAATTTTACATAAATATTCTAATCAAAAAGAAAAATAAGGAATTAAGCAGTTGCTTTCAAAGCCAATGCCTGGGTTCATTCCTGAAACAATTCTGTTGATTATTTAATTGTAGCTCAGGATAATCTTGGATGCGTGTAGAAATTATGTGATCGTTAATGAAGCCGTGTTTGGAATTGTCAGCACCTTGAAATAAATGTGGTCATCTTGCCTACATGCTGAGATTGTCGAGGCTTACAGTCCCCAAATGGCCATGTAAAGGCTGAAGACATTTATATTTTTCATGAAGACTTAGATCACCAACTTAATAATGAAGAACTCTCCCAATGCCAAATAAAGCATCTTGAAAGAGACAAATGTCATCTATGTCTTCTACACTAACTTCAGGACTGTCAACCCCAATGATTTCAATATACAGGCAAGATGACAACATCTATTTCAGGGTGCCTGAGTTATGCACAAACACTAAGGCTGTATCAGAGATCACATCATTTTGACACAACCAGATGAAATTATTCATTTTGCATATGCAACATAGCATAACAACAAAAAGAAAATTACAACCTAAGGACATTGCAAAACACAACAAATAGTGACAGAACAATATCTTTAAACCATAATATACCTTCTATTAGGTATATTATTAAGAAACAATAAGTTTGACAAAAAAATTAAAGCTATACAGTATGTATCAAAACCGTTTTATCCTACATCTAAATATTTGATTAACCTTACTTTATAATACCAACATGACTAAGAAAGTGCACAGGAAACCTCACAAGCATAAATTACTTACCTATAAAATACATTTTGCACAGATAACATGGAAACAATTGTGAGGATTTCATCTGAACACTGTAAGTGTACTGACATAATCAGCATCTTTGAAAGGTTGGGATCAAGAGGAAATTCAGCCATTCTTCTACCCAGTCGGGTTAGCAAACCCTCGTCATCCAATGCACTGAAAGAAAATTAATATATGTTAGAACATCGCTTGGGTTCAGAACTGACTTGAAAAGATCTCCTATGCATCAAAAAAGTCAGTTATCAGGCTGGGATTGAACTCTCTTCTGAACAGGGCTCTCTTCTGAACAGAGCTAGACATTGTATAGGACTAAGTAGTTTAAGCTCAGAAATAAAAATCATATTAATCTTCAAAACCTTAATATTACGTCTCTATTCCTAAACTTGAAAACAGTAATTCAGGTAATGAACTACAGAATTTAACTTTCCATAAATTAGCTTACCTAAGAGAGTGAAGAGTCTCGAGAGCCATGACCATGGCATCTGTTGGTGGAGGATCCATAAAGTCAAAACCCAGCAGGTCATTGATCCCCATTGCTTTTAACTGCAGTACAGTTGCAGCTAGATTGGTCCGCTGAATCTCTGGTACACTTGTTGGCAACATTTCATCTCTGTGTAGGACAAGTAGATTAACCAGTGTCAAACTTATAACAAAAAATAAATTAGTGGCATACTTCTCTTCTAATTCAAGAGCATTAGATAGGTGGCCATAAAGTGAACTAACCCCTAGACTGCACCATATAGTCCCAGCCAAGTTGCACTGTACAACCTGTCTTGACACAGTATTTAATACTTTAAGTCTTTCCAACACGTGTAAGGGTGGAAACAGATATTATCATATTTACTGATACCAATGATCAACAGAGGTCTCCAGCTCCAAAATGCCATAGAAAAAAACCATCCCATTCCATTTCAGTAACCCCAGTGACTCATTTAAGTCGAAAATGAATGTGCATAAAACTCCCATGGGCCCCACACTCCTCAGTAGTTAAGAATGGAGGAACAAGTCTGTATTTTCTAAATTTTGGAGAATGTCAGTGACAAAAGTGATATGAATAAAGATAAGAACTACTCCCTTCCAGACAATTGTAAATATATAGATGTAGTAAGACATAATGATAGCAGTGATGGTGAGAATTGTCAGGCAAGGGTGGTGTGGCGAGTGATGAGAATATGGACCATGTGGAAAGCTCAACACCATATCACAATACCGATGGTGAGGGTGAGTGGGGGAGGATGTTGGAAGTGATGGTAGTGGCAGGGATGATAAGGACAGTAGTGGAGATGGTGAGACAAGAGTAGGAAAGTGGATGGTAATGGTGGTGGAAATGGTGGAAAGGATGGTAATGGTGGAAATAGTAATGGGAAAGCTAGTGGTGACAGCGATTAGATATGATGGCAATGGTGGTTATGATATGTGTGCGAACATGACATGACAATCACAGAAGTAGAAATGAGTCAACACGATGCAAGAAATGTGAAGTACTGTACTGATGTGATGGTGGTGATAGTCATAGTGATGTGTGCATCAACCTCACACAATGCACACATCACAATGCACAGCAAAAGAATAATATTTTGTTTTTATAACACTTCAATCCCTAATAGGTTCAATGAATATTTTTGTTATAACTTGACAATTTGACTATATTTAGCATGAGAAACATGAAACCCCCACCCATGTATATAATTTAGGATAGTAACAAATATTTTCTTATATTTAAATTTAAGCTTGTAGAAGATGGCACATCTGAAATGCCCACAGCCCAGGTGATATCGAATATTTTTTTGAGGGAACTGATAGAAAATGCAATCCCAGGTATATATATATATATATATATATATATATTAGTATATTTTGGTAGCAGTCTTTCCTGTAGACATATGTTATTAATATGACCGAAAAAGTAAGATTAATAATTCTAACACGAATTTTCTCAATTTTCCTTATGTTTGTTTTTACTGATGACGGTAAATTAAAAATCAATTCTCCAAAATTCATTCTTTATTTCTTAGTCTGACGCGACACTTGAGCGCGTTTCGTAAAACTTATTACATTTTCAAAGACTTTAGTTGCACACACACAGAACAACTATAACTGAACAGAGTTTAAATACCGCATTTGGGTGAGGTGACATGTTACAATGGTTTGGGGTGAGGTGAGAACAAACACAGAACACGAAACAATGGGTATAAGGGAAGAATAGATCTGTAACTGCAGAAGCCTATTGGCCCGTATTTCTTGATGTTTCTATATTGGAGCGGAGTCTTGAAGTAGGTAGAATATAGTAGTGCGTTAATTGGCTGTTGATTGCTGGTGTTGACTTCTTGATGTGTAGTGCCTCGCAGATGTCAAGCCGCCTGTTGTCGCTGTATCTATCAATGATTCTGTGTTGTTTGTTAAGATTTCTCTGGTGATGGTTTGGTTGTGGGAAGAGATTATATGTTCATATATATGAAAATATAATTATAATAAGAGATTATATAATATGAACATATAATTATAATAAGAGATTATATGTCATATAATATGAACATATAATCTCTTCCCACAACCAAACCATCACCAGAGAAATCTTAAAAACAACACAGAAATCATTGATAGATACAGCGACAACAGGCGGCTTGACATCTGCGAGGCACTACACATCAAGAAGTCAACACCAGCAATCAACAGCCAATTAACGCACTACTATATTCTACCCACTTCAAGACTCCGCTCCAATATAGAAACATCAAGAAATACGGGCCAGAGATTATATGTTCATATAATATGAACATAAATCTCTTCCCACAACCAAACCATCACCAGAGAAATCTTAACAAACAACACAGAAATCATTGATAGATACAGCGACAACAGGCGGCTTGACATCTGCGAGGCACTACACATCAAGAAGTCAACACCAGCAATCAACAGCCAATTAACGCACTACTATATTCTACCCACTTCAAGACTCCGCTCCAATATAGAAACATCAAGAAATACGGGCCAATAGGCCTCTGCAGTTACAGATCTATTCTTCCCTTATACCATTGTTTCGTGTTCTGTGTTTGTTCTCACCTCACCTCATATAATATGAACATATAATCTCTTCCCACAACCAACCATCACCAGAGAAATCTTAACAAACAACACAGAAATCATTGATAGATACAGCGACAACAGGCGGCTTGACATCTGCGAGGCACTACACATCAAGAAGTCAACACCAGCAATCAACAGCCAATTAACGCACTACTATATTCTACCCACTTCAAGACTCCGCTCCAATATAGAAACATCAAGAATACGGGCCAATAGGCCTTCTGCAGTTACAGATCTATTCTTCCCTTATACCCATTGTTTCGTGTTCTGTGTTTGTTCTCACCTCACCCCAAACCATTGTAACATGTCACCTCACCAAATGCAGGTATTTAAACTCTGTTCAGTTATAGTTGTTCTGTGTGTGTCAACTAAAGTCTTTGAAAATGTAATAAGTTTTACGAAACGCGCTCAAGTGNTTGTAAGGAACAAGTAATAACTACCTCTGGACAGGAAAGAAAGACCTGAATCACCAAGCACTGAGCAACCTACCCATCGCTAGAGAAGAGTACCCATGCGTGACCTCACTGCACCTGGACCCAAACCACAGAGAAGGGGGAGCTCTAACAAGAAAGTTATCACCAACACATCCTTACAATAACTCCAGTGATAACTCCAAAAAAGTTCACACACAGACACCCTCAGAAGACTGCAAGTGAAACCAAAAATTAAAAAGTGTACAAGTTATAGGACTTATCTGCATGTTTGCTCTTTATATAATGTTCATTTTACATTATTTTACATTATGTGAACTACAAGATCAGGCTCAAGCCTGGACCTAGTGCTACTCACCCCAGTCACCAGAGAATGAGGGAAACATACCTCTAAAGTGCACTGGGAATGCCAAAACTTCCACCTTGGATGATATCCCAAGGTGGAAGTCTAGCCATGAGGTACCTGTAGCCATGAGGTACAGTACTCATGGCTATGAGGTACCTTTAGCCAGGAGGTACCCAGGAGTTAAGCAACTGTTCTGGTTTGCATTCTGGGAAAGGTCAGTAGTTGACCGAGGAGGACCTCTATTAGCCTAACAGGCATCCTGTCTCTGACTATGGAAAGCCATAAGATAAGCCACACTTGGCATACAATCACATTGCCACCAAGTTTCTCTAGCAAACTCTGGAAAAAAAACATTGCCTACCATTACATACACATAAACTAAGACTACTTAGTTGTCTTAAGCCTTACTTGACACCAAAGTCTTGAGGCACTGCTCAGAGAGGAGTCTTCCCAATTAGAGGAAGCACAATCACATGAGAAGATATAAGATCTCTAGTGATCATCAGTCTTTACTAATGACACCAGGAAGAGACCCTGGAGCAAAT
This sequence comes from Procambarus virginalis, assembly GCA_020271785.1. Lineage (NCBI taxonomy): Eukaryota > Metazoa > Arthropoda > Malacostraca > Decapoda > Cambaridae > Procambarus > Procambarus virginalis. The sequence continues at coordinate 11,485,297 of WNGS01163947.1, read as the reverse complement.
CTGAAGTGGAGAGGCATTCAGAAACACAATTCAGCATTACAGTGAAACATTGGTAAAGCAAGGGACCTGCTATGCATGGACAGGAAAGCCCAAAAGAGAATCAGGTATATTTAACTTAATAAGAGTGGAGGTCTCTGCCAAGAGCCATAGACACAGTGAACAACGCAAGCTGAAAGGGTGAGGTGTCCCCATTTTAGATTCTGAATATGGCCTAAATGAAAATTGAAAGGGGAGGGAAAATGAGAAAACCTATGTAAAATATAGTACCATAGCTTCTAATCCATCTGTGTATTAGTATTGTTAAACAAAAAGATAGAAGTTCACATATAGGTACTGTATCACTATAGACTATGATCAATGAATCATCACAAAAAAGTGAACGTTTCAACCAGTTCAGATTTTCATAAAATTTGGTAGGACATGAGGTAACTTACATACCGGGTCCGGGTAATACAGTCGAGTTCGTTCTTGACACACAATTGAGAATTCAAGGTTCGAATCCCAGGTGGGATAGAAATGGTAGGGCACATTTACTTTCACCTAGCAGTTCAATTAGTCACCTTCACTTCTATTCACCTAGCAGTGAGTAGGTACTCAAGAGTTAGTCAACTTGTTGTGGGGGTTGCATCCTGGCAGGGTCAGTAATTCAGGCTTGGGGAAGGGAGGGGGGGGCCTTGATAAAAGTCAAATGTGTATAGATACACTCTGGCTTCCTGTCCCCCGACACAATGAATTATTATTATTATTATTATTATTATTAATAAATGCAAAATTTTAGCATGGAAACTAGCAAAACTGAGAAGCAGTGATGCCAAGTGAAAGTTTTCAAAGAGTTAAATTTGTTAGCAATAGGAGCTAAATATTTAAAGTTGAAATTTTGTCTGACACTGGACACAAATCCATTATCCATACATCAATTTGATGTCAGTTTTGATAACTGCACAGATAACTTTATCATAAATTAGAAGCTAAATATGAAACAAATGGAGCTAAATGTATCAAAATAGTTAAATTTAGCTAAGAAAAAACTAAATGGCAGCCCTGCTAAGAAGTACACACACACACACACAGGCTTGTACTTACCTGATGTGTTTTTGGTGCAAGAAGGGTTTAACTACTACACACCTATACTTTATACATTTTCTTTTTACTCCTGTTCCTAAAGTCACCACAAAATGAAACCTATACCAATGAGTACCCACCCCCCCCCCCAAAAAAAAAAATTAAAGATACCTTTTTTATATATTCAAGATCAAAGGTCATGTCAAGTGATCTTGAAATGAAATATTTCATGTAAAGTAGTTTTTAATGAAAACAATGTTTCCTTGGCATCAAAACATGCCCAGCATGAAGTCTCTACCTCAATTAGCAGCAATGTTATGATTCTTTTTGTTGAGCTTGTAAACAAAAATTTTGTAATTTTGATCACATTGGCAACCCTGCAGTACAAAAATTATCCATTTTGATTTTTGTACAGCAGGGTGCTGTACAGGTATTTTCCTATATTGAAATTTTGGGTGCGTATGTTACTTCATGTACTCTAATATCCTACCAAATTTCATGTAAATCTGAGATGGCCGGGTTGGAAAGCATGACAATTTGACATGGGATGACCTGAATGAGCAGGGGCATCAAAATATTTGTGGCTAGATAAATAAATATAAATATTTCTCAAGATAATGGCAATGTAAAATCAATACAGTATAAATAACTGAATACTGCATATAATAAACTTAAGCACTAAAACACGACTAAAATATTAAACTTACAAATCATCTGTGCCCTGCCAGAGAACTTTGCCAGTGTCAGCATCTCGAAGGTTCATCCAATTTCTGTTCCATATGTTAAGATCACAATCATATCTTAAATGTAAAATTTAATATAGCATCTAAGGAGAAAATAACTCCCACAAACACATAATGACATATCAGACTGCAATCAATAAAGGGAGCTCAACGAAGTTTCAATAAAAATAAAAAAACTATGACAAGTCCTGGACTTTAGTGACCTCAATAAGTCTATCAGGATTCCTGTTCAAAAACTTCAATACCAGAGTCCTCTACACTCCGGGAAAACATACCATGTTGAACACCAGTGTGTCAAACCCGTCTAAATATAATAATATTGTTATCTTACAATTTTACCATTAAAATTAAGCCATATTTACTTTATATTAAATTAGCTTAACTTTACTTACAATATAAAATGCATAACCAGCTCCTAAACTTCAATAAAACTTAAAGACAAAGCTCTGAAGTTCACACATTAGCTACTTGCTAGTTTACAAGATCTATATCGTTAAGAGCATATATCGTTAAGATCTTACATCTTTAAGATCATTAATACAGCATACTAAGGAGCTACATATGATGCACATATACGACGCACACATAGTAGTAGTGGCCAGAGCCGGGTTCATACACAAGTGTGTGTGTTTACCGCGTCTCCCCTAGCAACCAAGCCCTGGCCCCCCGCACGCCACCATACATGCCTCTTCTCCCCGCATACACAAAGGATACATCTTAAACCCTTGGAGGATGTCTTCAGATCTTGATGGCATCTTCAAGGAGGCGAGACGAGCACTGACGAGGAAGGAATGTAAGAGGAAGGAGGAGAGCCAGAGCGTCACCCTATCCCGTCACAGTCTCATCGTCCACTGGCCTACACGAACAAACACTGGCCTATCCGGATTCTTCGCACCATACACAAGGCAGTCACGGATATATTATTATTTATTAATAATATATAACTAAAACCTAGAAGGGGGTACCACCTCTGGTACAAATGCATGACCCATATAATTTATATAATGTATAAATATATATACAATTTATATATCAGTGTATAATGTGATATAAAATACCTATGTGCCTTGTTTTACATTGATTCCACGTATGACAACCATCCAGCAGCCAGTGAGATGGGATTATTAGATGAACTTATAGATATTCTCTGTAATCCGTCATACAGAATACAGTAGAAGTACGTCACTTCTGTGCACGTACCTATGTACTCACCTAGTTATACTCTCAGAGTTGTGGTTGAGGGGGTTGAACTCTGGCTCTTTGGTCCCGCCTCTTAATTGTCAAGCAACTGGTAAAACTTCTTTAGCAATCAACTGGTAATTTCTATGTACATTATGACTTGCTAAACAGAAATTGTTTTATTTAGTTAAAAAAACAGGCTTAGGTACACAACTATGTCGTGTGAAGAGCATGCTTAGTGGACAGGGACATGAATTAAGTTGTTACTTTGTTAAAGGTCCTCCATTGTTCCTGAAGATCTTTTCCAGATGAATTTTAAACTGAACTAATGTGTTTATGGTACTGTATTTACGGCTTCGGCAATTTCACACAGAGAGTGAAAAGAGGCCTCTCCCGTTTTCCTGTACTGTATTGTGGCTTAATTAGTTGAGCTTTATAATTAAGCTATTGCCCCCTTGTAATGATTGGATGTGTTTCCTATCACCTGACGCACCAGTTCACCCAGCAGTAGATAGGTACCTGGTTGATGGGGTTCTGGGAGTTCTTCTACTCCGCAAGCCCGGCCCGAGGCCAGACTTGACTTGTGAGAGTTTGGTCCACCAGGCTGTTGCTTGGAACGGCCCTCAGGTCCACATACCCATCACAGCCTGGTTGGTCCGGCACTCCTTGAAGATAACAATCTCGTTTCCTCTTGAAGATGTCCACGGTTGTTCCGGCAATATTTTTGATGCTCGCTGGTAGGACGTTGAACAACCGCGGACCTCTGATGTTCATACAGTGTTCTCTGATTGTGCCCATGGCACCTCTCCTCTTCACTGGTTCTATTCTACATTTTCTTCCATGTCGTTCACTCCAGTACGTTGTTATTTTACTGTGCAGATTTGGGACCTGTCCTTCCAGTATTTTCCATGTATATATTATTTGGTATCTCTCTCGTCTCCTTTCTAGTGAGTACATTTGGAGAGCTTTGAGACGAGCCCAATAATTTAGGTGCTTTATCTCGTCTATGCCTGCCGAATATGTTCTCTGTATTCCCTCTATTTCGGCAATCTCTCCTGCTCTGAAGTGAGTACTGAGCAGTACTCAAGACGGTACCTAGGAGTTAGTCAGCTTGTTGATATATTTTTTTTAATTTTGCTTCGAAGAGCGAGTTTATTGGGCAGCGCCACTCAAAAGGAAGAAAACCCGCTGGGTTGTTCATCCTGTCACTTGTACCCAGACACAGCTGGGGCTTGCTTAACTGTCTCAAGTGAACAGCCCATAAAACAAGATGATTAACATTTGTCAACCCCTAAAATTTACGTTATTTTGAGGGTGCATAATAGTAAAATCTTTTAAGAACAATTCCCCGACACAAGAAATTATGAATTAACTCCAGTCTTTAATATGAGTTGCCTTTAAGTTTACCGAAGTACCCCATTCACCAGCGACACATTATAGAACACATCTTTTAGAAGATGATAATTTATTGTAAATTTGTGTAACCCACCTATAAATGTACAAAAATTTATGATTAAAACATTTGAATTTGATATTAAATTGCAGTAATGTCCACTGGCTGTATATCGATAATTTAAACTTTTGCTTGAGTAGCACCTTAAAATTGTATAGACCAAAACATTGACATCATTATTTTCTAACAAACATATAAATCTATATTGCTTATTAATTACGCGAACTTATTGTAATTTAAAATAAATTTAAATACTGTTTTGTATGCATTTCCTTGCGAGTTCCTTATTATTAGTATTATTTTATTATTATTATGATACAAGTCGACGTTCAACAGTGACAGGCCAAAATGGGGACCGCGGAGAAGGTAAACAACGTTGCTGCTCGCCAATATTCCAGGAACTGCGTGTAAACCCTCACTATTCTAACTCATGATAGTCCCTGACCACCAGTAGGTGTGAGCAGCGGCGGCAACAGTCACGTGAGATGAGTGGGAAGCATGAATTGTGTGCCGGGAGCTTCATGAGTTACGGCGTGCGCGCGCTGTCCTGAGCCTGGTGCTGTGTGACTCCCTATACCAGCTTTATCCACCAGTTCTCTACCCAGTGGCAGCTTTATCCACCAGTTCTCTACCCAGTGGCAGCTTTATCCACCAGTTCTCTACCCAGTGGCAGCTTTATCCACCAGTTCTCTACCCAGTGGCAGCTTTATCCACCAGTTCTCTACCCAGTGGCAGCTTTATCCACCAGTTCTCTACCCAGTGTCAGTTTTATCCACCAGTTCTCTACCCAGTGGCAGCTTTATCCACCAGTTCTCTACCCAGTGGCAGCTTTATCCACCAGTTCTCTACCCAGTGGCAGCTTTATCCACCAGTTCTCTACCCCAGTGGCAGCTTTATCCACCAGTTCTNTGCTGAAAACATTTCTCCCAGTTTCCAATGATGGACGGAGTCAGTGTGGGAGTCTCTCGCATGACTATCCCACTCAAAGAAAGCAGCAGTACAGTACTGTACGTTTGTGAATCCACCCTACTGACCCATCACAAGAGCAACACCCTTCAACTCGCCGCAGAGCTGTCACTGATGTTGGTCATCATTTATCCCTCAAAAGCTGCTTCATGTTGTCATAAGGTGAACCTTAGGGTGGCATAACCCAATGGAATTGATGGCAAAACACTCGCATTATACAGCCAAACAGCTTTAAGATTCATCTTGGAAGAAACTAGAGCTACCAGTAATTAACAATTTTAAAAATAATTTCTATTCTCAGTGACCCAGAATTAGTCATTTGATTCAGAGGCATTTTGGCCGTAGACTAATGTTATCACCCAAGTCCACCACATCTGAATTAGCCAAATGACCCATTAATAAAATTCCCCAACATAAAGAAGTTCCAAAGCCAGCAATCAAATGGAATCATTGTTTAAATGTACCTCAATATTTAGGAGTATAATTTAAAGTTGCCTTTGTGTTTAATCAATCAAAATTTAGATAATTCCTTCAACACTTTCCACCACCTGAACAAGCCTTCACGGAGACCTCGTTGGGGACCGGGCTTTGTGGATGTTGAGCCCCGAAATCATCGCAAGGTAACCACAGGGTAACAATGGACAGAATTAAAAGTATAACCCAGATAAATTACTTTGACAGGTACCTCAAAGTTCATAAAGGAAAAGTGAACCATTCTACAGACTTAGCAAGGGTCATCTTTTCCAATATAAATAAGTACACACAGAAGTATCTATGACTGACATTGAGGACACTTTCTCTGCACCTTCAATACTGAGCAGTCCCCGTGGTGCGGTGGTAAAAGACTCGCCTGGCACTTCGCAAGTACTTTGGCCTGGGTTTGTATTCTGGCCAGGGAGGATTGACCGGGTGCCAATCCTTAACTGTAGCTTCTGTTCACCCCAGCAGTGAATGAGTACCTGGTTGTTAAACGATTTGGCGGGTCATATTCAGGGGAAATCAGGATTAAGGTCCTGCCCAAAATACTGTGTGCTAGTGACTTTACAAGAACGTAAGCACTCTTGTATATATAAATAAATAAATAAATATTCTACCACAGCTTCATCCAAATAGTAATAAACTCCAACTTTTGTAAATCGTGTACAAGGACCGGAATATGCTGCAACATATTTTTTAAGAAAGTACATGTAAGTAAATTACAGTATAGAAAATTCCTAGTGTTATGCAATAATGCACTACCCGACATCTTGTACAAACAGAACTGCCCAAATTTTTGGTTAACAATCTTACTGGGCAAAATGGCATATATTCCAATGTTTGTATTACTGTATACAGTATACATAACTGAATATCTGTACTGGACTGGCAAATTTTAAGGTTTATTAAAGCTATCTATAAAGTATAAGAGAAAATGTCTGTCTGTCCATAGATGGAGTCCAGATGCCTCCAACTATGGAGGTTAGGTCTAGCCTTGCCTAACTTTGCAGGGAAAATGGTTTGGGGTATGGGATGGACATAGGCTGGTCCTATTAAAGAGAGGGTAAGGCCGAATAGTGACCCCCTCCCACCTTCCAGCCACAAAATTGGTGAAAGTTGGTTGGTCAAGTCACCATCACATTCTTCACTTGAATGTGAAGGTGAATTCAGTATTAAATGGCAATGTTTGTCTGTTCGAGACTGGAGACCAGACAAGGAAGTACCAATAGGGAGAGTAGAGGGAAGAGGTGGGAGGATAGGGAGACGGAGAGGGACGGGGGGGGGGGAGAGAAGGTGAGGAGTAAGTGAACAAATGGAGGAGATAGGAGGGAAGGGGGTGACATGGGGAGAGGCAGGAAAAGGTGGAAAGGGGTCAGGGTGGGGAAAGATGGAGGGCAGGAGAGAGATGGGAGGACGGTTGGGGGAGGGGGGTCACTATCCTAAGTACTGCCGGGTACCCTTCTAGTACAACATAGATAAACAGAATGTTTTATTGTCAAACTTTATGGTTAATTAACCCACATTATACAAAATTATTTAACTGCAGAGAGAGAGAGATTCAATTCTCACTGGTTGTGTGATGCCTGCAAGACCTTTCTCCCCCAAAAATATACTTTTAGATTAAAACTTTACATGAAATTCAATATTTATCTATTTAAAGCCATTAATAATGAATTTTGTTAGAAAAATCATGACTGCTGGTACTGATAACTTGATGGAATACAAACTTACACAGATTCTAATGTTGGCCACATGTAACTGATAACCGTTTTAAATACTGTACAGTATAGTATTGTATTTAACTAACAAAGATTTGGTCAGTGTAAATTACAAATCCTTAAACTGTGATTTCTTTTAATAAAATCTTTGTAAAATCAAAGTATTCTCCTCCCTATTTCTGGGGACTATTGTATTGTCATATTCCCAGAAGCTTTTAATCAGAACTGCCACAAAGTATTCAGATACCATGTTGTATTCTGTACCCAAATTTGAACTGGCACCAGCCCATTAAAGTACAGTACTGTACTTCATATGTGTGTGGTATTAAGAACCACAACAAATGATTCCAACAAGAAAGTAATTTAACTTTATCTTATTATATTAAAACCTCAATTGCTTAATTAAGTGTTAACGTTTAGGAAATGGAAACATATCCCAAAATCAACATTCAATCTTACACATCTCAAATACTAGTTTTGCATGCTATTTTTACCTCCTTGTACATGATGGCTCATACAAACTCTCCACACAATTACAATACATACCAGCTGAAGTTGGTGTCAATGGCATATATATTTTATTATTAATGAGCTGTTACTAGTTCATTTCAATGTGGTAATAGCAGACAAACATGATGCTTTTGATGGAACAAAACTACCAAAAAACCCTAAAGAAGTGGCTTCTCTAATTTGTATTATCTCTGCAATACATGCAGTGCCGGTTATTATGCTATGTTAATAGAAGACGACCAAGTTAATCTTCTCGTCCAACTGATTATCATCTCATATGTGGTACACATTGTTAAAATACATTAAAAATGATGATAAATGCTTATATAACTTGTACATATGACTGACAAAAAGACCACCTTTCCCTTATCCAAAATAGTGATGGTAAAGCTGTCTGGACAACAAAACAATATTCAAATCTGATGAAAGTGTAAGATATGTGAGTAGAAAGACCTATAAAAGTTGAACAAACTTCAAGTAGTTGTTATGATCATCATCATTTACAGCAGGCTGTTGAATGCCTGGATTGTCTGCAGACGTTAGTCCGAGGTGAAGCTCTCGCTGCATCAAACGTAAAAGAGACGAACTTTTGATGTTGACACCAACAGGTCATCATCAAAGAATTTGGTCTCTATTACAACATTCCCACTGAAAAAAATATTCTTGTTAGAATTAAAGGGGCCAGGGTTGTGTGTTGTAGGTTATAATATTAAATTGCTTACAAAGCAATAATATTCATAGCTTCTTGCAAGTTCTCATTAATGTTACTATTGTATTAACAATACAAGCATCTGACTGCCTGGATCACATTGCAGTAATATTATTTTGCAATATTTATTCACAAGATGTATAATTTTTATTACTAAACTGTATTGATAAAGGATAAAAGAAAAATAACTACTGTACTTCAATCACAAAATCAAATATTTTCTACTTTACTCACACATAGAACAAAGACACAAATTGTGGAGAATTCCTTGTCATAAGAAAGAGGGGAAACGAAGGTGAAAAAGACATGCAAAACTTAACAATACATAAACCATGGTAGTAGCATGGCTTCTGGAAAGCCTAATTATTCAACCCATCCTCTCGAAGAATACAGTACAAAAAAATTACAAGAATAATTCAGTCAAAAAACAATTTGGTAAATAAATTTTCTAAAAGCCAAAAACTGATGTACTGTACTCAAAATCACAGCAGCTCGCAAAATTGATGTCCCGTTTTCTTTTCGTGAGTGCTTGGTTGGGTTAAGTTTGGACAATTTAGTATTTCAATTTAGTGACATTGTGGATGCTCGAGAGGATGGGCTGAATCACTAGCAAGGTAAATGCAGTATGCACCACTTCTAAGGGATCTAAATAACAAATAGTTTATACAAAAAAAAATGAGGGGAAGAAATGGAACACTATTCCTTAAAGGAAAACATGGGATGGGGGTAGGATGAGAACAGGGGGGATCAAATACTGTTTCTAAGAAACGATAAATTAATTGATGTTGAATGTGATAGGCAGAGACTACAAACTAAGAAAGCATAACAGTAACAAGTATCCACTTTATGTAGAAGGTTACTGAAAAATTGAAGAACTGAAAAGGAGATCCTAAGTAGAAATACCCACTTCAAGAGTCAGGAAGAAACCAGGTTTATGTATATAGAGCAACTCTGAAAATAGAAAAGATATACAAAGAAAAGGAGAAGAAAATAGTAAAGAGAATAGAGGAAAGGTATAGGAGGCCAAACCTACTGGGTTAACGAGCAGGACCCAGGAGAAAGAACTCATTGCCTGCAAACATAAATAGACGAGTACATACACAAACACTGGCACTATTTACACATACACAAACACCATTTATGTTCCCTGCAAACATAAATAGACGAGTACATACACAAACACTGGTACTATTTACACATACACAAACACCATTTATGTTCCCTGCAAATATAAATAGATGAGTACATACACAAACACACACATTCGCTCTTCCTTAGTTATTTACACATATTTGTCAAGGATACTCTAATGTGTACCTTAACACTTGGGCTGGCATCATTTGCGATTCTGGTGCAGCCTCAATCAAGCTCTGCCAAGTATTTGTTGAGTTTGGAATTACACTACCAAATTCAAAAAACCATTCCTCAAGCATGCGATCCTGGAATTAAAACACACAAGATAGGAATGAATATATTCGAGGTGGTCATGGTCCGGGTGAATGAAGTAACAAAAAAAAAGTTGGCGTTGAAAGGACCATACCATCTTATCATAAAAATATAAAACATTTAGTTAGAGCAAAACATTATGATATGAAAACTATATATTGTAACTAGAAAAACTGATCAGGATTGTAAGACACCACTAGAGTGATGCACACCTGTGAACTCGTGTGAGCTGCCAGCTACAGTGCTAAAATTAAATAATACATACAGTATGATTCAAAGTTAAATGTTTATACAGATGAGAGTAATATCGATTTTTCCAGAGAGAAAAAGATGAAGTATGATATAATTGGCTTAGGAAGCAATAGAAAGGTCACTACAGATTAAAGAAATAAGTGTTCATAGGATAAAGCAGAGTTAAAAATGCAAAAGGAAAATCCTGCAAAGTAAGCACTGTAGAAACTGAGAATACAGGTACAGTACTGAGCAAGAAAAGGTTGCAAAAGTTCTTAATTCATCTACTCATGTGCGGCACCCATGCTGACAATATTTATATCATATTTACCTTGAAGTAAACTCGCTGTTCAAGCCTAAACTTTTCCATAGCATGTACTGAGGAAAAAGATATTTCTCGAGAAACTGCTCGACACTTCAGGATTTTCCTGGGAACTCGAGCTTCGTGTTCCACTTCTGGATTGGTGCTGAAAACAGTACTCTGATTAGTAAGTGGTTTCAGCAATTACAATGTACTGTATTTAGGTACAATACCTATAATAAAATGCAAATAAACTTGCATGTTTGATTAATTAGCTAAAAATCAATCCATTGACACTGGAGTCAGTCTCATTATACACCACTAGTAATATTGCTATTATGTCACCTCTAGCACTAACCCATCAACGCAAATGCTGAGCAAGCAGAGTAACACTCCAGTACTGTGCATTCTCTTTGTACTGTACTGGACCTCATAATGGTAGTCTATATACCCTTAACACACACTGCAGAGTACACTAATTATTAGTTGTTTACATTTATTAGTCTCCTGGTTATTGGCTTATCAACCCAGTGACCTTTCTCTATCTGCCAGTCACCCTATGCTTCAGCAATTTTCAACAAATACTGCAGAAATCTGCCAAATATACCAGATAATTTTGTGATAATAGCAAACAGTTACATTTTCTGACCAGGAATTATGAATCTAATCTTACTGTATGTTAGTAAAGGACATCCAGAGCTATGTTGCAGCCAATTAAGCATATAAATGAATTATTTGAATGTTGCCCTAAAATTTAAATAAATTCTGGTAGTCCAATGTACAAGTTTATTAAAGGAAACATATCAGCTGAAATGACAAATATGCTCCTTCCAAAACCTGCTGCACATCCTCACATCTGGAAAAAGTATAAGAGAAAGAAGGAAGGAGTGCAAGAGCAGTTCTAGCACTGCATACCTGCAGACATGTTGAATTAGGAAAAAAGGAAATTGTATTGTGAAAAATCAGTACTAATAACATGGGATAGATAGCAGCTGCAGTAGAATGAAAAGATGGGGAAAAATCTGTACTAATAACATGGGATAGATAGCAGCTGCAGTAGAATGAAAAGATGGGGAAAAATCTGTACTAATAACATGGGATAGATAGCAGCTGCAGTAGAATGAAAAGATGGGGAAAAATCTGTACTAATAACATGGGATAGATAGCAGCTGTAGTAGAATGAAAAGATGGGGAAAAATCTGTACTAATAACATGGGATAGATAGCAGCTGTAGTAGAATGAAAAGATGGGGAAAAATCTGTACTAATAACATGGGATAGATAGCAGCTGCAGTAGAATGAAAAAATGGGGAAAAATCTGTACTAATAACATGGGATAGATAGCAGCTGCAGTAGAATGAAAAGACGGGGAAAAATCTGTACTAATAACATGGGATAGATAGCAGCTGTAGTAGAATGAAAAGATGGGGAAAAATCTGTACTAATAACATGGGATAGATAGCAGCTGTAGTAGAATGAAAAGATGGGAAAAAGACTGATTCCTTCAGCCTAACAGACTCAGTCTGAAGCTGATATTAGATTTCCTAGTACTAAAAAAATTTAACATGTGCCCAGAAAAAGTGAGCCTTAAAATGGGCCATAATAAGATGCTTTGCAAAGTGGAGAATTTGGATGTGGAGTTACCACATCCCATGACAAGTAACCCGTCCTCAGACCAAGCCCATTTTATCTAGCAGTCGACCCCAAACACACACTCATCAATTTTAACATTTTGTTCATTCAAAATAGAACTTTTCTCAAATATAAATTAATATTATTATATATCAGCATACTGTGCATATTTAGGCACTGGTTAGGTTAGGTGTTTGGGTTCTGTTGCTGATTATTTGTATTTGTAGTATGTGGGTGAAGCATTTACAGCATTGTAGTTCAAACAAAAGTCGTCGGCGAATCACTTGTTCCGGAAGTATTCGGACGTCATCAGTTGTGAGTCGTGTGTAAATCATTTTTCATTTAAAAACAGGGGGGTTTGGCGGGTGCTTGGAATGGACTTTGGGTCTTTGTTTAGAGGATGTGCTGTGACAAGAACGAAGCATAATGAAGCTCTGGTTAATTGAATCAAAAGTGTCCTCTACCAGAGCAACACCAAGTTTGTAGGCACCATCCTACCAGTCAACAACCTGTGACCTGAAGAACAATTTCCACTTTGCCATGGAAAACAAGCGATTGTATGCTAGTCAAGAAGAATTGGGAATATGACACTGTACTAGAGCCAAAAATGGGAATGAAAACCAAACTCAAAGTAAGCTGGGCCCAAAGTTTGTGTGTAATTCCCTTCCCGTAAACAGAACAATAACCTGAGAAGAATAGAAATATCAGAGTCTATCACAGGCATCACCAACCAAAGACAGGGCAGAAAGACAAAGGAATAACACTTAAACTGAGATGAAGCATAAAGCTCCTTCTCCACTCTGATGTGTGTATATTTCTAGAGTTCCAAAACCAGAGAGAGAAACTAGGCCTCATTCTTTGCAGTCAATGCCTTTAACCGAACTGCAATTCCCTCCAGAGATGAGGAAGGGTGGGTTGATAACCCAACCAAGGAACAGCATTCCATCCTGTGCCAGCTTTATTTATTTTCCATATAAACTGTACTTCCATCATCAGCCATGAATTTATCCTCACCACTGAAATCTTCATTCTATTTCCCCTGCTTTTTGGCATTCTGGCTAAACTCCCTTCCTTCCTTCCTCCCTCTTCCCATGGGTAGAGAACTCAGAAGATGGTAGTTAGAATGTGTGGGTGATGAGATGAGGGGTTTGGAATGCAAGTTTTGTGTGATGGTGTTCAGCCTAGTGGTTGGGTTCAGGCTACCTGTTGGTGGGAGCTTGCAGAAGGGCTTCTCTCACTGGTCACACCAGGACTCTCATGGTGGGCATGGTAAGCTCCAGTGACACCAAAGAGGGAGATGTTTGCAGGCTATTCAACAAGCCCGAGCAAGGTATGTTCCAGTGATTTCTGGAGGTGATTTTGCTGTCAACCTCAAGTGTCACTAAATGTCTACAAAAAGTTGGACAGGGATATGATCCAGGAGATTCATTCTCTTAAGCCTGAGCAGTTTGATGGTTATAGCATTTCTCATTAACTGACATGTGGTTCACTTCACCTAATTGGCAGATCACACATACTAAAAGGACTATTATAAATACTTTAAGTTCAGCTAGTTTATTGCCAGTAGTGGACAAACTTGCTACACTTTGTCGGTAAAGCTAGATTGGCCTTCTAGTTAGGTAATGTAAATTGTTTGTGAGTCAAGCACACTTAGGTTTAGACATTATAGAATCTTATGGATTTGTAATTAAATTTTGAAGAGATGAGTAAATAAGTAGGTAAAGGTAAACCATTAAGAACAACTCCAGTGTGATTAAGACCTTTTTAAAAGTAAGAGAATTAACAAGGAAAATAAAACAGGAAATTTACTGGTGGTTAGGAACAATGAGGCATTTGGTTCTCATAGACATATCAAGAGCAAGTTTCCAGAGATATACCTACCGTTAAAGGCTGTGAACGCACACTGTAGAATAACTTTATTATAGGGTGACCTGTAATACAGTGGTTAACACAGCTGGCTCATAGCCATATGGTCCTGGGTTTGAGTCCCAGCCATAACAAGACAATTTGGGGACTGTTTTACACCCAATATCGCAGATCACTTAACAGTAAATAGGTACCTTTGAGTTGGTCAACATTTGAGGGTTGCAACCTTGGAGACTGCCAGCCACTGGTTAAGGGTGTCATGGCTTTTGTTTATACCAAAGCATGCAACATTTCTGTAGCTAGCCAAGTAGAAGTTTAAGATAAAGTTGAGAAACTGTAGAAATATGGGATAATTGATGTAGCTTCATCTGAATGGAATTCACCTCTTATATGTATTCATAAGAAAAAAGAAATACCGAGGTGAGGTTTTCATTAAGTCAATAACGAGACAAAAGGCTTACCCACTGCTTGACATACAAGAAACTTGTCATAAAACCATGGGGTACAAAAATATTTTTACCTATTGCATTTGTTATCTGGTTATCATCAAATTTCTTTAGGTGCAAAGTCAAAGGAGAAAACTGTAGTTTAATGTATAACAAATAAATATGATGTTCCAATTTGCCAGATTATCCATTTGAATTTAAATCAAGCCCACCAACAGAGTATTTTGTAGAATCAGGATAGGCCTGATTTCGTCAGGATAGGCCTGATTCCGGTCAGGATAGTGCGCCTGACAGCTGAGGATGGACAGCGCTTCGGATCTTGTAGTCTTGAGGTTCCGGGTTCGTCCACCAGTGAAGGCGGAGACAAGTGGGCAAAAAGTTCTTTCACCCTGATACTCCTATTCACCTAGCAATAAATAGGTACTTGGGTGTTAGACAGTGCTACAGGCTGCTTCCTGTAGCACCATGGGGTTGTGTAACAAAAGGAGGCCTGGTCGAGGACCTGGCCGCAAGGCGCTAGCCCCGAAATCACCTCAAGATAACCTCAAGAGATTCTCTCTAAAAAAAATACCTACCAATTGTAAGGAACAAGTAATAACTACCTCTGGACAGGAAAGAAAGACCTGAATCACCAAGCACTGAGCAACTACCCAGTCGCTAGAGAAGAGTACCATGCGTGACCTCCACTGCACCTGGACCCAAACCACAGAGAAGGGGGAGCTCACTTAACAAGAAAGTTATCTCCAACACATCCTTACAATAACTCCAGTGATAACTCCAAAAAAGTTCACACACAGACACCCTCAGAAGACTGCAAGTGAAACCAAAAATTAAAAAGTGTACAAGTTATAGGACTTATCTGCATGTTTTGCTCTTTATATAATGTTCATTTTACATTATTTTACATTATGTGAACTACAAGATCAGGCTCAAGCCTGGACCTAGTGCTACTCACCCCAGTCACCAGAGAATGAGGGAAAACCTACCTCTAAAGTGCACTGGGAATGCCAAAACTTCCACCTTGGATGATATCCCAAGGTGGAAGTCTAGCCATGAGGTACCTGTAGCCATGAGGTACAGTACTCATGGCTATGAGGTACCTTTAGCCAGGAGGGTACCGGGTAGTTAGAAAACTGTTCTGGGTTGCATTCTGGGAAAGGTCAAGCGTTGACCGAGGAGGACCTCTATTAGCCTAACAGGCATCCTGTCTCTGACTATGGAAAGCCATAAGATAAGCCACACTTGGCATACAATCACATTGCCACCAAGTTTCTCTAGCAAACTCTGGAAAAAAAACATTGCCTACCATTACATACACATAAACTAAGACTACTTAGTTGTCTTAAGCCTTACTTGACACCAAAGTCTTGAGGCACTGCTCAGAGAGGAGTCTTCCCAATTAGAGGAAGCACAATCACATGAGAAGATATAAGATCTCTAGTGATCATCAGTCTTTACTAATGGACACCAGGAAGAGACCCTGGAGCAAATCTTGAAGTGGAGAGGCATTCAGAAACACAATTCAGCATTACAGTGAAACATTGGTAAAGCAAGGGACCTGCTATGCATGGACAGGAAAGCCCAAAAGAGAATCAGGTATATTTAACTAATAAGAGTGGAGGTCTCTGCCAAGAGCCATAGACACAGTGAACAACGCAAGCTGAAAGGGTGAGGTGTCCCCATTTTAGATTCTGAATATGGCCTAAATGAAAATTGAAAGGGGAGGGAAAATAGAAAACCTATGTAAACTATAGTACCAATA
>WNGS01163947.1:11449002-11464279 GCA_020271785.1 Procambarus virginalis | reverse complement strand
TTATATTATTTATTTATTTAGTACAACTACATTGCACCTCCAAGGAAGGATCTAACACGGACCTGCAAGAAGCAAGTCCATCACTTGACAATGAAGTGTATGACAAGCTGACCACAAACTCCCATAATCTCACCATGACCTATACTTACACAAACTTTTAAACCATACCAGTAGCATACTGGTATGCTACTGCTATGGTTTAAATATAACCAGTAGCATACTGGTATGCTACTGCTATGGTTTAAATATAACCAGTAGCATACTGGTATGCTACTGCTATGGTTTAAATATAACCAGTAGCATACTGGTATGCTACTGATATGGTTTAAATATAACCAGTAGCATACTGGTATGGTTTAATACCAGCAGCATACCAGTAGTAGCATACTGGTATGATTTTAATATAACAAGTAGCATACTAGTATACTACTGGTTTTAGTATAGCATACCAGTATTGCCTGCTCCTGTGTCCACAGTAACAACGGTACACTCTACCCTTGAGGGCCAGAAATGACAATTATCACCTAGCTACTAAACCTCCACCTGACATGCAAAAAAAAAAAAAGTCCTAACAAACTACAAGATCAACCCGTCACCTGCCAACCTTGACATTGGTGTCAATAATAACCAGCAGCCAGCCCTCCTCCCACACCAGGAGCCGCCTTACCCTGCATTTTCTTGTCCGAACTGCCACCAAACCAGGACATGTTGCCTCCAGGGTGACGTCAGGGTCTCTCGTCAAGTGACTCAACAGCACTGTGTTCCCCCGTCGCCTTCCCTCACAACACTGCCTCACCCTGGGGTCCCTCTGGGGTCCCTCGGGGGTCCCTCTCAACCTGCGGCAGTGGGGTCCAACCCTACTCTCTAGGGGAAGGGGGATGGGCTCCCAGGGAGGCCTCGCCAAGGGGATCCAACACTCTCTCTCTGACGTCAACATGGTTTCTTCTATTATTGGTACGATCCAAGCATGGCGCCAAGTTTGAATTGGGTAGAAATAGCCTAAGCTATTCTATCCCTTTGGGATGTATTTCTTTCTTGCCTCAATAAACATACTTTAACTTGAACTTATCGTTATTGACAAGTTTATTGTTATTAACAATAAGGGGGTCCCACGGGGGACCCAAGGACCTGCCTGCAACGCGGCGCATACTAGTGGCTTTACAAGATTGTAATTACTATCCTATGTATCCTCACAATCCCAATGTATCTTCTTGTATACAGTATATATAAATAAATAAATAAATAAATAAATTAACAAATTTAAATGAATTAACAAATTTAAATAAATATATAAATACTGTATATAAATACAGTAAGGTGGTGTTACCCCAATAATAATAATACTGTACAGTATTATTGTATTATTGTTCGTATTATATAATACGAACAAATAAATAATGAATAATTATAATAATTCTAATGCAATGTTTTTTATGTATTTTTAACCTGTATTTCTGTTTGCCACAATTTCTAGTGGATATTGATTACTTTGGTAAGTTGCTTGTGCCCTCACTCCTCTTCAATACTTAATTGCACCTGACCCAACTGTAGTATTATATAATAGTTAAGCCTAACAACCATGCAACCCTAAGCAAAACTTATGTACTTAAGTTGATTAAATCTATATGTGAATGTTTAATAATTATTAAAATGAGAGTCTGGCATTCAGCACTCTCAGTGTACATGTTTTAAAGTATTTACTAAATACAAATTATATGCAAAATGTTTAAAATTATGAAATGCCAGTTAGCGAAATGATTGGAACCCATCTCGCGTGGCCTTGGCAGAGAATCCTAATCTTATCAAACCCAAAACAAAACTAAGATTTTTCAGCAAACTTATCTCAGAGCTCAGATGCGTGTGTTAAAAAAAAGATTAATGTTATTAAACTTCAGATTATTGGAAGATATTAGTCAGTAGGAAACCTGACTACACATAAAATTTTCAGTGGCTAAAGATTGGTATGTACTGTACAGCCTGTGTTTGGAATGGATCCATATACAATACAAGAAGATATGGAGGAATATTTAGTACCCAAATAAGCCAAAGAGACATAAGTACAAATTTTCTTTCTGTTAAGATTGTAATAAGCAAATGGAATGAAATAAGTGAAGTAGTGGAGACAAACTTCATACAGTTTCAAATGTAGAAATGAGAGCCTAAAAACTTAGGAATCTGTATACATACTGATTAAAGTATGAGAGGCAGGATCAAAGAGCTGAACCTCATCCCATACAAACATAATTAGGTAAGGCTGTTCTGTGGGTTATTCCATTTGAGTAAAATATCTCGTAGCCTTATCTGGGTTGCATGAATCTTTATGATTTTTTATGGAAGGAGCTTAAAATTACTGCTTCTTCTTAGCAATGTAACATTTCTGCCCAAAATTCTATGCATGTTAGTAGCTTTGTAAGAATGAAAGTACACCAATGTTATGTACTCTCACAAACCCAATGTACTTGCCTGTATACAATATAAATAAATAAATCAATAAATGTAGGACCTTTAGGAGAAGTGGTTTGGATTACCGATGACTTAACTTATTCAGTGTTTTATATGTCTTAATGAGATCAACTATCATATTGTTTCTAGAGTTGTCTTTCCTATCATCCTGGGCATATTATTATGAGGTTTCCATACTTGAATAAACATGTAGTTAAAGTGGAATGAATACCGAATTTGAACTGTCGAATGAATTTTTTTTTTAATTTTAGTCATAATCTTGTTCTAAGTACTGTAATCTTAGTGAGGTAGTGAGGTTTATATACCAGTATACTGAATGATCTTTTAACCAAAATGTTATCATACTATTAAGGGTTAATATATACTGACAGGGCTCATGACTATATAATCCTATTCTTGTAATGATTGTAGCTGTAAAATATATACTGTACAGCATTACTTTAATAATGAAATTTACCTGAATTTATCTGGAAGCCACCATTTTTCTAGCAGTCTCGATAGGGACACGAAACCAGCAGCTTATCCCATTTTCCTGATGATTTTTTCCAACTGGATTTTGAACTGCAGATGTGTGAACTGCAGTAAATGCTCAGCATTTAAGACTGTTCCATTTATAAATTCAAATCAAGCCAGTTCTCTCTGTCTGTACTTATCAAAAGAAAGCACCAAGCTATGAAGGCTATGTAGCAGTGCAGTGCCAGCCCAACAATCCTGCCCATGGTTGTGAATTGCAGAATAAATGACTGAGAAGAATTCTGAATAAGACATCCCTTTCCATGAAATGTGGCAAGGATGAATGGCCTCAGCAGTGGTGTAAGCAAGATGAATTAAGGTACTGTAGCTCCAATATGGCTGAGAACCCAGCAAAATTCTACTGTTTTATATTTGCTAAGAAATTAAGTTTTTTATAAGAAATGAGATCACAGTACAGTACTGTACAGTATTGGATTTCGACCACCACAGAATGCAAAGGGTTTAAGGGATGCCAGAATCATGAGGGCACTGTGAGAGTCAATGACAATGACAAAGAAACATTGACTTCGAAAAAGCAGTTGATGAAGAGTATTCAGATTTGCATAATGTTCCTTTGTGAAGATGCTAGTTTCTGGGGGTAAATGGCTCACAGGTTTTATTAGAGAAAACAATGGAGTAACCAACACTGTCAACAGACTTAGACCCATCCATGAGCACAGCATTTGAGAGAAAAAATGTTATGAGGAAAAAGACTTTTACAACAGTAGGCCGTCATGAAGATCTTGGACCTTCCTTGGAGCAAGGTAGGAACAACACAAGAAAGACATTGCTAATGTGGAATGAGAGAATCTTGAATGTCTGTATGTCTAATCTTATATGGAATCTCATTTTAGCATTTAATATACTGTATTAGCAATACTTCCCACCTCATGGCTTGCTGACCTTGTTACAAACAGCACTCAACACACAATATTGTGCTGTATCAAAATGATTAAAGCCTTTTCCTTCCCCAACTAAGTTTTCCATATGAACTCATTTACATTTTTAAACAGTTTTAAAAGGATGCAGATATGCAGGTTCTATTTCAAAATATTTGCAAATTAAGTTATGTTTCCTATCTATGTTCACTGTAAAGCTTAACCAGTGTTAACCCAAAATCACAATTAGCCTATTCATTTATATTCATGTCCTCAATCGTTGATAAAATAATTTAGTATTTTAGCAGAAAAATAAAATAATGAATGAATTTTGCTATAAGTATGCCACCTCACCTGAGAATCACTCTTGAATCCTTTTACTTGTCACATAAATGTGTTGGCAGCTACAAAACACTCTACATACCACATCCAAGAAAAACCCAAATCATTTGAAACATCTACCAGACACAAAATGCAGCCAGTCTTTGATTGCAGTAAAAAAAAAAGTTATAAAAAAACAAGACTTGTTATGTTGACCAAAACACACACTATGAAGTGAAGGGACAATGATGTTTCAGGCTGTCCTGGACCATTCTCAAGTCACAATCGACTTGAGAATGGTCCAGGACGGACCGAAATGTCGTCGTCCCTTCACTTTCTAGTGTGGTTTGGTCAACATACTTCAGCCACGTTATTGTGACTCCTCGTCTGCATGAGAATTGTTATTTCAGCAAGCTCCAATGTGAACAGAAAAAATACTGCAATGGGAAATAACCATCAAAGGAAAAAGATGCCCTTTTTGCCTTCCTAATGTTAAATGCTTTAATGTAATAAATAAATAAAAAATTATAATTATTTTTTTTTTAACTTCAGCGCATCATTGTGCAATTATGAGGGTATAAGAAATATTTAGTGTTGACTCTCAAAACAATTACTGTATTTCCAGATGCATCAACATTTTTGCCCGACTAAAGAAATTCAGCTGAAGTTTGACTCTGTACCTAGTTCAGATGTCATTCCTTGGATATCAAAATCTTTCCACAAAAAAAAAGAGTAAAAAATTTAATAAAAATAATGGTATAAACAAACAGCAAGAAAATACTCAATAAATCTGAGTTTATTGTGTATGTCATATATAATCATGTGAACTTAGAAGTAGATTGCTTAACATGAGTTGCCAGATACTACAGCTAGAGGTAACTTGATAATATTAAATATATATCTGCACACACCAACAATAAATCCATACACTGGTATCATTGTTAAATATACTGTACTTTAAATGGAAACTGCTAATAATTCTTATTACTGTATTATTAAAAATGGGTTCTCAATTTCCCACACTTGAAGAATAATGTTAATAAATGTGAATAATTATTTATTTCTCTAATGTTATTTTTATTAAACATTTTATTTTTATCAATACTGCATGAGACATGACAATACAATCAGATAAAATTACACTTGGTACAGCAGATATGCCACAAATTACCCGATTTTCCAGCTAATGATTAAGAACACATGTATACCTTTGGTAAACTTTAACGTTTATAATGTGGAGTCAGAAGTCTGTGTGTGTGTGTGAGTGAGTAGTTACCTAAGTGTAATTGTGTGTGTAATTACCTAATTGTAATTACCTAATTGTAGTTACAGGATGAGAGCTACGCTCGTGGTGTCCCGTCTTCCCAGCACTCTTTGTCATATAACGCTTTGAAACTACTGACGGTCTTGGCCTCCACCACCTTCTCACCTAACTTGTTCCAACCGTCTACCACTCTGTTTACAAAACTGAATTTTCGTATATTTCTCCGGCAGCTTTGTTTCGTTAGTTTAAATCTATGACCTCTTGTTCTTGAAGTTCCGGGTCTCAGGAATTCTTCCCTATCAATTTTATCGATTCCTGTTACTATTTTGAATGTAGTGATCATATCACCTCTTTTTCTTCTATCTTCTAGTTTTTGCATGTTTAATGCCTTTAATCTCTCCTCATAGCTCTTGTCCTTCAGTTCTGGGAGCCACTTAGTGGCATGTCGTTGTACCTTTTCCAGTTTGTTGATGTGCTTCTTAAGATATGGGCACCATACAACCGCTGCATATTCCAGCTTTGGTCTAATAAAAGTCGTGAACAATTTCTTTAGTATTTCTCCATCCATGTATTTAAAAGCAATTCTGAAGTTAGAAAGTGTAGCATAGCCTCCTCGCACAATGTTCTTAATGTGGTCCTCAGGTGACAGTTTTCTATCTAAAACCACCCCTAGATCCTTTTCTTTATCAGAATTCTTTAAAGATTTCTCACATAATTTATAGGTTGTTTGGGGTCTATGTTCTCCAATTCCACATTCCATAACATGGCATTTATTCACATTAAATTCCATTTGCCAAGTGTTGCTCCAAATACTTATTTTGTCCAGGTCTTCTTGAAGGGCATGACAATCATCTAGGTTTCTTATCTTCCCTATTATCTTAGCATCATCAGCAAACATGTTCATGTAATTCTGTATTCCCACTGGCAGATCGTTTATGTAGACAATGAACATTACCGGTGCAAGAACTGAACCCTGAGGTACTCCACTCGTGACATTCCTCCAATCCGATACCTTGCCTCTGATTGTGGCCCTCATTTTTCTGCCAGTTAGGAAATTTTTCATCCATGTTAGTAGCTTACCTGTCACTCCTCCAATATGTTCCAGTTTCCAGAATGTTCCATATGTTTCCAGAATGTGTGTGTGTGTGTGTGTGTGTGTGAGTAGTTACCTAAGCGTAATTGTGTGTGTGTGCTTGTTTTGGTATTGCCTATGCATATACTGTACTGTAATCTAAAATTGTTTTATCACTCGGTATCATATCTCAGAATTGTCTTTTGAGAAAATTCTGTGAACACGGCACAAAACATTAATCCATTTGACTTTATGAAATTATTCTCACAGGAACTTCCAACAAATACACTTGCCACTGTACAGTATGAGCAAATGTTCATTCCCTTCACTTGTACTTGGTAAATAAGAACTTTTGTGCAACCTTCTGATAAACAGACAAAAAAAATGATGTACTACAATATGTATACACAAACTAATATGAAGAACTGGTAGATTATAAAACACTTAAAAAATGGCAAAATCTCATAAAATATGCAAAACTTAAACATGAGCCTTTGGACAAGCCACAATATTGAAATAAAAAAACCATTTAATAATGCTCACTATAATTACCAGTAACAAAAACACACAAAGTATCACTGTCTGTTGATATCGGAAGTGCAACCATATTTACATAACAAAAAATGCCAGAAAATAATTGGTCCATTAACAGTGCCTGAGAACCACTTGGAAATGTGAGATTGTCCTAAAGTTAAAGCCATACCATAGCCATACCTGTCTAATGCAATAAAGTTGCTTGAACTGTATTATCCAGCACTTACAAGTCAAATATGTAATTGAATTTTTAAGGTGTATATGAATTATAGATATTTTGCAACATTTACTATTTGCATGCACTTGACAAATGTGCATCAAATATACTGTAATTGTTTATCATTACACTATACAGTACTCACAAACAACACAATGTCAGTACCTCAATTCAACTTTCTAAATATGACTTCAACATAAATAATGATATATTTATTGTAATATCTTTAAACTGCCCTATATCAAATCAATTATAATTAAATTAATTTTGTTTTTACATTAATGCATCTGCTCTACATCATCATCTTATTATTGCATTACCTTTCATTGCCTTTAAGGTAACTTAATTCGGACAAGTTTCAGATTGACTAACAAAACTTCTAAATATCAGCCATACAGCATTTTGCATCTGTGGTTACATTACCATGGACGGAATTCATGAACACGAATCTGCACGAACAAAATATCAGATGAATGGCTTCACTTTAAAACAAAAAAAAAATCCATCTAAAACTATGAAACTACAAAACAATAATAAAGAGATGAATTACCATTTTTATCAGATAAACACACAGATGCTATCATATCTTCAAGAACGATTTCTTACTTCAAACTCTTTCCCACCTTTTTGGAATTGATGCAGTGTGAAGCTTATTTATACTTGTGCTCAAAATGAATTAATGATATTCGTTAGCTAATCTGACACCAGAAATATGTGAGCAAAAGAATTCATAAATAATTTGAGGGAGAATGAAAGAAAGTTTGGTGGCCAAAAGGTTAACAAAAAGAACAATATTCCTCCTTTCTTGAAAGACTAGCTCGATCTTTCTTGAAAGATCATGTATCTCCTGATGCGAAATACTTTATACTGTATATAATAAATGAAGAACTCTGCTGGTCATTTGGCAGAATCATTTTCATCCTTATGAATGTAATCAGTAAAAGTTTCATGACATTTGAAGTTTTTATAATAACTCTATAGCAAAGTTATCACATTCAGAAAGTAGATTACAGTTTTTAAAATTGTTTTGTATTATAGATTTGAGATAACAAAAGTATGGTGCGCATAATAATGTGATTACTATACTATACTATATCTCTTAGCATAGTTTTAGTAGTAATTTGCTTAACAATGATATTAATTGCGCAAAACACATCAGAAGATCAATATAATAAATCTGGCTATTTAGTAGTAAAATCTACATATGATATGATATTCATTGAACTGTCTCAAAATATTACATGTATGCAATGAGACATAACTAAATGCAAGAATAATGAAAATATAATAATTAAATCATAATGTATTCTCAAAATATTTACACAAATCACGAAAGTTGTTGGCACATATTTCTCGTTACTTTGCCTTTTCATGAGAAGTAAATGACAAAAGATGGTCTAGTAACGAAATTAAGACATAAAAATATACAAACGAAAGTGTATACAATACACAACAATGCCAAAGCTATGGAATATTCTGGTGTCTTGTGATAATACTGTTAATTTGTAATTTTCACCTTATGACATAAAAAACAAAAATGAGTGTTGGTAAAAAAATATCAAAGCTAATCTTACTAAACCTGGTGTGACTACATAAATGTACACGAATAATATCTTCATCTTGAAACATATGCTAAAAAATAACAGCCTAATTTCACATCTAAAACATTGTCGGCTGTTTCTTATTTCCATTAGATTTAAGACAGTCGAGTTTCGTTGGGTTCCCAGCCTATTGGTGTGTCTTTAAATTGAGGGTGCCTGTAACTCCCAAACCCCCCTCCCCACCACCCACACACCTAACATCCCCCTCCCCACATACATAACTCCCCCCAACACCCACCACACCAATCACCACTCCTACGCCCCATACCAAAAGCCACCCTCAACACACCGCCCCCACCCCTTACAAACTTCAACTATCCCACCAACAATTTCCATCCCAACATGCCACTCCCACCCCACGCCCACCTACGCCTCTCCCCCCAGCGATCCCAACCATTCTCTCTAGCCCGGCTTACTCCCCTGTCAGACCATCCCACAACCACCAGCCACTGAATCACCCCTAAGCTATTACTAGTCCCCAATTTCTCCCCAGCCATCCCAACAAGTCCCACCCACCAATCTCCAATCCCGCCATACTCTTTCCCCCCCCCCTCTCTCTCTCCCCCCGCCCTCACCCGCCCTCACAATCAAGCTACCCCACCCCACACCAATTTCACACTCTTACAACCTCCACATCGCCCTCCTCCACACCACCAGAGACCCTCCCCCTCTCACTTACCCCACCCCCCCACCCTTCCCTTTCCCTCCACCATTCCCCCAGCAACTCACCTGACACATCACCGTCTAACAAAAACCACTCTGAAATTACCCCTACAAAGCATTACGGCCTTCCTCCATCATACAGAGATATAGCAACCCACCCTTTCAACACTAGCACTAAAACACCACTTCAATACCAAGACGAGGAATTACACCTTGGACCCCTACTACCCCATACATAACTCACACAAATACACCACAACCAAATGAAACGATAAACCACATACATACCCCATTCTCCCCCACCATGGAAACCCCGCCGCCACCGATGACACTACGTAAATTAACAACTAGTCTCACCAATGCGTCTCCTACCCGCTCCCCCATCCAACCCCACGACACACTACTCAACCAACCCCCCACATACCACACCCCTCTCTTTCCCCTACTCCCCTTCCTTCACACACCCCCCATTACAAACCCTCATTTTCTTTCACCACTATACACACACCCCTCCACTCACCCACCAAGCCCCCCCCCCACCACGCACTTCCCCCCACTATAACATGTCACCCTAACCCACTTCCCCCGCTTTCACCCCCCAATAAAACCCCCAACCTATCCCCCCAATTCACCATCAGTACACAAATACTCCAAATACTCCCCCTTCAAACCCCATACCAGCTCTCTCCCCCCACATACATCCTCCCCTTCAACCCCCTTCGAACCAATCCTCCTTACACCTACTCCTTTACCCAAATCCCCTACTTACTATCCACTCGTTTACTACCCCCCCCTGTAGTTTCCTCCTACCATCACTATCCTCACCCACACCACCCCCCCACCCTATCACACCACCACAACCAAACTAACACACTCCCAAACTAACACACTCCCAAACTAACACACTCCCAACACCAAAAACAACCCCACCACACACACACACACCCCCACCCCCACCCACCCACTTCACCACCCCCAACCCCACCACCCACAATCCACCCCCCCCCTTGCAGTTCGTTGGGTTCCCAGCCATATTGCTGTGTCTTTAAATGAGCGCGTGGATGCTGCCGCTAAGGACGCTCTTTCCCATCTCCCATAAAGGTATTTCTTATTCCGACTGTACCACAGTTATTCATTTCCTTCCATCCTCGCCCGTTGACAGGGTTGTTGGTCTTGCTGTTACTGGTAACAAACTGCGTGCTCTCTAAGAGTGGTGTGACCATGTGGTCCTTCCTTCTACCACCGTAACCAGCTGTGGGAAACGGCTCTAGCAAGGCTATGTATTGGCCATTACACGCTTAACTCACGGACACTTAATGGAACACCGCCCTGCTCCTGCTTGTCCCTAACTGCATTGTCCCTCTAACAGTTGTGCAATACCTTGTTGAATGTCCTCACTTCCAAGACGAGCGTGTCTCTTGCTTTCCCGGACCGTCCTCCCGCATTCACGTGTCCCTCGATAGAATTCGTGGTGAATCTGATACTTTTGCGCTTAGTGCGTTTGTTCTCATATTGCATCCTCGGTGATATTTAGTACCCCACTCTGATTATTCCCCACATTCGATGGTGCTATATAGGGCCTTCCCTCCCGGCTGGTGCCTTCTTATGGGTAATATACTTACATACAAAATTAACCAAAATATCGGATACTGTATTCCCATTTTCCAGGCCTATAGTGACTAAACAAAGGGATCTTCACATCTGATTATCAGCCCTTGGCTATGCAAGGTTTCGAGTGCTGTTTTTCAACAAACACGTTTGATGCTCTTTAATGCGCAAGTTGATGTTAATGTGATTCAATACTTGGTTTGGTTATTATTTTATTAATATCAACCAGTGACAAATTTCGTCCACTGATTCCATTTATGTTAGAAAATATAATTTTACATGACTCCAATTCAATAGTGTTAAAAATTATTTTTCTTGGGGCATTAAACTACACAGAACATGTAATGTTATTAAAGGTGAACTATTTTTTTATTCATTTATCTAGGTTATGTACTGTATGTAAGAAGTCAAATATATTTTTTCTAGTATAGCCAATGAAGGCACAAGATACTCGTAATACTTGGCAGACGAGCTATTACGACTAAGCAATGCCTTCCACAAGCTTCAACACATTTAATAACTTTCAATATTCAAAGAAAGCATGCCTAAAACACCAATTTAATGTAGTGGGGAACGACCATTGTTAAATCTGAACGAGGAACGCATTTATTATATTAAATTTGTCGTGGCTACATAAATAAAAAAATATAATCCATAAGTGTAATATTCGTATAATTTCTATTAATATACTTGCACATTTAAGACATAGAAATGGAACCCTAACTTTGTATACAAGGAACACTTCCACTGCACATTACAGCCAAATTTTATTTTAATCGCAGATACTGTACTGTAGTAAACAATGGAAAGTTTACAACTTGACGAGGCACGATATTGTCATGTCATGAAAAACTTTTTTATGGCAAGGAAAATATTTACAGCTTTTATGAACTAAACATGTACCCAAGACAGATACCTCATCCTGTGTACAACATTCACTCACTTGTAGTCTCTAACATTTGATGTATAGATTGTCTTCATTGGAACACAGTTATGGGAGTGTGTAACACTCACACTAACTTACCTCATGTGTTTAATAATTATAGAGCAGATACAATTGAAGCTCCATATGACAACTTTTTCTAAACCTTGGTATTTCATAAAAGCACAGACCTGGCAAGACATCCTAGTAGGCTACCGACACACGTTTACAAGGTGTCATCCTGGCCAATTGCAAACATTATGAAATAAGTAACCAATGAAAAAAAAGTGTAGAAAGGCAAAGACAATACAACATGCAGTAACTCCACCCTCCTTCCCTTTCCAAAAGATTTGGAAAGTCACAATCATATAGGTATAAAGTCCTGTGTTAGAATCATCTTGTACAGGGAACCTCATTTTAACAATGAAATACAAAACACTATTTGTGAAATTTTGTCCTACTGGGACAAATAATATTAAACCCTGATTTTGTTTTCACATTTTAATGATCAATTAATATAAAGAACAGATACATACAGACTACAGTATGTACCCTTATTCTGTGGCTAACTTAGTTCAACCAGAACAAAACTTTTTTATAACTACCTTCCTGCCTGCTGCTACTACCATTCTTTTACCTTGTTAAAATTGAAGCAAATCATAGAGTATTTTTATATTGAAATGTCTGAATCTATGAGCAGAGTACCACTAGTTGTGCTCATGGGGTGGTTGAGCTGCAGGGCTCAAGTACTAGTGTGTCAGATAAACTAGGTAGAGTAAGGAGGCTAAACCAATTGGTTTTAAATATATTCATTGGCTTTTCCCAAGGCACCTTTTACCCTCCTAATGTAGAACAGGTCTACAAAAATCTTTAATACAGTATTGCTATTTGTGATTTTAAAGATGTTACCATCATTCTATTTTTCTCCATGCTCTATGGGCTAATTTCAAAGTGTGCAATTTAATTTCAACTTGTCATATGATGAATACTACAAGGAGAACCCGATTAAATAAGATTTTGCCTTTCATTGCTAGGTTTTTCCCTAACCTATTTTTGAAAGAGACGTCACGACCCCAAAATGGGTAAATGAACATAAGCCAACTTCATCACTTTCCCCTCACAGTTCCAAATCGACACCTTTAAGCTAAAACTTGTTACAACAAAAATTTGGAAACACACTCCAATAATTAAAATAAGGTTGATAAGCATTACAAATTCTAGACCATCCACAGTAGCAAGTCAAAATTCACTGACTAAGCCAAAAAGAAAACCAGCCCATAGATTTTAAAAGTGTCCTTGCTGTTCCGTACTTCAAATTTTTTTACAAACGATCTATTTCACAAAATTCTTAAAAGTGTTTAAGTAGAAATGGAGTTAATATTCCTTCACTCAAAATTAAAACTAGTCATATGGTTATTTTCAAAACCAGACCACAACCACTCCATTCAAGTTCACCTATAATTATCTTGGGAACCCATCCAATTAATTTTTTCAGACTTCAACTCTGACGTTTGAATTATAAAAAGCTCAAGTGTAGTGTGTAAAATATTGTGGGAAAATGATCTACAGAAGTTACTATACCTAATGATCACAATGTCACAGCAGCCTCCTGTGGAATCCCAAAATTTGGAGAGATCGTGGCCAAATTTAGTCCATTGTTTAGAGCGATCATGTATACAGCGACGGGTCCAGATTTGGAAAATTGCCACGTGCAGGAAGTGCCTATTTTCAGACAAATAATTAAAATGTATATGCATATGTTACAAATAGAATTTCCAAATGACATGTAGTGTTATATGAAACTTATAAGTAAACTATCTACTTTTATTGAAGGATTCTGTGTATAATTTGCAATGGAACAAGCTAGAAAACTGATGCTAAGTGAGAGTAATCGTATTACCTGTATCAGTATAGGTGTTCATATTTATGAAATTGTGTATTATACTACAAAACATGAATGCACAAAAAGGTTAACAGTTAGCTCTGACTTTAACCCTCATCACTAGATGATAATGTTGTCACAATAGTACAAATCCATCACTCTTATTAATTTTATAATTGTATTACAACTTTCATTGTAACAAGCCATCATTAAAACATTCACCATTAATATCGTCAGTACCTGTACAAGTAAGCCTAGCCGAGTCTGCCTTCAGAGGAGAGTTGTTCCCATCCTTTGCCCTCTATATTTTGTGCATAATTTGTTCATGCCTTTGGTGTGTCAATAGATGAAAATAGGTAGGTAGGTAGGGTATAAATGAATGACTGCATGTGCTAACGAGGAACTGTGTGGCGAGTCAAGAACAGAGGTACAGTACCTCCAGATTAGAGTGGGAAATTCCAGAGAAACAAGTGCTTGGGGAGTTCAAGATGTGGAAAGTGCAACCGATGTGGACCAATCAGTGCCGTACAAGACTGTCATCACACAGACATTGGTGAGCAGACGGGTCAAAACTTTGCCACCGAGACTCAAAGGATGCACACGTCTGTCTACTATTGCCCAGTCCTTGTTGGGCAGATATCAACCCGGCAAGAGTTTGTGGGCGGACCGAACTTAAAGAATAGTCACAGATGGTATCAGAAAATCCAAGGCCCAGGATCTGGCCACCTTTTGCAAGTGGATTTGCAGGGATTGGTACAAAAGATAGCCGAGGGCATAACAAATCGTGGCAACTGCAAGATTGACCAACTGAAGCGATTATCGCCGTCAAGAGGAAGATGGCTTCAAGAGCCAAACACCCAGGAAGAGTACCAAACTGATGTACAAGAAGCGTTACCTTGGTATGAGATTCTACCTTCCGGCCATTTCAGAGAAGATAAAGTCAGACGGAAGTTCGAAGTGGAGAGACTCGCCAATTGTCAAGTGTGTGCTAAGATTGGCCATCAGGGGTGTGCGCAAGAGCGGCACACACTGCCGGTACAGTCTATAGGTACCAAAGGTAAGGAACAATAGCATCTAAGAAACATTTGCATAAATAGTGAGGGACCAGGGTATTATCCCAGGTGACCAGAAGTTGACCCATCGAGTGAGTGTGATATGTCTTGCAGCAATAAGGTGTAGTGGTGAATACCCAGGGTGGTTAGGAAGAACCAGTCCTTGCAAAGTTACTTTACATATAATGTATATAAAGTGGGGGCCAAGAGTTAGAGCCCCAGGGGATGAGTGAGGATCGGTCCAATCACTGTAGCAATTTGAGGGCCAGAGAATTGAGCCTCGGGCA
>WNGS01163947.1:11393174-11442338 GCA_020271785.1 Procambarus virginalis | reverse complement strand
GAATATAGAGATATGTTGTACTAATTCAATCTTTAGGAAAATGTGATACAGTACTAAGCTTTGCTCGTGTGATTATCCTAAGTGCAGTTCCATTCAGTCAGGCATAGGCACCTTGGCTAAGTCACTATATATATCGATGGCCACAGTAAGTATATTGAAAGATGGCATTACAGTACTATACTGAAATATCTTGGGCTAAAGCTTTCTGTGACCATTACTGATGTATTCTTACAACACTAAGCAATTACTGAATTATGACAAACAATTTCCTCATACCACTTGTTTCTAAAATGTATTTGGTCACATTATTTATTAAAGTGCAAACTTTGTTCAAAGTATTGACACTTAAAATACTGTATATTTACATCTACAAGTTTGATCTGAGAAACTTTTGATAAATCTGCAAGTTCAGTTATACAACACCTTTAGTCTTCAATATAGAGACAATTTACCCTCAAACTAAATAAGAGCCAGTGGTCAAACCTACAGCCACAGTGTATACACGGCACAACTGTCCAACCTGTGCATGGTGATAATCTACCCAACACACACATTAAAGCTCCACTTAAATAAGAAATACACAAAATACAAATATACAAAATACTTGCTGAGAAATTTGTAGTTTTTAGCAACTCAAATCTTAAACAATAAACATTGTGGTTAAGTGGAAACTCCCAAGATTAACAACAAACAAATGATACTACATTTTACTTTACGGTGACAATTCCACTTAAGTGGAATCCGGATAACTAATATTTAACTTATATTCAACAATTATAGTACAGTTTTTATGCGATAAAGTATACAAATTTTAAAAGGTATTAAACATTTCATATACCACGCAAAATAAAAATACTATGTACCATCAATACCCTGTAATTGCCCAGAAATCTAACACACGACGTGACATCCTGCAAGAGGGTATAAGGCATGGACTATAACAATGTCAAAATGTGCTACTTTCAACACTTATGTTTTTCAGGTAATGGGATGAATGAGAATACAATAATGCCACAACTCTTAATACTAACTGTTAACCACAAAAGATGAAAAGTTGCAACTTTCATGTGGATTCAAATGGCATTTATACACTTAAATTCTGGCACACAGGTTCACCTACCATATAATTCACCGGTTATTTTAACCAAGTAAAACACTGAGATATCTATGTATATACAGAACATATAAACATATATACTCACAGTATACCTGTATATTTATCCAAAGACATTAAACAATGTGAAGAATGAACAAACACTTATGAGAATGAAAAGCCGATTCATTTTTGGAATACAAGAGTTAAGGCATCATGAAATTCTCTGTCATCTCAGAACATCGACAATGACACTCTTTACTACCAACATATTGCTTTGTTCTTCACTGAAACAACTGGAAATGCAAATAAAAATACACATGACTAGAATATATCAAACCTTTTTATTTCATATCTTAGTGATGACTGCTATGGCATTCCCAGTGTCTATTTTATGCATATATACTGTAGTGACCTAGGCTTCACAAACTATGAAATCACTTGAAGTGATTATCACAACATTGAAAATTAAAAAATACAATGCTAGTAATAAAAAAGTTACTACACAGGGGCACTGCATGGCCAGATTAATATACCGGTAGGCTGATATTGATTGCAATTTAATCATCACGTTACAATGCCATTTTTATTACTGATCACAAACATGTTCATGAAAGGTGATGTAAAGTTAATGTCATCTATAAATACCTCATGTTTTTTACTTGTGATCATTCTTCACAATAGGCTGAGCTCACTTTTTTTCCTCCAAGCCTCATATGTTCATTCTAGATACAGTGCTTAATGCTGTACTTAATGAGGTAACACTACCTTACCACATCCTCACAATAATTACTTCAGGCAAGCCAGCAGCCCACTTTTAAGCGATGCATTTCATTTCTGCAATTAAAGAATGTGGAGTGTTCACATGCACAATATTTGTGGAATATGGCATATAAAATATAATGTTGTAAATGTTACTAGTGAGGGTAGTCCTGAAAGAGGTACCCAGACGAATTGTGGGATTACTGAGAATACAAGGGGACCACGAGTGAGGTGGGGCCCTGAGGTAAAGTCCAGGGCG
The DNA here is from genome assembly GCA_020271785.1 of Procambarus virginalis. Classification (NCBI taxonomy): domain Eukaryota; kingdom Metazoa; phylum Arthropoda; class Malacostraca; order Decapoda; family Cambaridae; genus Procambarus; species Procambarus virginalis. The sequence continues at coordinate 11,440,224 of WNGS01163947.1, read as the reverse complement.
CGAGGTGGTAAATATGCACCCCCTGGAAACGTATGAAAATAATATCAAGACAGTGGTATGTGCAGGTGATCGACCGGTGGAGAATTACTGGAGGCGAGTGTGTAGCCTTCACAACCGTGAGTTATGTCTGACGCCTCCAGCCAGAGTTGTTATAGAGGATTATAGAAGTAATATTTGAGTGTAGCAAAGATATCCTGAGTTTTGGTGGAGTTACTGTACTAGATTTGAATAGAGCTTTGTTCGGCAATCCTCTGGACACCCCACAAGTCCACATCCAAATAATTACTACTGAAATAGCGGGTATTGAACAGTCCTGGGCTACTGGAATTGCCATGGGAATAATGGAATCTTCCAGATATTTATCTTATACCTGTATGAATTTAGTTGTGTTCTTCTCTACAGATCAGATTAAGGAGTTTTGAATGATGCAGTAAATGCAGTACAAATTTTTGGGCAAATATTCATTTCTAATACATGCATATGATTTATTGGTCCAGAGAGAGTGGATGGCTTGATTAGAGAGTAGGCTGCCAAGGTGTATTGATTACTCGGATGATTCAGTCATTATTATTCAATGATATTACTGCAATATTGAATTGAATATCGATGCCTAGATATCAGATTATTATTCAAACACCATGTATGGGCTGGTGAACTGATATTAGTCTTTCAGTGACATTATTTGAGTGTTATAGTGTTTATCTGATTATAATGAAACAATATATTTATTGACGAGCAGAGGCTTTACGGATATTTATTGAGTCGAAGAAATTGTGAATAATCCTAGCAGGCTAGGCAATCAGAAGATCAACTGTTTGAAGACATAAGTCATAGGGAGGTTGATCTTCCAGTGCTGAATACATGCATATAATGTTAATTTTATGACTAGAGGATAGTTTCTTTAAGAAATCTTTCAGTAAATTGTACAAAACCAGAATTAAAGTATTATTACTCCCTGCCTGACAACTTGGGTGTAGAATGGCCTGACAGATTGGGTCTGTATACTCTGACAGTACAAGATTCCAGATTGGTGTGACAGATAATCGTGGAAGTGTGAAAGGCACTTGAGAGTGGGAGCACTGATCGACTACAGGGAACAAAAAAAAACAAAGCAGCAGGGCAAAACTGACAAATTTTGTACCTGACACAGGCTGTTGCCAGAGAACTCCCACACCCTGATTATTGGCGTTTTCCCCTGGAAGTAATTTACAGGAGAAAAGATAGCTATCTCCCACAGGAATTTGATTTTTTTTTGTTTTTCATTAATGTGAGGTGAGGACTGACGGGATTAAGAAGGAACCACATTGTTAGTACAGAGGTACAGTACAGTATGTCCAGGGGATAAAAGATAACCTTTAATTAACATTTTGGGGTGAGTTGAGAGAGAGAGAGAGAGAGAGAGAACCATATACCTTACCAACCCGTCTTCGTAATTACAATTGTTACTTAACCTATTATAGGTATAGGTAAAGTAATAATTGTATTTACGAAGCAATAAGATGCTTATCTTAACATACTAACAAGGTTAGGTAAGGTCGGTGTTTTCTATGAAGCTTTTCAAGGTAAATAATATGTTTAGTATATCACCTATGCACATATTTAATAAGTCAATATTGACTATACGAATTTGCGAGGACGGGTTGACTTACATAAGTTACTGAAAAAAATAATGCAAACTTTCTGAAAATAGAGTAAAAAATATATTGAAATGAGGAGCTAGTCAAAAATTGTATTAAATACATGTACCTCTAAGAATCTGGTCATAATTATGCCACCATTTCTGATGTAATGTATTCACCAAAAATTATGAGTAATGAGTCATACACATGGCCAGCCGGGGGGGGGGGACTGACGAGCATTTGTCCTACATTCGTGCATTATTACCCACCAGTTATTACTCCCAACTACACCCATTTCACACTTTTTTTTTTACAAGTCAATAAAGCTAAGAATATCTCATTGAATAATATTAGAGTGCACATGTTGAGCTTACATTATTCCATTTTTAAACCACACAATTGAATTTCTTTGGTGTGAATTTTAATTTTATTCCAAAGAAATTATTATTATTGTTACCAGAGCTGCCTTTTGTGTACAATACCTATCTTAAGAATTGGAAACCACAAGAGAAATTTCACAACCATGATTCTGCATCATAAAATGTTCACAACACTGCAAGCTTTTCATATCAATATCCTGTGCACTGATGTACTGATGGAACATTTGGTCACATCAGTAAATTTGGACTAGCATAAATTTACCCCGTCAACAAGCACATACGAAGACTCTCAATTACAAAACTCTGCACCAACATATACTGTATAGATTTGACATTAAAACTAATTTGATAACTTATGAAGTTAGAGAAAAATAGTAAACTTTCTTCTAAGCGTAAAACTTTATTATGCATAATTTATCCATAATACACCAAATCACCTCTAATATTTGTAAGTTTACTTAGATAACAATGCTTTTTGACATTACACTAGTTCTTAATCATAATAAAAAAAATATGCCCAACTTTACTAAATATTGCATTTAGACTGGCTGTTCTCATTGCCCTTGGAAGCACTACCCTGGGCAAAAATGTGTGTGCCTACCCCTTCCCACACTGATGGTTCTTTTTGGGGCTGTTCTCTTACTCCAGCTTCATCTTCATTGTAATTTCAATAGTTTTTTTGTTTTCATTTATACCTATCTTTTTGTGTTTACTATTCTACTCTCACTTATGTGCTTACTGAAGGCTGTCCTTTTCTCAAAAACGACTTGCTCTGAAAATGTGTAAAAATCATCTAACAATCATAAAATTCTCCCCAAATCCACAATCTCCTATACTTTCATCACCAATCATCCTTTACCTCATTTCCCACATTCATAGAGCAGGAAGGCTCTTGATCTCATGAGACCAGAGAAGATGGGTTCTCAGCCCAATCTCCTTCCTCATTATCACAGGGAATGCAGGCCTACCACATACCTTCTCGCAAAAGCAGGCAATGAGGCTGCCACTTACCGATAGCAGTGCAGTCTTAATATATTTCTTAATATTCCCACAACAGTGGCAGATGATAGGTGCACCAAATTCCTGTACCATTACATTTTTATGTTGGAGTGCTGGGTAGTGGGGTTGTGTCGTCCCATGATTGCCAATATTATCCATCAAAATACCAAAGTTTCTAGCATGACTGCTGATCTGTACCACTGACCAAGCAGTGTGTGGCTTTAAAAGATATCTACTATATTCAAGATTTATCCTAGTGACAATGTCCACCTTTAAAAGACTATCGAGATCAAGTACTAACTCGACTGCCTAACAACTTAAAATGTTTCTAAAAATCAAATTTCCTCACGAGATCATAAATTTAAAGTACTGTATAGCAAAATTATGATACAAAGCATGATATATAACGAAGTACTGCAATAAGTAAAACAGCTTGTGCAAATATATTCAAGTTGTATCGTTAAAACGTAATCATTTGCAAGTTGAATCTACACAGGGTATAATTATATTGTAATGAGGTTTCAATTAAATTTAAAAATCTAGATACTCTTCAACAATAATATTTTATAACCTGTCAGCCACATAAAATATTATAATTCATATGCGACAGAATCCAAAGTGTATAAACATTATACAGACTATACTTTGTATACATACAGAATCCTAGACTCTGCACCACACTCCAATACTAGTTTCTAAGAGCAGCAAGCCGTCTGGTGAGTTGGTCTTCATGGTCAGCGGTGCGGTCACCAGTAGTGATGGTTCCTGTTGGCACAGCCTGGGCATTCAGCTGATCCATCACCTCAAGACCTGCTTCATCTGCCACCTGCTGGATAAGGGCATCCACAGCCTCTTTTGGAGTGCTTAAAGTTGTGGCAGCACCCATGCTATCTTCCAGTACCTAATTACAATGAAAGAAAATGTCTAATTACTGCACTGTACTTTTAAATTAACATATCCATAAGGAGACATGTACATATATCCTTAAAAAAATAAGAAAAAATGTATATTGATAAGGAAAACAGGTTTACTGGATATAGTAAATTCAAATGATGCATAACAAATTCAAATTACTCTAATTTATCTGGCACCATAATAATGATGCCATAGGTGTTTGCAAATTAACAAAGCATGAAGTCACACTCAAGATCATTTGCTAAGAAAATAATATTTACTTTTGTTAAGAAATGCAATTTCTCTTCACTATAATCAAAAACTGTGGTGGCAATTTGAATTAATTTCTTACCGATGTTCTCACATCCAAGTCCTCAAACTGTGATTCAAACTTATCCATTATGGAAGAGACTTTCTGCAAGTCCATTGCATTAAGGGCTTGGTCCAAAGCCTTCACCACTGAGCCCATGTTCTTCGTTACCCCCTTCATAGCCATTGCTGACTGGATCCTAAAAAATAATTTTAAATAACACAATAACCAATATTTAAAATAAGGGCCAAAAGGGCTTTGGTAATTAATATGCTGGACATGAAGAAATTGACTATTTGCCTCAAATAATGAATGTCATTATGCTTTAGCTCTTGCAAAGTATCTTACCAAGCTGAAAGACAAGATGCAAAGTCATCTGAAGCATTAAACATTCAGAAAATTTTGTTGAAAAAACAATAAAAGAACATGCTGACTAAAAAAATTAAAATTACACATGATTTGGAAAATGCTTCACTGAAGCCTATACAATATTGAAATAACAAAACTGGGGGGATCTAGGCAAGGACTATGGTAATGTTTACAGTCATCAAAATGGAATGTTCATGTGATCTAGATGTGTGTGTCTAATACCTTGTGTAATTATGGCAAACAGGTATTAGAAACAAACATCTAGCTCACATGGACAACAAAAAACTGTTAAAATCATTTTGATTCAAATTTCAAAATGCAAAATTCTTGTAAAGATTACAATATACAAAAGTTTTTTTATATACTTTAGTTGTGGTTTATATATTTAAAAAAATTTATGATGTGCTGGCAATTATTAGAGTAATAAACCATGATATGGTGCAAAATGCAACACATGTAGTATCAAATAAGATTTCTCACCTGGACTCTACAGCATCAATCTTGGAGGCCATTCGCAAGTACGAGAGGGACTCGTTCTTTTTTCGTATCGCATTTTCTGCATAAATTTTGGCACCTTCAACATTACCTTGTTGAAGGGCTTTTTTAATCTTTCCTTCTTGAAGCTGAAGAAAATGAAAAACACCACAATTACAGAAACGAACAGAAATAGGTCAAAAGAATGTAGTGAGAAGTGCAGAAAACACCATACCTGGACAAGCCATTAATGTAGACAAAACTTTGCTCGGGTCAAGCTTTGTAAAGTAAAGTCTTTGAGGTCAAAGACAAACATTATCCAGAGCAAACCTTGTTTACAATACAGTAAAGGCTCTTCATATGGCATCTCTCTTGGCAGTCCTCCAACAAACAAATGTCATGCATTCTGAAAACTCAAAACTTGGCTATTGTAACAAACGTTGAAACCTGACTTTATAAGTGAATGCTATAAATTAGGAATGTGTTTCTAAACCACTAAAAGTCACCATACTGTACAAANACAGAATCGGGGGCATTAGTCTCTGCGGTTGAGGGGCACACACAGTAAGGTAAGAGAAATGATGTGAAGATGACGCTCCAGTGTCTTTGCTCTTGGGGGGCATGCTGTGATGGGTTATCTCTTGAGGTTATCTTGAGATGATTTTGGGCTTTAGTGTCCCTGCGGCCCGGTCCTCGACCAGACCTCCACCCCCAGGAAGCAGCCCGTGACAGCTGACTAACACCCAGGTACCTATTGTACTGCTAGGTAACAGGGGCATAGAGTGAAAGAAACTCTGCCCATTGTTTCCGCCGGCGCCCGGGACCACAGGATCACAAGTCCAGCGTGCTGTCCGCTCGGCCGACCGGCTCCCCGGAAGTGATTCCGGGGAGTCGGAATGATTCAGCTACATTTTGATACTTTGCCTGTGGTTCACTGTCTCAGTCAAGGAAATTATTTCAGTAGGTACTAGCTTTTCTGCTCATCGGCAAAAGTGTACTAGTTGGAAATTCTGCATCTATATAAGAATCTGAGAGATCATTTATCTCACTTCCTGCATTGTTAAATTTAGAGAATTTTGTGGGTAGGATCCTGTTCGTAGTTTAATGGTGGCTGATTCATCCTTAGTTCCTTGATTTCCTCTCCTGTTGCCCTTATCTAGATAATCTACCCAGGGATTAGCTGTCAACATAGGTGGAATTTTCCATCCTCTCTGTTGCCCTTCACTTTTGGAGTTTTTAAGAGCAGTTATATTGCCATGATATAGAAGGCTGATAGAGATTGTTGATCTTTTATTTGCTCTCCCTTCATTTTGTGTCACTGATTCATGCACTGTGTATGCTTTTGTGGTGGCTTCTTTGGCTTGCTGTGGGTTCCCTGGGGTCTCCTGCTTCTACAATTTCATTCCAATAAATTTCTGTGGTAGGTTATTTAGAAGTTGTTACTCTGTGGAGAGCTGGCTTGGGAACCGACCGAGGGTGCCTTACTAAATTAAAATCCCCATTTCTGAATGGTCCATCAGTTGCTCCCTGTTGGTATATAGTCATAATGGCTTGGCACTTTCTACTGATAATTCCCTTCTCCTCCCTCTTATCTTGCCAATTTTGACTGGAAATATACCAGTATGCAACAAGTGTGGCTTGTCGGTGTCTTCAACCTAGACGGGGTGAATGTGTTTCCTATCTGGTGGTGGGTAGTGTTGCTGGGAAATAAGCTTTTTATAGTGTGCAGATACAGTATGTAACTGGTTCCTTGAGTTTTAGTTACTTATTGAAGAAATGGTTGAATTTGTTTGTACTTTTTTATGATAGCAAGCCATCTCCTTGATGGTGGATAAAATTTTTGTCACCGCTTTTACTCGAGTTGAGGGGCAAGACAATTGAAAAGGTACTTGAACCATCTGTGATTATCAGTGACTCAAGTAGGCATGGGTATGTGGCTTGGGAAGCATCTGAGGAAATGCTCAGAGAAATGGGGTTTCATAAACTTGATCCCAAATTTTGTATTCCTTTAATTTTATTTTATATTATTTTATTTTCCATTGTACAGGTGCAGCAGCTATCAGAGCAGCATCATCAGCAGCAGCAGCAGGCTCGGGCTCAGCACCAGGCATGCAAAAGAGGAAAGCTGAGGATCCACCACCAGATGTGGGATTCTATCAGCTCAAGAAAAAAGCAGTTCCAGGTAGAATTAGATGTTAAAATATTGTGTACATCATGTATTGGTTCAGTATTTGAATACATTGTAAGCATTTATATTTAATGAAAACCTGAATTATTTTTAGTAGATAAATTGATTCACATACACAAATTAATGTATTGTATCTTGTCTTTTCTTGTATAAACTATTCAGATTCACATACTGTACACAAATTTACTTCTTATATGAGAAAAGTCGTAGGAGCCGTGATGAGGATTCAAACCTATGCGGTGGGTGTTCCCATGCACATGCCCTAGTCAACTAGGCCACGACATGGTCAAAAGGATTGCAACCTGGAGTTCTACTGAACTCACGAAGGTTTCCTGAGGTTTCCACTGAAGCCAGACCAGGATTTTCACACAATCCCCCGCCCATGCATCCATTCACGGCTCCTACGAATTTTCTCATTGATAATCACTTAGTGTGATTGCTCTCTGTTTACTTCTTGTATGTTATCTTGTCTCATAAGCTAGCCTGCCCATTTCTCATAATGCTGAACTCTTGGTCATGAGTGTCTGCCTGCTACAGAGGTTTGTTGTGTACCCTGTATTATTGATAGGTCACTTCTGGTTTTTGTTACAATGCCTCCCTCACCCTGTTCTGCCCCAGCTTCTCATGTGTAACAGGTTTTTGTTCCATGGGCCATTCCTGTTCCCTGGCAGTTACCTTGTTATTGTTCAGCCTTCCTGACTGTAGGTTAACCCTTAAATTGCGCATCGCATCATATGATGCTTTGGAGTACTACGCAAGATTTAAACGGCCCATGTCATGTTAAACGATGTCATTCAGTGTCCACTTTATTGACGACCTCCCCTGTACTTCTTGGGTACCTGGATCTTTTTCACAAGTGGGTATGTGATATGTGGGAGATCTTGGTCCTTTTAGTTGGCCCTGCCATCCTCTTGGTCATTAGCATGCCAAGCAGCAGTTCATTTTCTGCCAAATGCCTGGTACTTTCAGTTGTAGTATGCTATGGGAGGGTTTATTTTTTGGCCTTGGAACAGGTCTGTGCCTACATTTTTTATACTCATTCAGGTTCCCAGCTTCAGTACTGACTTTGGCATTCAGGTGTTCCAGGTTCATGGCCCTCCTGTCACTTGTACTGGTTGAGACTGATACAGTGGCTTTGGGACCTGGTCCTGTGGCTAAAGCGCAGATCACGTACCAGGTTATCCTGCCCGTTTATTAGTTTGGGTGGGCCAACCAGTTTACAGGCTTCTTAAAGGTGTTCTCCCATGTTCCTCTGTGTGTTGGGTCATCAGCTGCAACCAGGTGGCAGCCCAGATCACCCAGCCGCCCACCTACTTGGGCTGGGCGCTAGAGTGACGGTCTCGCTTCTTGCAGGTCGGTGTTTATTTCCCGACCATCCAAGTGGTTGGGTACCATTCCTTTCCTCCATCCCATACCAAATCCCCACCCCTGATTCCTTAACTCGAGTGCTATATAGTCATGGTGGCTTGGCATTTTCTCCTGATAGTTTCCGTCTTGCTGCAAGACTGAATATGTTGTTAAACTGGACCCAGGTTCTTTTGAGTTTGAGTCCACTGCCACTACTGGGCTGATGAATGAGGTCTTGATTTCATCCTGGGAAGGAAGAGTCCCATGTTTTTACATGAGATTTGGTGACTTTTGATGTTCCCTGGGGAGTTATGTCTCCTTGGTCTTTTTGGGGGATCCTCCTTTGACGGTACCAGGTTACCAACAGCTTTAATCTCTGTGGATCACTCGGCCAACTTTACCCTAAAAATGCCTTACATTCTAACTGACAGCAAAATGAGGGCAGTAATCAGAGGCAATGTGTCGGACTGGAGAAATGTCACGAGTGGAGTCCCACAGCGTTCAGTTCTGGCACTGGTAATGTTCATTGTCTACATAAATGACCTGCCATAAGAAATACAGAATTATATGAACATGCTTGCTGATGATGCTAAGATACTAGGGAAGATAAGAAACTTAGAAGATTGTCATGCCCTTCAAGAAGACGTGAACAAAATAAGTGTATGAAGCAACACTTGTTATGGAATGTGAAATAGCAGAAAGTAGACCACACACAACTTGCAAATTATGTGAAAAAGCTTTACAAAAATTCTGATAAAGAAAGAGATCTAAGGGTGGTTTGAGATAGTTTTCTATTGCCTGAGAACCATGTAAATGTGGTTCTCAGGTGATACCTGAGAACCACATAGGCTCCTCAGAACATTGTGTGAGGAACCTATGCTATGCTTTCCAATTTCAGAATTGCTTTTAAATACTTACATGGATGGTGAAATACTAAAGAAATTGTTCATGACCTTTGTGAGACCAAAGCTGGAATATGCAGCGGTTGTATGGTGTCCATCTCTTAAGAAACACATCAACAAACTGGAAAAGGTGCAAAGACATGCAAATAAATAGCTCCCAGAACTGAAGGACAAGAGCTACAAAGAGAGGTTAGAGGCATTAAATATGCCAAAACTAGAAGATGGAAGAAAAAGAAGCGATATGATCACTACATACAAAATACTAACTGGAATCGACAAAATTGATAGGGAAGAATTCCTGACACCTGGTACTTAAAATACAAGAGGTCATAGATTTAAACTAACAAAACAAAGCTGTTGAAGAAATATAAGAAAATTCACTTTCACAAACAGTTGTAGATGGTTAGAACAAGTTAGGTGAGAAGGTGGTGGAGGCCAAGACCGTCAGTAGTTTGAAAGCGTTATTTATATCCTGAGATATGATTGTCTGTCTAGCGACTATCCCAACCACTTGGGGTGGACAGCAGAGCGATGGTCTTGCATCATGCAGGTCGGCATTCAATTCCCAACCATCCAAGTAGTTGAGCACTATTCCTTCCTCCCCGTCCCTTCCCACATCTTTATACTGAGCCATTCCAAGTGCTCTATAGTCGTAATGGCTTGACTCTTTCTGCTGATAAATACCTTCCCTTTCTGAATTAATTAAATCGTATCTAGTTTTATTATTGTTCACAGATCAAGATCCAGTGAAGACCCCAACTGGATCCAAACCAGCTCATTCTCCCTCAGTTTCTAGCTCCCACAAGAAAGATCAGATTAATGTCAGAGATAAAGACAGACATGAATCGGATAAGCGTAAAAACGGCAAAAAGGAAGTGAAACATAGGTCATTTGAAACTGTTGAGAAAGAGGTAAAAGAAAATAGAAACAAAAATGCAAATAACAAGACAGAAACGAAGAATGATAAAGCATCATCATCCAAACCTTCTGCATCTGCCTCATCTGCTGTCAGTAGGAAATCTAAGCCTTTTTCATCACTCATGGATGATGTCATATTTGTCATGAGTGGCTATCAGAACCCCCAACGATCTCAGCTACGAGACATGATGCTAGACATGGGAGCCAAGTACAAAGGTGACTGGGAACCAAAGTGCACCCACTTAATGTGAGTTTAATTTCCATTTTGTCTCCAGTATACAAAACTTTCCAGGTACAGTGACTTGATATGTTTAAATATCCAGCACTGACAATGTGAGTTTTCTTTGCTATTTACATTTTGTGCTCTAAAAGTAAGATCTACAGAGTCCTTTAGGCAAGGATCACGTCAGTCTGACTGGTAATCATTTTTGCATTATTGCCACAAGGAACTATTTAAACATCTGTATGGTAATAAAAGATGCTTATGGTCACTGGAGATGAGCTTAATTCAGCCCAGAATGACTGACATAAGGTCCATTCCATATAAATTCAAAGTATGTGTACTGTAGCGTAGTGGTATATGCCATTGGCTCATAACCAAGGGTCTTAGATTTAATTCCCAGGAAGGACAGAAACAGTTGAGTACATTTCTTGTGAACAGGGGCACCTGATGACTCTGTTTACCTAGCAGTAAATACGTACAGTACACTGGAAGGGAAGGGGATTATCAGGAGAACGCTACAAACTATTATAACTATATTTCACATGGAAAGGATCAGGATAGGTACATTGGAGTTAGAAAATTTTTATAGGTTACCTTTTAGTGAAGGTCAGTAGTTAGTCATGGGAACCGTATTCTTGGGATAAATGAGGCCTCCGTAGCCTACTCAGCAACCTAGTACCCATAACCACCAAGAGATGGCAGTGTCTCATCCAAGACTTGGTCCTTGAGCCTCAACAACACCTGCCTTATTCCATAGTATTTGGTTACAAGATTGATAGGCTGGAACAAAAGAAAAGTAGACTTGTTTATACAGTGAATTACTGTTCATTCATTCATGTGGCCTAGGCTGTTCTTGTGTATTCTATAAATTGTCACCCACACTACTGTTGATAATGAACATTTTGTTCACCTGGGCACTAAGAGACTCGAACCACTGACTCCACAAGCAAGAGACAAAACTTGTTTCCACTATACTTATGGACAGCCTTAATATGGAAGGATTCCAGAAACAGCTAACCTCTGCCCAGGTGGAGTTTTAAGCCTTCCTTGGCTCCCACGAAGACACAGGAATTAGTGATTCACACCTGCCTCATAAAATTTCCATAAAATTTTATTAAGCTTCCAGCTGGGCAGTGGCTAGTTGCTTCTAGAATCCTTCCTTATTAAGGCTATCCATAGTATAATGGATAGAGCTTCTGTCTCCTGCACGTGGGGTCGGTGGTTCGAGTCTCCTAGTGCCCAGGTAAATGTTATGTATTATATGTATAGTGTATATTATTTTACACATTTATGAATATTTCTTGTGTCCTTGTACAGTAATTTTGTACTAGTATTCTTTGTTAATGTTGCACAGCAGTGGTTGAGCTCCTGCAGGCGTTTGTACACTTTACCATGGTTCTCTTGTGGTCCTCTGGCAGCAGGTTACTCTCCAGGATCACCTCAAGTCTCTACTTGGCGACCTCTGTAACATCTTCCATATGGTGAAGAAGTTACACCCTTCCTTAGGGTGAAACATCTTCCATATGGTGAAGATGTTACACCCTTCCTTAGGGTGAATGTTATGTGGCCTGGCTTTTCTCACTCCAATATTTATATTTATCTACATTCAATTCCATTTGCCATGTATTGTTTCATAGGAAATGGAATTTAATCGGGATAAATGCCATGTAAAGGAATGCAGGAAAAGTGAAACCAGATTATGTTCAACTTATGAATTATGGGGAAAGATGTTACATAATGCAGGCCAATGAAAGAGATTAAGCAGTCCCTGTGGCATAGTGGTAAGATGCTCGCCTGGCGTCTCACGAACGTTTTGTCCTGGGTTCGTATCCTGGCCGGGGAGGATTTACTGGGTGCCAATCCTTAATTGTAGCCTCTGTTTAACCCAACAGTAAAATAGGTACCTGGTTATTAAACGATTTGGCGAGTCGTATTCCGGGGAACATAAGATGAAGGACGTGCCCAAAATGCTATGCGTGCTAGTGGCTGTACAAGAATGTAAGAACTCTTGTATATGTAAAAAAAATATATATATATTTGGGGTGATGCTGAATAGTAAGCTTCTGCCACAGGACAACATTAAGAACATCAAGAACCTGTAATAAATTGACCAATTTCAGAAATACCTTCACTTGGACAAATTACCAGTTGCCTGTCCATCCATTGTTTGCTGTTTTCTTTTTTAGGGGGGTATTATTAATGTAAGCTAGTTTTATTAGTGTAAATAATGGAACATATATTTTTGCATATTTTGATTCAAAATCATATACAAAAATCAGATTTGTGCAGTATATTAAAATCTATAAATCTAAAATCTTTAATATAAAGTATATTAAAATATTAATATATCTTACCTTGATACCTTGAGGTGCTTCCGGGGCTTAGCGTCCCAGAGGCCCGGTCATCGACCAGGCATCCTGGTTGCTGGACTGATCAATCAGGCTGTTGGACGCGGCTGCTCGCAGCCTGACGTATGAGTCACAGCCTGGTTGATCAGGTATCCTTTGGAGGTGCTTATCCAGTTCTCTCTTGAACACTGTGAGGGGTTTGCCAGTTATGCCCCTTATGTGTAGCGGGAGCGTGTTGAACAGTCTCGGGCCCCTGATGTTGATAGAGTTCTCTCTCAGAGTACCAGTTGCACCTTTGCTTTTCAACGGGGGTATTCTGCACATCCTGCCATGTCTTCTGTTGGAGATTTTGCCATGTCAAATCTTTGTTGGAGATTTTGTTACATTTACAGTGGAACCTTGATTTGGCAAATCTCCATTTGGTACACGCCTTTGATCCACGGAATGGGCACTTTCCATTCCAGATTTACTTGATTGATTCTCTATGAAACATAGAATGTGTGGATTTGCTGAGGATGTTAGGACCGAGTTCACAGATGGAGGCAACATTACAACATGCTGCCTGAAAGGCAACATTAGGGCCTTGGAAAACCCTCTGAGTATATTTAAAACCAAATTCTATGGTTCTATTTTATTTCCAGTTGCAGAGGTTTTTGTTCAGTAAAATATGGGCCCTTTTTGCTTTAAAAATGAGATTTCGAGGTTTGGGAGTGGGAAATTTGTTATATTTGGTTAAGTCTCTTTACAGACAGGTTCTCTTGGTTGTTGCCCTTTATATGGCAGGTTGAAATTATAGTTTATCTCATTGAAATCGGCCCATATAGCATGGGAAATATTAGGTACAAATGGTAATTCTCTTATTATGGTTCCAATCACATTTTTGAGGATTTTTGTAGATGTTCTCAACATTACTAGAAACAGGTGGAGCTTTGAAAAGCTATTGAGGACATTTAAAACCAAATTCTATGGTTGTTTTCATTATGAGATTGCAAGGTTTTTGTTCACTCTGTCATAGCCTGCTGTGTTTTGAAAATCAGTTTTGAGGCTGGGGACATGAGAAATAAGCTGGATGTGGTTACATTTTTTCAGACATGTTCATTTGATAGTTGTCTATTATAGGTTGAAATAAAAAAAAATCCAAGTGAAATTGGCCCATAAGTGTGGGAAATGCATCCTGGAGGCATCGCTGGTTGCATGAAATCCCTTGCTGCAACAAATCAAGGTTGCACTGTATTAGCATTACAAACAATAATTCTCCAGATTGTCTCATTTATTAGGACACGTAATCCAATGCATCTAACACTAGTCAGATATCCATCTTTAGAGTGCCTTTAGTTTTCCACAGGACTGGATTGTGTTCAAGTGTAGTACTACTACCACTGTGTTGTTAATGATGATATATTGTCAGTAGTTTAAATATTTAATGCACTATTTCTTACAACCCTGCAGTTGTGCCTTTATAAATACTCCAAAATACCAGCAAGTGAAAGGTCGAGGGAGAATTGTTAGTGCCAAATGGATCACTGACTGCCACAAGAACAAGATCAGATATCCTTGTAAAAGGTAACTGTATTTGTCATGGTTTTGTCTTACTGCTTTAGTGACTTCCCTACTCTTTGATTTGAATGTTCATTAACTATGTTTGTCTATGATATATTTTTTACTATATACTATCTTTAAGACTATACCAACAGCTAGTTAAATACTTGAATTACCAAATGGTGTCTTCTGTATACTGTAAATAGATATGCACTGGAAAAGGGACATGACCAGACTGAGAGTGAAGATGAGATTTGGGCATTAGAGTTTCTTCCCAAAGATTCCAAACCAGCAACTGACCCACCTGCATCAGCCTCTGTCTCAGGTTTATATCATTATTATTGTCCTATAACTTTTCAACATACATAAGGGTGGTAGGCTAAAAAAAAAAATCAAGAAGAACCTTTTTGCATCTCCACACACCCACTGAACTTCTCTTTCCACCAGGCTTTTGATGTACTAGTTATTTCTCCTCAGGGTAAAGCTGCCCATCTCTGAACATTGGTGTCAGTAAAAACGTATGTAACTAAAAAAAAGTGGAATAAGCTCTTTAAATATAGTCCTGTACTAATACTCCAAAAACATTCAAGTAAAAAAGGTATTTAATTGAAACCTGATAGAATAGGTATTATAGTTAAGTTTTCCATGATTCAGTGCATGGTTATTTCAAAAAACATTATTTGTCTTTTATTGTCAGATTTAAAGGGTTATGTGTTAATTTTTTGTTTCAGGTGAATATAGCCTCCTTAATTGTAGGATGCTAAAGGGGTAGACACGTAGAAAGATGCATCATGGGTAATAAATAGTGTTTGGAAAAACCTGACAGCCAACTGGGTTGAGATGAAAAAGATAGATTTATGATTAATGAGGAGAGAAACCTGATGATCAGGCAGTCTAGCCTCATCTGGCTTTACAGATGAAGGGAAAACTAGTGGGGTAAGGCTTAACATGAACTATAGGAAAGGAAAGCTCTACATCTGCTAAAAGTAGTTGGAAGTTTAGGGAGCCGGTTGGCCGAGCGGACAGCACCCTGGACTCTTGATCCTGTGGTCCCGGGTTCGATCCCGGGCGCCGGTGAGAAACAATGGGCAGAGTTTCTTTCACCCAATGCCCCTGTTACCTAGCAGTAAAATAGGTACCTGGGTGTTAGTCAGCTGTCACGGGCTGCTTCCTGGGGTGGAGGCCTGGTCGAGGACCGGGCCGCGGGGACACTAAAGCCCCGAAATCATCTCAAGATAACCTCAAGATAGAAGTTGTGTAAAAAAAAAAAAAGTGTGTTGTGTATTTTAATTTTCAAGTTTATAATTTTTTCATATTGAAATTCAGTACAGGATGAAAATGACTACAATGACAACATCGACACAAGTGACAATGAAGATACCGATGATGAGATTGAAAGGTGAGTCACAAATTTGTTTGCAGCTTCTTAATTGGGGTTAAAATATTACTTAAGATTCTGAGGATGGTATGGGACCCAGTGGGTTGCCATAGTACCACACCTGGGACACCCTGTAGTGTAGAGGTTAGCACACCTCTACAGTATACCTCTGGTTAGTATATCGCCATTCATTGCGTTTAAATACATGGATGGCGATATACTAAAGAAATTGTTCACGACTTTTGTTAGGCCAAAGCTAGAATATGCAGCGGTTGTGTGGTGCCCATATCTAAGAAGCACATCAACAAACTGGAAAAGGTGCAAAGACATGCTACTAAGTGGCTCCCAAAACTGAAGGGCAAGAGCTACGAGGAGAGGTTAGAGGCATTAAATATGCCAAAACTAGAAGACAGAAGAAAAAGAGGTGATATGATCACTACATACAAAATAGTAACAGGAATTGATAAAATCGATAGGGAAGATTTCCTGAGACCTGGAACTTTAAGAACAAGAGGTCATAGATATAAACTAGCTAAACACAGATGCCGAAGAAATATAAGAAAATTCACTTTCGCAAACAGAGTGGTAGACGGTTGGAACAAGTTAGGGGAGAAGGTGGTGGAGGCCAAGACCGTCAGTAGTTTCAAAGCGTTATATGACAAAGAGTGCTGGGAAGACGGGACACCATGAGCGTAGTTCTCATCCTGTAACTACACTTAGGTAATTACACTTAGGTAATTACACCCACCTCAAGTCACACGACCTTCAATTACAATAATTTTTTTTTTTTAATGTAGAGGATATGTTTACAGTGATTACTTAGTAGGTACAGTATTTTTATTTTTGTATGAAACCACTAATTATGTGGAGCACTGAGCAGTATTTGGGATCTTAATATAAAATGACTTGTAGATCGTATTCTGAGAAGACATGTATTGTGGAGAATAAGGTAACTGGCTGCAGTACCTGGGTGTGTGTACCTGGTGTACGCACCAGGTACATACCAGGTACCTGGTATACGGCACGCATAGACACGATAAAGCACCTAAATTATTGGGATCGTCTCAAAGCTCTCCAAATGTACTCACTAGAAAGAAGACGAGAGAGATATCAAATAATATACACCTGGAAGATACTGGAGGGCCAGGTCCCAAATCTACACAGTAAAATAACAACGTACTGGAGTGAACGATATGGAAGAAAATGCAGAATAGAACCAGTGAAGAGCAGGGGTGCCATAGGCACAATCAGAGAACACTGTATAAACATCAGAGGTCCGCGGTTGTTCAACGTCCTCCCAGCAAGCATAAGAAATATTGCCGGAACAACCGTGGACATCTTCAAGAGGAAACTAGATTTATTCCTCCAAGGAGTTCCGGACCAGCCGGGCTGTGGTGGGTATGTGGGCCTGCGGGCCGCTCCAAGCAACAGCCTAGTGGACCAAACTCTCACAAGTCAAGCCTGGCCTCGGGCCGGGCTTGGGGAGTAGAAGAACTCCCAGAACCCCATCAACCAGGTATCAACCAGGTATCAACCAGGTGTGTTCCTAGGGGGTATGTCTGGCAGAGCCATACTCTCTGTGTGGGGCTTTCCACTTCCCACCACAATTGGGTTGGGTGAGGTAAGGTCATTATCAGGAGAAAGCACGAAGCTATTATAGCACCTTTGAGAAACGTTAGGAAAAGGATTTGGGATAGGACACAGGAGTGTTTGTTCATCCCTCAGTGAGAGAAATGAATATCTCTGCATCTCTGGTGTTGAAATCATTGACCCCCCAAGCAGTCTACCCGTCGTGTGCTGGGTCCTGGGATCAGTTTGCTCTGTGTAAGGCTTAGTAGCTGCTCCTCCCTCCTCCAGTAATAGGGAAAGGATACCTTGGCAGTCCTGCATAATTTCATAAACTTAGATCTTATAGGTTTTGACAGAATATTATCCTGGCAACATGTTACATTTGTTGAAGTTAAATCTTTAACTTTAGATTTTGTAAGCAATGTAGATAAACTAGATAATCATGCTATTATATTTAACAGAGTTCTTGCAAGACAGAAAAAAACTGAAGATGAGCTGCCCAGCAGGAAGAAAAACTCCTCAAACAGTGCAAGACCTGATACTGATGCAAAAGTGAAAGAAAAAAATAATAAATCAACTCCAAATTAAATGAGAGGAAAGACAAAGAAGTTCCTCTGAGCAGGCAAAGAAATCTAAGATAGTTAAAGCAGATGAAATGCAACAAAGTCAAATGGCACAGCAGTGAGCAGTGATGATGAAGTGTATGATGATGACACGGATGTGGACGAAGAAAACATCAAATATCTGGTAGGTTTTGGAAGCGGCAGTCAATTTTGAACTTTCCCTCATAGCATTTTGGACATAAATATTTGCTCTGTGTGTTCAGTGGAAAAAAATTAATACCATTGAATAAGCCTGCATCATCGGTAGGAAAATTAATACGGAAGAAGACTCGCTATCACTTCAAGTAGATCTAAATAGGGTTTGAAATGGTCAAAGGATGGCAGATGCAGTTTAATGCTGATAAATGTAGAGTTCTGAGGCTAGGTAATGATGATAGTTACAAGATACGAGCTAGATGGTGTTGAGATTGCGAAGTCGGATTGAGAAAGGTATCTGGGAGTTATGATTAGTAAGAATTTAAAACAAAAGGATCAATGCATGAATGTTCGTAATNTTAATATGGAATTAGGATGGATAGAATTACAGTAGTTATTTGGTAGAGAATTATTTTTTTGTTACCTTATAGGAAGCACATCATATCTTTGTATGATACAATAGGGTGTGCTGCGAGGATTTTGTTGGAGTGTGATAATACTGGTGCTGCATTATGTAGTGTCGAAGATATAGAAGTGGATTTCTTTTTAAGGATCTTAATCTTCTCTCTTATCTTGCTAATGATGGTAATGACTGTGTACTATGCACATAATATATAGTACAGTATGTGCTTTATTTTAAAGTTTGTTTTTCTCTAGAATCATCCAGCGGAAAATCTCTTGCGTCCTGATACATTCCGAAAGTGGAAGTGTGCATCTGGAACAACAGAAAAGCAATCTTCGGTTACATTGAAGTTGGAAAAGTTGAGCTCCATTCACTCGATAGACATTGGCAATGAAGGTTCAGCATTTGTGGAGGTGTTGGCAGGAAGGGAAGGAGTTGCAGCTTTTCAGGTAAGTAGAATACTGAATACAGAATTTTGCATTAGGTCTTTCTGATATTGCAGAGCTATAAATTAAAAGAATGGAAAATTTTGATAATGATATTCAAGTTTACACAACTTTAATTTAATACATAATTGAATCACTGCTACTGGAATTACTCTAGGTGTCTGCATCAAGCTATCTTGTCTTTCTTTCCCCTAGTGCTAGTGTGATGTATAGATTGCATCCCAGCAGTTCATTGTCTAAGCAGAAGGGTTACATGTTCTCCTTCCTATTTTGCTACTGTATGTACTTGAGAATAGCTTTGCTTCTTGGTTCTCTGGGTTCAGTCCTTGATGCAGTCCATATTTTCAGGGTCTTGAACATTCCTGTTGATGGTCTCTCCCACTTGCATTATATCTAGAGAAAGTGGGAGTGGGAGGTGGAAAGACACTTGGGGAACTCCAAAGTGTATTGTAATGCTTAGAAAAATTATTTTAATTTTCATTTAATCTTTCCTCTCATTACAGGTGCTGCTTGTTGCCTCATCCTTCATGTCTCCCATCGAGTCGAGAAACTCCAGTGACATGAATCGTGTCCGAATGTTTGGCCCTGACAGACTCAATAAAAATGTTGCAGGACAAAAATGGGATCGGTTAAAAATTATATGCACACAGCCATTTAACAAGCAGTTACAGTATGGTTTATCCTTCATAACAGTTAGATCTCCAGGTTCTGTAAGTATAAATATATATTAGGTTATCACACTATAGCATGATATTTATGTTCATACAGTAATTGAATTTATTTATGAACAAATTAATACTTAATTAACTTCAGTGGTAGCTATGTGATACATTGTAATTATTTGTCTGTTATTTATAGCTCTGACATGTTTGGTTCTACAGTACTTTGTATATTGAATTCTTATGATTTTATTCATAAATACATTTATAGTCATACTTAATTTGAAACACTGTTACTAGAATTACTCTAGATGTAATTTTCAATATACTGTACTTATAATAATTTATTCCATTAATTTTTTGTGCATTATGTACAATACAGCTATTAGATCAGATTTGTCATAGTTGTCATGGGCACAAGGAAAATATTATTTCTGGGAAAGCTCTCTCAGTACCTGCCCAGCTATCCACCTGGAAGCCTCGAAACATTAGGTACCACATCAGGCACTTAAACTCATGAACTCCTACCAGAGACCAGAATCTGGCTCCCCTCAATAGAGGCAAAGGAAAGACTTGATATACCTGATCACAGTACAAAAAGATAATCCATCAGAACAGAAGAGTACTGCAAAACAAGCAACTTCATTGACAACATTTGCAACCCCTCACCAGAAATACATGAACGCTTGTTAGCTAAGATGACCTGTTAGTTGGCAACGTACTTGTTCTACCAGATGGCAACCCAGTTATCCAGGGGCCCCTGACAGCAACCCAGCAACACATGCTCAATGCATAACCTTCAAACACTATGTGAAGATGGGCCAGGATGAGAATGGAGAACTAGTGAAGGACTCGCCAGAAAGAGGTAGTTCATTACAGTCAACACTGAATTTCTGGAGAGGCCCCCCTGAGTACAGTACTTCCCCAAGCTAATTCACTAATATCTTTAGTTATCAGCTGTTTTTCTTGCTTTTTGGTGAGATAGTTTGAGAAACTATTGAGGGTTCCTACCTAGAAATCCAGCATTGAATGTACCAGCCTCTTTCTGGTGGATTGCTGAGTAGCCCCTCATTTCTACACAGGCCCTTCTGCCCATGGTGTTCAAAGGTGAACATAGAGCAGTGAATGAATGACTGGGTTGCTGAAAGGGGCTGCCATCGCCGTGATGCGCTTACCAACTAGCATCTTGGCTAGCGAGTCTTTTACATATCTCTAGGGTTAGGGTTGATAATATTAGGTTTGATGGTAGGGATAACATTTGCTTATTTTGGAGTGCTCTTTCTTTCTGATAGTTTTCTTCTGTACTGTGGTTATCAGAGATACCAGGCTTCCCTTGCCTCTACTTGGGGGCTAGATACTGGTCTTAGTTGCCGGTAGGCACTCTGGCATAAGAGCCTGATATAAGGTTTGAAAGCTTCTGAAAGACTTGCCAAAAGGAGACATTTCATTATACTGTATATTTGAAAGTTATGAGTCTTATTATTATATATCTACTAGGTGTCTTTTGGGATCTAACTTTTTATGTAAAATTTCAGGATTCATCATCATCACCACCAGCTAAGATTACTAAGCTTGGAAGTTTCACTCTCAGAGAGGATGGTGACAATGACCCTATTTCAATTGGGTCAGCATTTGCTAGAAGGAAAGATAAGGAACCTTCATCCCCCATATCAGGTTAGTTTTTAAAAGCAGTGACTTAGGACTGTATAAAAGCCTACAATGTATTATGTACCCTATTTTGCATGTAAATATATTTCTGGTGCAGCTCAAAGGAAAAATCTTGTAACCCCGCCTTTACTGCTATTGTGCCTGGTAATGATGTCCAGAAATAGATTCCGACACTGGTGGCAAACCTCAAATTGTGAATGACAATAATTGCATTGTTAGTGGTACAAGATAACCTCTTGTAGTAAGTCATTAAAAAACATTGCATATTTTTTTCATGTGTCTAAATTAACTCCATTATATCCATATAGATGCCCTATAACTATATGTAATTAGCATAAAAACCAGGTTGTGAAAACTAAAACGAAGTTGTGATGATAACTGCATTACTACTTTGAAGTCTCTTGCTTTTGTATGTTTGGCTTCAGGCTTTTTGGGGTTACAGTTGTGTGGCAGTCCCTACCTCCATCTTTGTAGATGTTCACTGATGCCTCCAATTTGGGTTGGCAGTTAGTCTCCAACTTTCATCTGACAGAATCGGGGGCATTAGTCTCTGCAGTTGAGGGGCACACACAGTAATGTAAGAGAAATGATGGTGAAGATGACTCTCCAGTGTCTTTGCTCTTGGGGGGCATGCTGTGATGGTTATCTCTTGAGGTTATCTTGAGATGATTTTGGGGCTTTAGTGTCCCTGCGGCCCGGTCCTCGACCAGACCTCCACCCCCAGGAAGCAGCCCGTGACAGCTGACTAACACCCAGGTACCTATTGTACTGCTAGGTAACAGGGGCATAGGGTGAAAGAAACTCTGCCCATTGTTTCTCGCCGGCGCCCGGGATCACAGGATCACAAGTCCAGCGTGCTGTCCGCTCGGCCGACCGGCTCCCCGGAAGTGATTCCGGGGAGTCGGAATGATTCAGCTACATTTTGATACTTTGCCTGTGGTTCACTGTCTCAGTCAAGGAAATTATTTTCAGTAGGTACTAGCTTTCTGCTCATCGGCAAAAGTGTACTAGTTGGAAATTCTGCATCTATATAAGAATCTGAGAGATCATTTATCTCACTTCCTGCATTGTTAAAATTTAGAGAATTTTGTGGGTAGGATCCTGTTCGTAGTTTAATGGTGGCTGATTCATCCTTAATTCCTTGATCTCCTCTCATGTTGCCCTTATCTAGATAATCTGCCCAGGGATTAGCTGTCGAACATAGGTGGAATTTTCCACCCTCTCTGTTGCCCTTCACTTTTGGAGTTTTTAGAGCAGTTATATTGCCATAATATAGAAGGCTGATTGTGGGGGTTTTCCTTTTTTTTCTGTCACGAGTGCAATGCGTACGTCGCCAATGTACATGTGGCAGACGCTTCACGAAGCTGTCGGAATTAGCAAAATAGAAAATACGAGAGCAACCGTACAGGGCCGGGGAGCAAGGTCGAGTTAGAGTCCTTGTGGGTCTCTTCTCAGACTAGCCTCACCTGGTCCTGCTCCACGTTGGTCGTTGGAATCTCCTCAATGATGTAACACTTTAAGGACTCCTAGGGTCCTCATCAAATTTATAGTTTAGTGACTTACAGGCAACTCGGTGTTGAAGACACCTAGAGCTGAAGGCTTGAGTAATATTAGCAGTATTCAGAAGTGGTTCAACGGAAACACCGCATAAAGCTTAACAGTAGTTTATTTACTAACTTAACCACTAATACACAGGGTGCTTGATTTACTTTCGATTGGCGTCAGCAAAGCTATGGTTGCATTAGCGAGACTCTTGACGTCTGGCTAATCGACTCGTATCCACTCGTGGAGAAACACCTAACTTAACACAGTTGACAGCCAATCACTAACATGGCAACCTAACTGCCGGTATGCAAAGGGATCACAAGAGTTCCAACCGGATACTCGGTAATGATGATATGCAATAAACACAATAATAATCACACAATAACTAAATGTGTGGTGTATGTGAAGCTCACATCCACAGACGAGTGAAATGCTGTGATACCACACAGATAAACACGCATTCACCGTCGATCACCTATAACCTGCGACAGGTATAGAAGGTGAGAACTGTGGTTGATCCCTCAGATCAACACAGACACAATAAACAATGACAAGATTTGTACTACAGATAAGGTACCTTTCCTTACGCACTCACTCAGACTCGTTTATACAAGCACTCGTAGGTGGCCGATAGCTGGTTTCGCTTGTAGACACGGAGGGTACTGCAGTATCTTGAGATGATTTCGTGAGTAGGGGCGTGCTGTATGCTTAACAGACAGACACACGCGCACACACTGGCACTGGCGGTGCTAAGGTGGTGACGTCAGTCAGAGTGAGGGCGGCGACTGGCGTCGGCTGGCGTCGGCTGGCGGCGGCTGGCGGCAGTACCATGCACTACACTGTACACTGTGGTACAGGTACATGTGGTAAAGCCCACACACAGATTACTTAGGCGGCGGCACTGCCTTAGTTCACTCTGAGTCACTCACAACAATCTTTGTCACCAGGGGTTACCTGATACCAGTCTGTTTCGCTCTGGAGACTTGTCACTTTAGGCTCTAAACAATATATTCGCACTCGTGATTCTGGGCAAGTGTGGGGTATATCGCAAAGACGCTGAGTTAACTTGACGGTGAGGGATAGACGGTGATCAGTCTATTGGCCGATAGACAGAACACGTCCTCTTGTATGGTCTCTCTCACGTGAATGAGTTTGCAAGGGTGCCGGGCATCTCGTGGCACACAACACAAAAGGAGTTACAATTTGACCAATAGCATTGCAGCAATGAGCGGAACCAATCAATTAGCTCGTTCGATGAGCAGTAGCAGGAGTGACGTCATGAACACGCATAGCTGTTATTCGACATCGCGCCGGTTGACCCCAGAGGTCAGACGCTGCTGGCGCCTTCCCCTCTGTCTCAGCGGGCACCAGCCATGTACTCACTGACCCTTGGTAGCAAGTATCTTAGCTCCCTGTATCTACTTCCTGCCTAGACATACGGCGGCCTACGTATCGAAAGTATTCCTGGTTAATGGGCATTCTGGAGACACCCAACATACCAGATCACTATCCAGGATTAAGAGAGATAGGCTTTGTGCACGAAGATCAGTGCACTGTGCACTGCAATGAGCCATTCAAGTCAACTGTGGGAGGATCTTGGGAGGCATACTCTCACACTGATAGAGATTGGTTGATCTTTTATTTGCTCTCCTTCATTTGTGTCACTGATTCCTGCACTGTGTATGCTTTGTGGTGGCTCTTTGGCTTGCTGTGGGTTCCCTGGGGTCTCCTGCTTCTACAATTATATTCCATAAATTTTGTGGTGTATTATTTAGAGTTGTTACTCTGTGGAGAGCTGGCTTGGGAAACGACCGAGGGTGCCTTACTATAAATAAAATCCCCATTTCTGAATGGTCCATCAGTTGCTCCCTGTTGGTATATAGTGATAATAGCTTAGCACTTCTACTGGTAATTCCTTTTCTCCCTCTCATCTTGCCAATTTGACTGGAAGTATACCAGTATGCAACAAGTGGCTTGTCGGGTCTTCAACCTAGAAGGGGGTGACTGTGTTCCTATCTGGTGGTGGGTAGTGTTGCTGGAGAAACAAGCTTTTTATAGTGTGCAGATACAGTATGTAACTGGTTCTTGAGTTTTAGTTACTTGTTGAAGAAATGGTTAAATTTGTTTGTACTTTTTTATGATAGCAAGCCATCTCTTGATGGTGGATAAAATTTTTGTCACCGCTTTTACTCGAGTTGAGGGGGCAAGACAATTGAAAAGGTACTTGAACCATCTGTGATTATCAGTGACTCAAGTAGGCATGGGTATGTGGCTTGGGAAGCATCTGAGGAAACTGCTCAGAGAAATGGGGTTTCATAAACTTGATCCCAATTTTGCATTCCTTTAATTTTATTTATATATTTTATTTCCATTGTACAGGTGCAGCAGCTATCAGAGCAGCATCATCAGCAGCAGCAGCAGGCTCGGGCTCTTCACCAGGCATGCAAAAGAGGAAAGCTGAGGATCCACCACCAGATGTGGGATTCTATCAGCTCAAGAAAAAAGCAGTTCCAGGTAGAATTAGATGTTAAAATATTGTGTACATCATGTATTGGTTCAGTATTTGAATACATTGTAAGCATTTATATTTAATGAAAACCTGAATTATTTTTAGTAGATAAATTGATTCACATACACAAATTAATGTATTGTATCTTGTCTTTTCTTGTATAAACTATTCTGATTCACATACTGTACACAAATTTACTTCTTATATGAGAAAAGTCGTAGGAGCCGTGATGAGGATTCAAACCTGTGCGGTGGGTGTTCCCATGCACATGCCCTAGTCAACTAGGCCACGACATGGTCAAAAGGATTGCAACCTGGCGTTCTACTGAACTCACGAAGGTTTCCTGAGGTTTCCACTGAAGTCAGACAAGGATTTTCACACAATCCCCCGCCCATGCATCCATTCACGGCTCCTACGGATTTTCTCATTGATACATCACGTTAGTGTGATTGCTCTCTGTTTACTTCTTGTATGTTATCTTGTCTCATAAGCTAGCCTGCCCATTTCTCATAATGCTGAACTCTTGGTCATGAGTGTCTGCCTGCTACAGAGGTTTGTTGTGTACCCTGTATTATTGATAGGTCACTTCTGGTTTTTGTTACAATGCCTCCCTCACCCTGTTCTGCCCCAGCTTCTCATGTGTAACAGGTTTTTGTTCCATGGGCCATTCCTGTTCCCTGGCAGTTACCTTGTTATTGTTCAACCTTCCTGACTGTAGGTTAACCCTTAAATTGCGCATCGCATCATATGATGCTTTGGAGTACTACGCAAGATTTAAACGGCCCATGTCATGTTAAACGATGTCATTCAGTGTCCACTTTATTGACGACCTCCCCTGTACTTCTTGGGTACCTGGGTCTTTTTCACAAGTGGGTATGTGATATGTGGGAGATCTTGGTCCTTTAGTTGGCCCTGCCATCCTCTTGGTCATTAGCATGCCAAGCAGCAGTTCATTTTCTGCCAAATGCCTGGTACTTTCGTTGTAGTATGCTATGGGAGGGTTTATTTTTTGGCCTTGGAAACAGGTCTGTGCCTACATTTTTATACTCATTCAGGTTCCCAGCTTCAGTACTGACTTTGGCATTCAGGTGTTCCAGGTTCATGGCCCTCCTGTCACTGTATGGTTGAGACTGATACAGTGGCTTTGGGACCTGGTCCTGTGGCTAAAGCGCAGATCACGTACCAAGTTATCCTGCCCGTTTATTAGTTTGGGTGGGCCAACCAGTTTACAGGCTTCTTAAAGGTGTTCTCCCATGTTCCTCTGTGTGTTGGGTCATCAGCTGCACCAGGTGGCAGCCCAGATCACCCAGCCGCCCACCCACTTGGGTGGACGCTAGAGTGACGGTCTCGTTCTTGCAGGTCGGTGGTATTTCCCACCATCCAAGTGGTTGGGTACCATTCCTTTCTCCATCCCATACCAAATCCCCCCCCCTGATTCCTTAACTCGAGTGCTATATAGGCATGGTGGCTTGGCATTTTCTCCTGATAGTTTCCGTCTTGCTGCAAGACTGAATATGTTTTAAACTGGACCCAGGTTCTTTGAGTTTGAGTCACTGCCACTACTGGGCTGATGAATGAGGTCTTGATTTCATCCTGGAAGGAGAGTCCCATGTTTTTACATGAGAATTGGTGATTTTGATGTTCCCTGGGGAGTATGTCTCCTTGGTCTTTTGGGGGATCCTCCTTTGACGGTACCAGGTTACCAACAGCTTTAATCTCTGTGGATCACTCGGCCAACTTTACCCTAAAAATGCTTACATTCTAACTGACAGCAAAATGAGGGCAGTAATCAGAGGCAATTGGGTCGATGGAGAAAATGTCACGAGTGGAGTCCACAGGGTTCAGTTCTGGCGCGGTAATGTTCATTGTCTACATAAATGACCTGCCATAAGAAATACAGAATTATATGAACATGCTTGCTGATGATGCTAAGATAGGGAAGATAAGAAACTTAGAAGATTGTCATGCCCTTCAAGAAGACGTGAACAAAATAAGTGTATGAAGCAAACACTGTTATGGAATGTGAAATAGCAGAAAGTAGACCACACACAACTTGCAAATTATGTGAAAAAGCTTTACAAAAATTCTGATAAAGAAAGAGATCTAAGGGTGGTTTGAGATAGTTTTCTATTGCCTGAGAACCACATAGGATCCTCAGAACATTGTGTGGGAAACCTATGCTATGCTTTCCAATTTCAGAATTGCTTTTAAATACTTACATGGATGGTGAAATACTAAAGAAATTGTTCATGACCTTTGTGAGACCAAAGCTGGAATATGCAGCGGTTGTATGGTGTCCATCTCTTAAGAAACACATCAACAAACTGGAAAAGGTGCAAAGACATGCAAATAAATAGCTCCCAGAACTGAAGGACAAGAGCTACAAAGAGAGGTTAGAGGCATTAAATATGCCAAAACTAGAAGATGGAAGAAAAAGAAGCGATATGATCACTACATACAAAATACTAACTGGAATCGACAAAATTGATAGGGAAGAATTCCTGACACCTGGTACTTAAAATACAAGAGGTCATAGATTTAAACTAACAAAACAAAGCTGTTGAAGAAATATAAGAAAATTCACTTTCACAAACAGTTGTAGATGGTTAGAACAAGTTAGGTGAGAAGGTGGTGGAGGCCAAGACCGTCAGTAGTTTGAAAGCGTTATTTATATCCTGAGATATGATTGTCTGTCTAGCGACTATCCCAATCACTTGGGTGGACAGCAGAGCGATGGTCTTGCATCATGCAGGTCGGCATTCAATTCCCAACCATCCAAGTAGTTGAGCACTATTCCTTCCTCCCCGTCCCTTCCCACATCTTTATACTGAGCCATTAAAAGTGCTCTATAGTCGTAATGGCTTGACTCTTTCTGCTGATAAATACCTTCCCTTTCTGAATTAATTAAATCGTATCTAGTTTTATTATTGTTCACAGATCAAGATCCAGTGAAGACCCCAACTGGATCCAAACCAGCTCATTCTCCCTCAGTTTCTAGCTCCCACAAGAAAGATCAGATTAATGTCAGAGATAAAGACAGACATGAATCGGATAAGCGTAAAAACGGCAAAAAGGAAGTGAAACATAGGTCATTTGAAACTGTTGAGAAAGAGGTAAAAGAAAATAGAAACAAAAATGCAAATAACAAGACAGAAACGAAGAATGATAAAGCATCTTCATCCAAACCTTCTGCGTCTGCCTCATCTGCTGTCAGTAGGAAATCTAAGCCTTTTTCATCACTCATGGATGATGTCATATTTGTCATGAGTGGCTATCAGAAACCCCAACGATCTCAGCTACGAGACATGATGCTAGACATGGGAGCCAAGTACAAAGGTGACTGGGAACCAAAGTGCACCCACTTAATGTGAGTTTAATTTCCATTTTGTCTCCAGTATACAAAACTTTCCAGGTACAGTGACTTGATATGTTTAAATATCCAGCACTGACAATGTGAGTTTTCTTTGCTATTTACATTTTGTGCTCTAAAAGTAAGATCTACAGAGTCCTTTAGGCAAGGATCACGTCAGTCTGACTGGTAATCATTTTTGCATTATTGCCACAAGGAACTATTTAAACATCTGTATGGTAATAAAAGATGCTTATGGTCACTGGAGATGAGCTTAATTCAGCCCAGAATGACTGACATAAGGTCCATTCCATATAAATTCAAAGTATGTACTGTAGCGTAGTGGTATATGCCATTGGCTCATAACCAAGGGTCTTAGATTTAATTCCCAGGAAGGACAGAAACAGTTGAGTACATTTCTTGTGAACAGGGGCACCTGATGACTCTGTTTACCTAGCAGTAAATACGTACAGTACACTGGAAGGGAAGGGGATTATCAGGAGAACGCTACAAACTATTATAACTATATTTCACATGGAAAGGATCAGGATAGGTACATTGGAGTTAGAAAATTTTATAGGTTACCTTTTAGTGAAGGTCAGTAGTTAGTCATGGGAACCGTATTCTTGGGATAAATGAGCCGTCCTCCAAAAAGGGGTGGTAAAGTAAGGAGACAAATAAGGCAATAATGTACTATCATAGCCTTAGGATTGTACTTATTTTCACTAAGTATTAAATCGTACTGTCAAATATATGAATATTTGAGTTTACCTGAAAACTGATAGAAAACCACAACCTCAATAACCGTCTTGTTTTTGAAGATAATAATTTTATTGCTTCTTAATTACAATTAGTACTTAACCTATAGCTATATTGATTTTACAGTTTTATAAAACAAATAAACAAACTAAAAAATATGTCAATAAATGTAAAAAACTCAGGATATTTTAAATTTTGTATAAAATCGTATTGTTTAATAAACTGAAAAGACAATTCCTGATATTTAAAACTTGTGATTGCAAATGAAGATGAAAACTTCATCATAAAAGTCTGAGTGTTTTAACAGAAAAACGAGGAGCATTAAATGGGGGAGGGGTTTGGTAATGTAACAGCCCCATAAGTGCAATTATGCACTGTTATGCAGTAGGAAAGTGTATTAGTACAATTTTTAGTATTAAATCGTACTGTCAATTCGGAGGACGGGTTGCAACGATAAATGAGGCCTCCGTAGCCTACTCAGCAACCTAGTACCCATAACCACCAAGAGATGGCAGTGTCTCATCCAAGACTTGGTCCTTGAGCCTCAACAACACCTGCCTTATTCCATAGTATTTGGTTACAAGATTGATAGGCTGGAACAAAAGAAAAGTAGACTTGTTTATACAGTGAATTACTGTTCATTCATTCATGTGGCCTAGGCTGTTCTTGTGTATTCTATAAATTGTCACCCACACTACTGTTGATAATGAACATTTTGTTCACCTGGGCACTAAGAGACTCGAACCACTGACTCCACAAGCAAGAGACAAAACTTGTTTCCACTATACTTATGGACAGCCTTAATATGGAAGGATTCCAGAAACAGCTAACCTCTGCCCAGGTGGAGTTTTAAGCCTTCCTTGGCTCCCACGAAGACACAGGAATTAGTGATTCACACCTGCCTCATAAAATTTCCATAAAATTTTATTAAGCTTCCAGCTGGGCAGTGGCTAGTTGCTTCTAGAATCCTTCCTTATTAAGGCTATCCATAGTATAATGGATAGAGCTTCTGTCTCCTGCACGTGGGGTCGGTGGTTCGAGTCTCCTAGTGCCCAGGTAAATGTTATGTATTATATGTATAGTGTATATTATTTTACACATTTATGAATATTTCTTGTGTCCTTGTACAGTAATTTTGTACTAGTATTCTTTGTTAATGTTGCACAGCAGTGGTTGAGCTCCTGCAGGCGTTTGTACACTTTACCATGGTTCTCTTGTGGTCCTCTGGCAGCAGGTTACTCTCCAGGATCACCTCAAGTCTCTACTTGGCGACCTCTGTAACATCTTCCATATGGTGAAGAAGTTACACCCTTCCTTAGGGTGAAACATCTTCCATATGGTGAAGATGTTACACCCTTCCTTAGGGTGAATGTTATGTGGCCTGGCTTTTCTCACTCCAATATTTATATTTATCTACATTCAATTCCATTTGCCATGTATTGTTTCATAGGAAATGGAATTTAATCGGGATAAATGCCATGTAAAGGAATGCAGGAAAAGTGAAACCAGATTATGTTCAACTTATGAATTATGGGGAAAGATGTTACATAATGCAGGCCAATGAAAGAGATTAAGCAGTCCCTGTGGCATAGTGGTAAGATGCTCGCCTGGCGTCTCACGAACGTTTTGTCCTGGGTTCGTATCCTGGCCGGGGAGGATTTACTGGGTGCCAATCCTTAATTGTAGCCTCTGTTTAACCCAACAGTAAAATAGGTACCTGGTTATTAAACGATTTGGCGAGTCGTATTCCGGGGAACATAAGATGAAGGACGTGCCCAAAATGCTATGCGTGCTAGTGGCTGTACAAGAATGTAAGAACTCTTGTATATGTAAAAAAAATATATATATATTTGGGGTGATGCTGAATAGTAAGCTTCTGCCACAGGACAACATTAAGAACATCAAGAACCTGTAATAAATTGACCAATTTCAGAAATACCTTCACTTGGACAAATTACCAGTTGCCTGTCCATCCATTGTTTGCTGTTTTCTTTTTTAGGGGGGTATTATTAATGTAAGCTAGTTTTATTAGTGTAAATAATGGAACATATATTTTTGCATATTTTGATTCAAAATCATATACAAAAATCAGATTTGTGCAGTATATTAAAATCTATAAATCTAAAATCTTTAATATAAAGTATATTAAAATATTAATATATCTTACCTTGATACCTTGAGGTGCTTCCGGGGCTTAGCGTCCCAGAGGCCCGGTCATCGACCAGGCATCCTGGTTGCTGGACTGATCAATCAGGCTGTTGGACGCGGCTGCTCGCAGCCTGACGTATGAGTCACAGCCTGGTTGATCAGGTATCCTTTGGAGGTGCTTATCCAGTTCTCTCTTGAACACTGTGAGGGGTTTGCCAGTTATGCCCCTTATGTGTAGCGGGAGCGTGTTGAACAGTCTCGGGCCCCTGATGTTGATAGAGTTCTCTCTCAGAGTACCAGTTGCACCTTTGCTTTTCAACGGGGGTATTCTGCACATCCTGCCATGTCTTCTGTTGGAGATTTTGCCATGTCAAATCTTTGTTGGAGATTTTGTTACATTTACAGTGGAACCTTGATTTGGCAAATCTCCATTTGGTACACGCCTTTGATCCACGGAATGGGCACTTTCCATTCCAGATTTACTTGATTGATTCTCTATGAAACATAGAATGTGTGGATTTGCTGAGGATGTTAGGACCGAGTTCACAGATGGAGGCAACATTACAACATGCTGCCTGAAAGGCAACATTAGGGCCTTGGAAAACCCTCTGAGTATATTTAAAACCAAATTCTATGGTTCTATTTTATTTCCAGTTGCAGAGGTTTTTGTTCAGTAAAATATGGGCCCTTTTTGCTTTAAAAATGAGATTTCGAGGTTTGGGAGTGGGAAATTTGTTATATTTGGTTAAGTCTCTTTACAGACAGGTTCTCTTGGTTGTTGCCCTTTATATGGCAGGTTGAAATTATAGTTTATCTCATTGAAATCGGCCCATATAGCATGGGAAATATTAGGTACAAATGGTAATTCTCTTATTATGGTTCCAATCACATTTTTGAGGATTTTTGTAGATGTTCTCAACATTACTAGAAACAGGTGGAGCTTTGAAAAAGCTATTGAGGACATTTAAAACCAAATTCTATGGTTGTTTTCATTATGAGATTGCAAGGTTTTTGTTCACTCTGTCATAGCCCTGCTGTGTTTTGAAAATCAGTTTTGAGGCTGGGGACATGAGAAATAAGCTGGATGTGGTTACATTTTTTCAGACATGTTCATTTGATAGTTGTCTATTATAGGTTGAAATAAAAAAAAATCCAAGTGAAATTGGCCCATAAGTGTGGGAAATGCATCCTGGAGGCATCGCTGGTTGCATGAAATCCCTTGCTGCAACAAATCAAGGTTGCACTGTATTAGCATTACAAACAATAATTCTCCAGATTGTCTCATTTATTAGGACACGTAATCCAATGCATCTAACACTAGTCAGATATCCATCTTTAGAGTGCCTTTAGTTTTCCACAGGACTGGGATTGTGTTCAAGTGTAGTACTACTACCACTGTGTTGTTAATGATGATATATTGTCAGTAGTTTAAATATTTAATGCACTATTTCTTACAACCCTGCAGTTGTGCCTTTATAAATACTCCAAAATACCAGCAAGTGAAAGGTCGAGGGAGAATTGTTAGTGCCAAATGGATCACTGACTGCCACAAGAACAAGATCAGATATCCTTGTAAAAGGTAACTGTATTTGTCATGGTTTTGTCTTACTGCTTTAGTGACTTCCCTACTCTTTGATTTGAATGTTCATTAACTATGTTTGTCTATGATATATTTTGTACTATATACTTATCTTTAAGACTATACCAACAGCTAGTTAAATACTTGAATTACCAAATGGTGTCTTCTGTATACTGTAAATAGATATGCACTGGAAAAGGGACATGACCAGACTGAGAGTGAAGATGAGATTTGGGCATTAGAGTTTCTTCCCAAAGATTCCAAACCAGCAACTGACCCACCTGCATCAGCCTCTGTCTCAGGTTTATATCATTATTATTGTCCTATAACTTTTCAACATACATAAGGGTGGTAGGCTAAAAAAAAATCAAGAAGAACCTTTTTGCATCTCCACACACGCACTGAACTTCTCTTTCCACCAGGCTTTTGATGTACTAGTTATTTCTCCTCAGGGTAAAGCTGCCCATCTCTGAACATTGGTGTCAGTAAAAACGTTATGTAACTAAAAAAAAGTGGAATAAGCTCTTTAAATATAGTCCTGTACTATACTCCAAAAACATTCAAGTAAAAAAGGTATTTAATTGAAACCTGATTGAATAGGTATTATAGTTAAGTTTTCCATGATTCAGTGCATGGTTATTTCAAAAAACATTATTTGTCTTTTATTGTCAGATTTAAAGGGTTATGTGTTAATTTTTTGTTTCAGGTGAATATAGCCTCCTTAATTGTAGGATGCTAAAGGGGTAGACACGTAGAAAGATGCATCATGGGTAATAAATAGTGTTTGGAAAAACCTGACAGCCAACTGGGTTGAGATGAAAAAGATAGATTTATGATTAATGAGGAGAGAAACCTGATGATCAGGAAGTCTAGCCTCATCTGGCTTTAGCAGATGAAGGGAAAACTAGTGGGGTAATGCTTAACATGAACTATAGGAAAGGAAAGCTTTACATCTGCTAAAAGTAGTTGGAAGTTTAGGGAGCCGGTCAGCCGAGCGGACAGCACGCTGGACATGTGATCCTGTGGTCCCGGGTTCGATCCCGGGCGCCGGCGAGAAACAATGGGCAGAGTTTCTTTCACCCTATGCCCCTGTTACTTAGCAGTAAAATAGGTACCTGGGTGTTAGTCAGCTGTCACGGGCTGCTTCCTGGGAGTGGAGGCCTGGTCGAGGACTGGGCCGCGGGGACACTAAAGCCCCGAAATCATCTCAAGATAACCTCAAGATAGAAGTTGTGTAAAAAAAAAAAGTGTGTTGTGTATTTTAATTTTCAAGTTTATAATTTTTTCATATTGAAATTTCAGTACAGGATGAAAATGACTACAATGACAATATCGACACAAGTGACAATGAAGATACCGATGATGAGATTGAAAGGTGAGTCACAAATTTGTTTGCAGCTGCTTAATTGGGGTTAAAATATTACTTAAGATTCTGAGGATGGTATGGGACCCAGTGGGTTGCCATAGTACCACACCTGGGACACCCTGTAGTGTAGAGGTTAGCACACCCACCTCAAGTCACACGACCTACAATTTCAATATTTTTTTTTTTAATGTAGAGGATATGTTTACAGTGATTACTTAGTAGGTACAGTATTTTTATTTTTTGTATGAAACCACTAATTATGTGGAGCACTGAGCAGTATTTGGGATCTTAATATAAAATGACTTGTAGATCGTATTCTGAGAAGACATGTATTGTGGAGAATAAGGTAACTGGCTGCAGTACCTGGGTTGTGTACACCTGGTGTGTTCCTAGGGGTATGTCTGTATGTCTGGCAGAGACATACTCTCCGTGGGGCTTTCCACTTCCCACCACAATTGGGTTGGGTGAGGTAAGGTCATTATCAGGAGAAAGCACGAAGCTATTATAGCACCTTTGAGCAACATTAGGAAAAGGATTTGGGATAGGACACAGGAGTGTTTGTTCATCCCTCAGTGGGAGGAATGAATATCTCTGCATCTTGGTGTTGAAATCATTGACCTGCCCCCAGGGAGCCGGTCGGCCGAGCGAACAGCACACTGGACTTGTGATCCTGTGGTCCTGGGTTCGATCCCAGGTGCCGGCGAGAAACAATGGGCAGAGTTTCTTTCACCCTATGCCCCTGTTACTAGCAGTAAAATAGGTACCTGGGTGTTAGTCAGCTGTCACGGGCTGCTTCCTGGGGGTGGAGGCCTGGTCGAGGACCGGGCCGCGGGGACACTAAAAAGCCCCGAAATCATCTCAAGATAACCTCAAGGAAGCAGTCTACCCGTTGTGTGCTGGGTCCGGGGATCAGTTTGCTCTGTGTAAGGCTCAGTAGCTGGTCCTCCCTCCTCCAGTAATAGGGAAAGGATACCTTGGCAGTCCTGCATAATTTCATAAACTTAGATCTTATAGGTTTTGACAGAATATTATCCTGGCAACATGTTACATTTGTTGAAGTTAAATCTGTAACTTCAGATTTTGTAAGTAATGTAGATAAACTAGATAATCATGCTATTATGTTTAACAGAGTTCTTGCAAGACAGAAAAAAACTGAAGATGAGCTGCCCAGCAGGAAGACCAACTCCTCAAACAGTGCAAGACTGATACTGATGCAAAAGTGAAAGAAAAAAATAATAAATCAACTCCAAAATTAAATGAGAGGAAAGACAAAGAAGTTCCTCTGAGCCAGGCAAAGAAATCTAAGATAGTTAAAGCAGATGAAAATGCAACAAAGTCAATGCACAGCAGTGAGCAGTGATGATGAAGTGTATGATGATGACACGGATGTGGACAAAGAAAACATCAAATATCTGGTAGGTATTGGAAGCAGCAGTCAATTTTGAACTTTCCCTCATAGCATTTTGGACATAATATGTGTTCAGTGGAAAAAAATATGTGCATAATATGTGCTCTGTGTGTTCAGTGGAAAAAAATTAATACCATTGAATAAGCCTGCATCATCGGTAGGAAAATTAATATGGAAGAAGACTCGCTATCACTTCAAGTAGATCTAAATAGGGTTTTGAAATGGTCAAAGGATTGGCAGATGCAGTTTAATGCTGATAAATGTAGAGTTCTGAGGCTAGGTAATGATGATAGAGTTACAAGATACGAGCTAGATGGTGTTGAGATTGCGAAGTCGGATTGAGAAAGGGATCTGGGAGTTATGATTAGTAAGAATTTAAAACAAAAGGATCAATGCATGAATGTTCGTAATAAGGCAAATAGGACACTAGGATTTATTAATCGAAGCATTAGTAACAAGACACCTGGTGTGGTTCTTCAGCTATATCTTGCTCTAGTTAGGCCCCATTTAGATTATGCAGTTCAGTTTTGGTCGCCATACTATAGAATGGATATAAATTCACTTGAACGTGTCCAGCGTAGGATGACTAAGTTAATTCCCCAAATTGGAAATCTTTCATATGAAGAAAAATTAACAAAGCTTAAGTTGCATTCACTGGAAAGGCGAAGAGTTAGGGGTGACATGATAGAGGTTTACAAGTGGATGAATAGACATAACAAAGGGGATATTAATAGGGTATTAAAAGTATCAACACAAGACAGAACACAAAACAATGGGTATAAATTGGATAAGTTTAGATTTAGGAAAGACTTGGATAAATACTGGTTCGGTAACAGGGTTGTTGATTTGTGGAACCATTAACCGAGAAACAAGGTGGTGGAGGTGGGATCCCTCGATTGTTTCAAGCGCGGGTTGGATATGTATATGAGTGGGATTGGGTGGTTATAGATAGGAGCTGCCTCGTATGGGCCAATAGGCCTTCTGCAGTTACCTTTATTCTTATGTTCTTATCATATACATATTCAATTACATGTTGTTTATTTAGATAGTCCAGCAGCTCGACTCTCATAAGTTACATTGAAAGAGGATATAAATGTAAATACAAGACCTGTGTATTGTTACATTGCTGATGCATGGTTTGGATTATGGTTACTTGTCCACTACTGGTAGTTGTCACCATTGGTTCAACATTAATGTGAATGTAGCATATTGTAATCAATTTATTATCTAGAACTGTACTGGGGAGCAATACAATAATATACATGGGTATATGAGGTACATATTTGTATACTTTAGAACAGAATGGAATATATGTCAACTCTGCTTTTGTGAAATCCCCTCCTCCTCCCCAAGCAGAAATATTAAATGTAGCTAGACATTTGTTGGAGTATGGAGTATGTATATTAATGTGACCGATGGATGCCTACTACCACCACTGCTTACATTAGATTTCTACACTTTGCATATATTGAGGTTTCAGTATTATCCGTTAATGCTTCAGATTGACCTAAGCAGTTCTACTCATAAAAATAGCAATGGTGGGGCCTCTAGCATCTCGATGTATTTCTAGTGCCAATTTTGAATACTGTACTGTACTTGTATAGAATTTGCTGATGCAATATATTCCCATGTTAAGGTACTGAGCTATGAAAACAAATATGTATCCCTTAGGCACCCCAACAAAATATTCAGTAAAGTTATTTAGAAAACTTAAGCATATTTTGTTGTTATAAATTTATAGAAAAATAAGGAAATTTTGGAAAAATTATGTAAAATATTTTAGTTGTAATAGTTCTGGTGTCAGGAGAAGGGAAAAGTTGCTCGCCCGCAGTGGTCTCCAATGTTGTCAGTTTTCTTGTCTATAGTATACTATTCACATAGTGTATCTTCAGGCAGTGAAGCCCAGCTGTAGTTAATAATATCTGAATGATCACAAGTGTTATCCAATACCGTAAATGACTAAGAATATCCTGATAACAAAACCATGGCGAGACACGTTTTTGTGATCTAAGCTCGACGGACATGCACTTGCTATCATGGCTATGTGAAAACTATTCATGGTCACTGGAGTGCCAGAGACCTCTATCGATCAAGTGCAACAACTATGCATCAGCTGACTAGTGTTTACTTAACCCATACGTGAAAGCATCAATTGATGTTAGTCACTGCATAACTTTATCAAATGTTGATGTTAGTCACTGCATAACTTTATCAAATGTTGATGTTAGTCACTGCATAACTTTATCAAATGCATAACATCAATTGAAGTTGCATTTTAAAGGGTTAAGTATTACAGCTACATACAAGATTGTGTTATATATAAATCTTTTCTTGTAATTCATATCATAGGATTTTTGAGAAGTTAATAACAGTAGCTTTTATTCCATTTTAGATTCCAACAATTTTGTTTTCAATGGCAGTGGACTAGTGACTTTACAGCATGTACTTAGTATAAGCCGGGGTGTAAAATATAGCCTTATGATAATGCAATAGTACATAATTATTTCCAGAGACTAAGCATTGTGCATCAGATCTCTTAGTACAGTATT
Source organism: Procambarus virginalis (assembly GCA_020271785.1). Classification (NCBI taxonomy): domain Eukaryota; kingdom Metazoa; phylum Arthropoda; class Malacostraca; order Decapoda; family Cambaridae; genus Procambarus; species Procambarus virginalis. Next base: position 11,401,621 of record WNGS01163947.1, on the reverse strand, counting down.
TCTCTCCTCTGGCTAGAAACCACCTGACACCTCTGCTCTACCACTTCCCACCATCGGGGAGTACCTCAAGGGCAAGTGTCTTTTTGTACACGGAAAGATGGCAGAAGAAAAGAAGAAGTTGCTGCAACGTTATATTATAGCATTCAATGGGTAAGATTCCTACAACACAAATGTTTTCCCTGTTTCCATAATAACATCAGCAGTATTTAAAACTGAGATAAGTAGGTATTGTATTGGGCCTAATTGTATTTCTGCTAGGTATACTTTGTGGTTTCCCTAAGCTAAGGTACTAATACAAGGGCAGAAGTTAGTTAATAAGGCTTCTGATGACATTTGTAGGCCTACCACAAACACAGGTCCAGAATCTGGTATTTCAACTTGAGCATAGGGATCAAATATTACTATGCTTCCTTGTAACACTAAAGCAAACTGTACAGCAAGTCATCACCAAACAAACAAAAGATCATATGTGGAAACATGGTAAGTGATAGTTGGCCAGCGGTAACAACCCTTGTTCAACCTTCCCCATCACCAGGTGGTGTTCCAGGTCACCGTCTGTCACCAACACAGCTTTCACTTGCGTACCAGATTCATTGATGACCAAGCTGGAGACCTTTGTGGGCCGTGTTGTTCTTCACACACCATTTTGGCTAGTGCAAAATGGTTCATGAACTTGTTGCCTCATTTTTGTGCCTGATTGTTAATATTGTGCACCTTGCATCATTCTGTAGCCTCACCATCTGCACCTTACACCATCAACTTCACTCCCTACAGTTAGGGGGCTAACTGAATGACTACTCGAGAGATGCCTTTTATATGCTCAATGCTTGATTTAAGGAATAAGACAACCCATCCTCCTGTTTAGATAATACCTATTGTGATGATTATCAATAGTCAGAATTTGTACATTTTTAGTTTTTACATAGTAGTATACTGACTAGTTAAGGAATTCTCTTAAATAAATGAAGCTAAAACACAAACTAAAATATTCCTAGGCCTAGTATAGTACACATATGTACTATATTAGACCTCAGAAGATATTGTGTATTAGACCTATGGAGGTTAGGTTAGGTAGGTTTAGTTTGTCAGAGCAACATAAGTAAAAAAATAGTTTTCTGGTTTATCCAACTCAATAGTTCAGATTTCTGCATTCTGATTTCTTTGTAGGTCAGTGTATATATATATATATATATATATATATATATATATATATATATATATATATATATATATATATATATATATATATATATTATATATATATATATACATACATACATACATACATACATACATACATACATACATACATACATACATACTATGGTCCTCATCGTTACTATAAGTACTACCAAAACCGGAGGCTGGGCTGGAATAAGAATATAGGGAAAATAAGATATACTGACTTTAATTTGTTGATTTAATCATTGCATGATTTAAGGAAATAGAGATCCTATGATCATGGTTGATGCTAAAAATTTACAAAAAAGTAAAATACATCAGGGAAGCTGATACCCGAATCCTATTAAAGATATTCTTGACTCATTTCATTTAGATTTTGAGCAAAAGCGAACATACACTTTATACATGTAAACAATATTTTTAGCCCATTAGCTTCTTTATATACAGTATTAATAGTAAAATATTGATGTACTTGTTCCTGAATTAGCTGATTATATTTTCATTATATCATTATGTATTTTCCATTTCAGAGACCTGGCAGATTACATGAGTGATAAAGTACAGTTTGTCATTACTGAGGACACCTGGGATGAAAATTTTGATGAGGTATGTGTTAGAAAAGTAGTGCAGCCACCTGTTATATATGTCATGAAGGCAGGACCTTAGGGCAGGGGTGCTAAACCTCAGGGAGGATGGAACCACACCAATTGTGAAGGATCATCGATGGGAAAAATCTGAAATAAGCTGCGAACACAGGGTTCAACATGCAAAAGACCTGGGGCCAGATTCATGAAGCAGTTACGCAAGCACTTATGAACCTGTACATCTTTTCTCAATCTTTGGCGACTTTTTTTTACAATTATTAAACAGTTAATGAGTTCCGAAGCACCAGGAGGCTGTTTATAACAATAAGAACAGTTGATTGGGAAGTTTTCATGCTGTAAACTATTTAATAAATGTAACCAAAGCCATCAAAGATTGAGGAAAGATCTACACGTCCGTAAGTACTTGCATAACTGCTTCTTGAATCTGGCCCCTGGTTCCTAATAACAAATTACATACATGGTTACGAAAACTGATGTCAGAGCTGACTACCTGCATACATCGTATACACAAAAAACTTGCTGTTTTGTCTGTTTTAGATTTTTCTGGAGAAGCCTCGTAGCTTCAGGAAACCACCATCCCACTGAGATGGTTCCCCTTCCTGAGTCAATCACCCATAGCACTCATGTATGGCCTACTGGGAACCAGTGCCAAAGCCTGGTCTCTGTAACAATTACCCTATGTGCCTTTGCAATCACTCTCACTAAGAAAACATCCAGAATGTAAGCGGAGCAATACGGACAACTGCAAGATTCATAGAAAACAAAGCACTGAAACAGTCAATGACCCTACAAACAGTTCACTCAAACTAGCTTGAACCTCCCTAGATATGACTGACCACCAACAGGTGGCAGCACCACTAGAAGCTCTCGGCCTTTGCCCCATTTTGAGTCAATCCTGTCGCTGAGGTCTGAAGCATACCAGAGGGGGTTTTGAGAGTTCTTCTACTCCCTGAGTCTGTCTGGTCTGGGGCCAAGCTTGACTTGTGATAATTTGATCCAATAGGCTGTTGCTTGGAGCGGCCCGCAGGCCCACATATCCACTACAGTCTGGTTGGTCTGACACTTCTTGCAAGAACCTGTCAAAGTGCCTCTTGAATATACACCCACATTTGTTCCGGCAATATTTCTAATGCTTGCTGGGAGGGTGTTGAACAGCTGTGGACCTCTGATGTTCAGACAGTGCTCTCTGATTGTGCCTGTGGCACCTCTACTCCTCACTGGTTATATTCTGCATTTCCTTCTATACCTTTTGCTCCAGTATGTTGTTATTCTACTGTGCAAATTTGGGACCTGGCTTTCAAGTACCTTCCATGTATATATTATTTGATACTTTTTTTGTTTCCTTTCCACAGAGTACATTTCAAGAGCTTTGAGACGGTCCCTGTAATTTAGATGCTTTATCTATTCTATGTGTGTCGTATATGTTCTCTGTATTCCCTCTTAATTCAGAGAGGTTTGTGAATACAGACCTCCTTGTGTCGCTGGCTGAAGTGAGACCCGCTTCTTTTCAAGTGTGGGCCATCCTTTGGACACTCTTCGTAGCCAAGTTTATTCTGTAGGCTGCATTTGGTGTTGGTTCTTTCAGTTAGCCTCCCTAATGCCTGTGTGTCCTGCTTGATTACATTTCTTGAAGCCCTGGTAACTTCATTGCGGGTTTGTGGCACAGCTTGTCGTGGGTCGAATTTCTGAGCCCCCACTTGCTATTTGTGAGTTTGAAAGATGGTTTGGTACTCTAATTGGATGCCCCTAGGATGTTTAAGGACACAGATGGAGGGTCTGGTGTATTCCACTTGTTCTAAGTTGGCTCCTCGTCCTCCTTCCCTGCTGGTGTGGTTCATCCTGTGTTTGGTCTCCCCCCTTCCCCCGTCCTGCTTCGGGCTGTGAAGCATTTCTTTGGGGATTTGTATCATGGCTTATCTTGATGATTGGCTGGTTTGGGCTTCCAGGCAGTCTGTAATTCAGAATCTGGTTGGACCCGATTTGAAATTCTTGGTCAACATCTCTTCTTACCTTCTGCAGCTCTGCTCTGCCTGCAGCAGCATCACTGTCTGGTATCAAATTGGCCTCAGGTGACTCTATGATTTGTCAAGTGGTTGTACAGGAGCCTGAACTTTGTCTGCATAGTGTTCCCCTGGGCATGGTTTGTCTCTGGGTGTTGAACTTGTTCCTCCAGTTCTACCATTGCCAAGGCTTGGGATCCTCTTGCCCTTCGTCAGCTCTTGCTTCACAAGCTTCCTCTATGAGTTTTTGGGAGTTCGATTCTGTGGTGCCATCCTCCCCAGTTGCTCGATATGTTTTTAGACACTTCAGCTCTGGGTTGGAGTTTTGTGACCAGTGCTCACCAAGCCTCTGAGTTGTTGATCAGGTCCACTCCTTTGGGCACACAGTACTTGAGTTTGCAGCAGGTCCTTTGGGGGATTCACCTTCCTCTGGGCTCTGTTCTCCAGCTCCATTCCATCTGCTTCTCAATGATTAATTCACTGAACCACGGAAGGTCACTTTGGTCTTTTCCCCACTTGGAGCTGGACTCTTGTAGCCCGGCTTTTGCCTTCTCAGGATTTAATTCTCTATGCAGTTCACGTGTGGGGTGTGTCCAATATTCATACAGAAGATTTATCTCATTTGTCCTATTCCACAGAGCAGACCAGCGATGACTTGTCCTCCCGTTGGCTGTGCGAGACAGTCAGCCGTCCACAAGGTGGACCTCTTTGCAACTGTGTGGAACTGGCAGTTTCTCTCTAATATGACTCTTTTTCCCAATCATGAGAATCTGGAAGTGTATGCCTTACAGCTAGACTGGTCAAGGTGGGGGTTCCTGGATTTATTCCCCTCAGTTCAGTAGATGTACTCGGACAAGGTGATTGTTCTGGCTCCTTGGTGGCTGGCTCGGCTTTGAATTCTGGCTCTTCTGACCCAGTGTCTGAACCCAGGAATTTTTCAGCAGTTCCACTTCTTTCGACAGATTGGCAAGGTGACATATCTTTCTGGTTTGATGTTCTTTGCAATTTTGTCTCCAAACTTTTTAACAGAGCTACGACCATTTGTATAATGCCCAGGTGGCTGAATTTTTGGTGTCCCACCTGTGTCTTGTCATGGCGACAGTGTAAAGTTTCCTGGCGCTCTTTTTGCCTCCGTCTCCCTGTCATAGTTCTTCTGTTCCTGTTCCAGTGGTTTTGTCGTGTTTGTTGATTGGCATCTTATGCCTATTACTGTTGCCTCTTATCATTTAGCTTTGGCAGTTACTCCTGTTGGCATTTGCTGTCGATGTCTCTTTGGGGCTGCTTCACAAGTTGTCTCATGCTTCATTTCCCTCTGGCCAGCTCATGCTGCTCTTTGGCCATTGTGGTATCTTGATAGTGTTGGTGTTTCTGTCCACCCATCAGTTCTCTGTTGACCCTTCAGTCTGGGATATATTCCTTAAGGCTCTGTTTTTGTTGGCCCTCACTCTCAGTTGTTGGAGCTTCTTGCTCTCTCCTGGAGGCATGGATTCTGTTCTTTCAGCCCTGATGGGCAGTTTCTTAGTTTGCAGCCCTCTCCTTTTCTGGCAAAGAATGTGATGGCTTACTGAGAGTTCCTTCAATGAATGCTGCTTGGTTTGTCCGGTTGGGGATGCATCATCTGTTTGGTTGCTACAATTCATCGCTACCTGCACACCCCTCTCTGCTTCGGTGGATGCCCTCCTTATTGATTTGGTTTCCTTGGTTCTCTATTCCAAGGTTTATTCATCCCAAGTTGTCGGCAGTATCATTAAATCTAGTCTGCTTGCAATCTACCTTCGGGTCTATAAGAGTCACAAGTTCATGAATTTAGTCACGGCTGTGTTTGCTGCCATGTCATAGGTTTTGAGGGCGTGTGTGTATCATTGGCATTCCTCCTTCTCCCTGGTAAGTCCATGTTTTCCTTTTCTGTTGGCTTCAGAACCACCATGGGGCTCCTCCAAAAAACCTGTCTTGAATGTAATGAATACTGCTTTCTGGCTCCCTGATGACTCACCGCACCCTCGAACTATGTGCACTGCCATTGGTTCTTGGTCTGTCAGCTCCAGACTAACATTGGTGCAATGGCCATAAGTTGCAGGGTTATGCTGCTACCTGTTGGTGGCCATTCATAACTAGTGAGGTTATGAATGATCCCTGTACCTGTGCCTCTGGTCCCAGGTAAGCTATACAGAATTCCTGTGGCTGATGTGATTCAGTAGGGGAAAGGTGTTTCAGTGAGATAGCTTTAGGGAGTCACAGAGGCTCTACCAGAAAGAGGTAATTCATTGCATTAAATCGTATTTTTTTTTCCTCATCTTAATTGTCTTTCATCCTGTTGTGCTATGTTGACTGTTGAGTCTTCCTTGATGTGCAGGTCTCTCCACTAAGGTTTCCTTATCCAAGCTTGCCTCAATGCCAAAGAAATATTTTTCAAGTGATGTATTTGGGAGGTAGCCTTGGTTCTTTCTTAATGTCGCATGCATTTTTGGTCCTTTTAAGTGCTGCCTTATACAGCTTTGTAGAGTTAAGTCATTGTTTACCAATTTTCTGCAGGATTGCAATTCAGTTCAGGATTTCAAAATTAATCGAGCTTGTTCTGGGTCAATTTTCCTGGCAGCCCAAGTTGTTATGGGATTGGTGCTTTGGGTTGAGCATGCAGCTTTAGCTGGCTTTTCAGTGTGCCAACCAGTGTTGTGTGTGCTTCACTTTCTGTTGTGCTGTTTTATCATCATAGGTATCCTGCCTTAAACCTTGTTGTGAGGCAGGGTTTTAATAAAACCCTACCTAGGGTTTTTCCCTGGTATCCTCCTCAGTGTTGCAAGAGTCTATCCTCCACTCAAATCCAGAGTTTGCAGCTTACAGAAGCTGTCAAAATTTCAGTTTGAAATGAGGTTTGCTTCAGGGCAGGTCTGATGTCTGGATTTCCTCCTTAAACCTGGCTCACTGCTTGCACTGTCTGTTTGTTGGGTGGGTTTTGCCCTGAATCTCTGCTGTGAGCTGCACCCACCCCTCCTACCTATCCTGACATCTGCAGGTTTTGAGCATACTTTTCTTTCCTGGTCAGTCACTTTGCAAGTCTTGCCTCTCCTGAACCTCCTGGATGTTTTTGTCATTTTTGGTTCCTCTCTGTTCTGGCCTAGTGGTGGTGGGGGGGGATGTTGAGTAAGGACAACACCCACTGTGAGGAGTGGGATATTGCCTAAGGCAGCACTCGAGTAACCAGCTTGGAAAGAAGCTTTTCACCTAAGGTACAGTATACCTGTACAGTATTGTACTCAATGCATTATTTATATCTGAAAAATTTATATTCCATCCTAAATATAAATATCCTAGAGCTAAAAAAAACTTGGGATAATTAAAAAAAAATATCAGAATTGCAGTTGACATAAAAAGTTCAAAATATTATCCCAAAAGATGATGTTATATGGATCAGTGATGCTTTACATTATCCATAAAGACAGAGTACAGGATGACATGTTTGAAGCATACAAATAGATGAAAGGGTATAACAAAGCAAGTATGTTTTACAAAATAACATAATACAACATGAATCAAGAAATATTGAATAAGTTTAGATTCAGGAAAAACCCTGGTAAATACTGGTTTGGAAATAGTAGTGTTTATGGAACAAATTAGTGGTAAGATGATAGATGTAGCATCATTGGATTATTTAAAGAAAATGGGTTAGACCTATAGGAATGAGCTGCCTCTCAGAGCGATAGGCCTTTGTAGTTTCCTTGATTATGTTCACCTACTCAAATACTGGGTAGGTGGGATTTCATTTACAAATTATGATTAGTTTGTGCAAAATAATTTACCGATGATGCTGTAAATATTTGTTGGAGAGTAGCTAAATCTAATTATTGAGAAAGGACTGTAAGTGCAGTGAATGCAGCAAACTGGGTAACAAAATGCATTCAACTGTAAAATGTTTATATTAAATTGGTGGTGGTCTTGATTTTTCAGGCTTTGAATGAGAATCTTTCTCTGCAGTTTGTCAAGCCTTGTGGATATGGCGTTGCTGTGATAAACAGAAGCTTGTACCACACCAGCCCTATTTGATAGTGCCCACAGAGTAAGACAAACTTCATAGTGCCAAGTAATTGGGTGCAACTATCATGTGGTTATCTAATGTACAAAACTGAAAAATGTAAAGTTTGATAAATATTTGTTACCTCATTTAACCAGGGTAGTCTGAGTACTGTATACCCTTTGTATTTTCAATTAGACAATGGCTAATATTTAGTGTTTTTACCAAATGTCTTTATTATTTCCAGAAAAGCTATACTTCAATTGCACATGCTCTAAAAGTGTACTTATTATGCTTGTTCTGTTCCGTGCATGTTATATTTTGTTAGTGGAACATTCAAGGTACAATATCGTTTAGTTGCTAATAGAAGTTTATTTTTTCACAGATGCTTTCATAAAGCAGTTAAAATTGTAAATTTATTTTATAGGACTGGACTTTGTAATGGTGTTCATAAAATCCATGCAAGTTCAAAAGGATACTTTCATAAGCTTGCCATACTTCTTGTTGAATCCTAATTTGACTTTGATTTTCTAAATTATCTTAAAAAAAAATACTGTCAGTTATTGGCTATTTAATAAATCATTCCAAAATATTTTTCAATAATGTACTTGCCTAGTTGTGCTTGCTGGGGTTGAGGTTCGGCTCTTTGGT
>WNGS01163947.1:11371887-11388174 GCA_020271785.1 Procambarus virginalis | reverse complement strand
AACAGCCGACACATCGTTTGACAGACTGTTGAGTACACTTATATTTCTTACATCATCTTGTCGACCAGGATTGTGACATAAAGAACAGGTGATCAGACACCAAATTACCGGGACAGTTTTAGATGGATATTACAAGATGTTAAATAATGTACTATACAGTACAGTATTTCTGTTGACATCCGCAATATTCATTACATTTACAAAATTTGGGATGCCAGCCCCCTTGTTTTTTTTTCGGTTGTTAACTTCATCCTAGTGTTATTGCATTAAAAGTTTCCTCTTTCACTTCATATCATAAGTTTTTTAAGAAAAAAAGAAAGCCTAATGTAATATTTTTTTTAATTCCACTGGGAGTGGTATAAATTTAATTATCCAGAGACTGGATAATTATCCAGAAACTTTATTCTAGTAATGACAATATAATTTTTCTGCCTGGGTAAATGGGCAATGCCAAGTTATTGTAGCCTGATATTATACATCAAAATGATTCAAGTGTTGATACCACCAGCAGGTAAAGGAAGTTACGACATAGACAAAAAGACAAGTTTTAAAAGGAACCTGCATTTTACCTGTAGTTGGTTCAAGAGTTCTACTCCCTGTCTTGTAATACAAAACTCTAAGACTATAGCTTGCAGTGACCTGCAGGCCACATATTCATTACAGCCACTCTAGCTCGGAACTTCCCCGCAGGAACTTATCTAAAAACCTCCATTTGTGTTCCAGCAATACATTTTATACATGAGAGGGAGGAGGTTGTGCCTATAGTATCTCTATTCTTCACAGGGTCTATTTTGTATTTACTACCAAATCTTTTACTCCATTAACACTTTAGTCCGGGCATGACGCAGCATTGCGTCATCCGTTTACTGTCGGTAATCTCGGGATGACGCAGCATTGCGTCATCCACTAAAATAATCGCCAAAAATCAGGTTTTTATCCGATTTTTTGGGACTGGTTTTAAAATGCGCACCTATGTCTTCCCTACACGCCTATGTCATGTTCAACACACAATAATACTAAACATTTGTGGGCAGGAATTGGAAGTTTAGCTGGAAGGCGTCTGGGCGCTCACTCGCGGCTAACGCGTGGCCCGTCTTCAACTCGTCGGCGGTTGGAGCGTGACTTGGTTTTTTATTTTATATGCTAATGTTCCTCTAGAGAATTCTATTGCGAACCCATTGATACCAAAATGAAAGACCTAGGACGAAAATTAAGGTGACCAGAGTGAAAAGAGTGAACACATTTTATCGCTTTTGCACGCTCCTGGGTAACTCGTTCGCACTTTCTCTGTTTGCTGTGGGTAATTAGCTGGGCTTTTGGAGTTTATATGCATTTAGTGCTGTAGAGAATTTATTGCGAACACAATGATACCAAATTTAATCTCGTAGGACGAGAATTGAGGTGACAAAGTTGAAGAGAGTATACACTTTTTGAAATTAACGCGTGCTCCCGTGAAAGGCTGGGACCCAAATCGCATAGTTGAGGGGTGGCGCGCTGGGGATGCTAAAGTGTTAAGTTATTTTGTTGTGCATACTGTATTTGAGAGCTGGCCATCAACTATCTTTCAGGTTCATATCCTGGCCGGGGAGGATTTACTGGGTGCAAATCCTTAACTGTAGCCTCTGTTTAACTCAACAGTAATATGGGTACTTGGTTGTAACAACGATTCTTCGTGGGGGTCGTATTCCAGGGACCTGCCCGAAATGCTACGCGTACTAGTGGCTGTAAAAAACTCTTGTATACTGTATATCTAAAAAAAAAAAAAAAAATGTTTATATTATGCAATATCTTTATTGACTCGTTTCCAGAGAGCACATTTAGGGTGCTTTTGAAAAAGTCCCAATAATTTACACACTTTTCAGTGTCTATGCATGCTGTATATGTTCTGAAGGAAAGATTTCTGAAATGAAGGAGATTTAGCCCCTTCATTTCAGAAATGTATCCTTTTTGAAAGGGATAGTGAGTACCGAGCAGTACTCAAGGTGGGAAAGCCCAAGTGAGTTGAAAAGAAGGAATACTGTGGTGGAAATCTTAGATTTAAAGTTTTTCTTAATGTGTATTATCATTTTCCTGACCTGACTGATGCTGTTTGTTTTGTTATGTTCACTAAACATTAGGTCATCCAACATACATGTAGTTTTCCTTCTATGAGAAGATCTGATTGCATCTTATTTTATATTCTGTGTAAGTTCCTAAATTTTTAGGATCTTACTCAATTTTTAGGAACTCAATGAACTCGGTGTAAGTTCCTAAATTTTTACCATATGTAAGAACAGTATCTGATATCTTATCACTGTTAAAAATCATTTTATTTTCTATTGCCCAGTGGAAGACTTTATTGATAATAGCTTGTAGGAAGGAATGAAAACCTGGCCATTATTTAATCGCAGAGCAGACAACTACAGAACGATTGTAGGCCTAGTGAATAAGATGCACACACGGATGAATCTTGTGCATCACATGCTATAAAAGCTCAACAAATTTCTTCTTAAAACCTTATTTAGAATTTGTTTTTTTTTAATTATCAGGTGGAAAGCACCTGATAATTAAAAGGGGTCAGGATAATAATATATTCCAGGATAATTTGGAAGGGGTCAGGATAAGGATTTGGGCCGGATCGGATTTGGGGGAGGAATGGTGTCCAACTACTTGGACGATCCGGGATTGAACGCAGACCTGCATGAAGTGAGACCGTCGCTCTACCTTATTTACAAAAGTAGGTCGAGTAAGAAGTTATTATAGAATATGCATTATATTTGTAGGTCAAATAACACATTTCTCCAGCACCCTGTATTCACCATACTTACAATCCTTAGGTTAGGAGTTATGTAGGTTTTTAGGTCTATGATAAAAGTAATTGCTCGCCCTCTATAATGATATAGAATACTGCAAGTTGAGAGCTGGAATTGCCACAAACTAAGGATGTGTTGAGGATCAGTGAATTACGGGCCTGTCAATAGGTCAAGTTATGGCTCGTACTGGATGGGTGAGCAAGGTGACACCCCTGGCACTTGACCAGCGACCACAGCCAGCCTATAGCCTTGCTGTCCCACACAATGCTATCTTAACACCGCGAGTCCACGGGTGAATGCCAGGAGTGACTGCCAGGGGCAAGTGTCGGGGGGCAAGTGTCAGGGGGCAAGAGTCAGGGGGCGAGTGTCAGGGGACGTGTGCCAAGGATAAATACCAGGGCTAAGTGTCTGAGGCGAGTGCCAGGGATAAATACCAGGGATAAGTGTCAGGGACAAGTGTCAGGGACAAGTGTCAGGGACGAGTATCAGGGGACGAGAGCCTCCGTGGGCCGCTGCGCCAGTCTCCACCATGTGTTAAGAGGTCGGGGACACCACAACATACCGGGTCTTCACTGGAGAAGGTCAATACTTCAGTAAACTGTAGAGCAGGCATAGTGGCAGGCGTGAGAGTTACAGCCACAAGAATGAGGGCAGGACGCCACACAGGTGAGGCCAGCACGGGCGTAGTGTAGGAGACAGCCTCACAACACCACAACAACTGGCCACCGCGGCCATGTCAGCATCAATCACTAGCGTCATCTTCCCTTCACTAACCTCACTAACTCCCGTCACGGATCACCTTCCCACCTACATTATAATACTATAATGCTATAATACTATAATGTAACCACAAACTAATTTCATATCGATTATAATGCCACCTTTCTATTAACCTCAACTGGTGCATGAGATTCTATCCGTAATTGAGACTGATATTTATATAGTATACTGTATTTTATATCAGCATTGTTTATTATTGTGATGTCATTTGAAAATCATTTTTGGGATTTGAGATAGTAATACAAATAATTTGTATTTGTAAAATATATACACTAGATAATGTTTGAGTTTAAATGTATATTAGGTTGTAATGATTATATTAACAAGGCTAAATATAAATACAGTAGGCCTACACGTCTCCATCTCATGTTGGCTCTGAATGCATGATAGAGCTGATAAGTTAGCCAAAGAATCTGCCTTTAAAGGAGACGTTGAGTGTAACCTTGGATTGTCAATGAGCAATCTGAGAGCAGCAGTACACCGAGAACTTCAACAAGATCTTGTAGATCTGAGGCAAAGTGAAATCGACACCAGTAATTCTATCTATCATCATACTATCATGCAAGAGGAGCCACACATCTATGGATCATCCAATATAATCAGCAGACTTCTAGATGTTACTACTACTCGGCTAGATTCGGTTACAAGTATCCTGGCCGGGGAGGATATCCTGGGCGCAAATCCTTAACTGTAGCCTCTGTTTAACTCAACAGTAAAATGTGTACTTGGTTGTAACAACGATTCTTCGCGGCGGGGATCGTATTCCAGGGACCTGCCCGAAACGCTACGCGTACTAGTGGCTGTACAAGAATGTAACAACTCTTGTATATATCTAAAAAAAAAAGTATCTCTGGGAATCCTCATTATCTGCTGCTGTAGACCTGACCAAATGTAAACTGTGTCAACAAAATTATACGCACACCCTCCGTCACTATGTGATGGAGTACCGATTATGTCTCTGTAATCATTTACACCACCGCCCACGGGATGGGTATGGGGTGCGTAATAATGATGGCGTGCGAAAAGATACGTGAATTCAGCGACAATTCTATAACCAATGTTCCAGCAAAGTGTAAATATTTTATTCAAAATTATCTACTACCAGAAATTTTAGCCAAATATCTCGCTTGCTAACTGCAGGTAGTAACTAAGTGATTGTAACCTATCCACCGCTGCCCGCTGGATGGGGTCGGTGTGCAGGACAAACATATCAATTGTGACACTAGCTCTCCACATATGTCAGTTGCTTAATTTAGAAACTGTACTTGTGGTCGATCTCAAATCCATTTATGATATGACGACTTATACTGAATTTTGTAACTAGCTCATCAAGATTGTAACTTGCTTAGCTAAATGAATTGTGGGGTTCAGTCCCCGAGCCTATTATGTGCCTCTGTAACCCTTTCCACTACCGCCCACAAGATGGGTATGGGGTGCATAATAAATGAACTAAACTAACTACACACACACACAAATACACAAGGGAACTGAACCTCTCGTCCCTGGAAGACAGAAGGGTAAGGGGAGACATGATAACCACTAATCTGTGTATTTACGTATGTAGGTTAGCTTAGCATTTTAAAAGCACCGAATCCCCTTCTGTGGTTGATTGTTCAATAAACCCTTGAACTATATGTTTAACACATCTCTAACCCTGTCCACGGAGGACAGAAGAAAATGTATATATGCTGGTTAGCATTGTAAATGTGTGGCCACGTCTGTGGTAGAAAATAATAATAATAAAAAAAAAACTTTCAAAATACTCAAGAGGAATTGACAGGGCGGACAAAGACAACTCTTTATCACGGGAGGAACGCGAACAAGGGGACACAAGTGGGAAACATGAGCCACAGAGACATTAGAAAGAATTGTTTCAGTGTCAGTAGTTAACAGATGGAATGCATAAGGCAATGATGTGGTGGAGGCTGACTCCATACACAGTTTCAAATGTAGATATGATAGAGCCTAATAGGCTCAAGAATCTCTGCACACCAGTTGATTGACAGTTGAGAGGCGGGACCAAAGAGCTCAATCCCCGCAAGCACAACTAGATGAGTACACAAATAGTGAGTGTAAGAATAACGTAACTGATACACTTGCTTAGCTACACCAACTATATGGTTCAGTTCCTGAACCGATTATGTGGCTCTAACCCCTTTCCACCACCGCCCACGGGATGGGTATGGGGTGCACAATAATGAAAGAAAGAAGGGTACAAGAAGGGCAGCAGGCGGGGCATGAAGAGCTAGAGCTCGCTCCCCCGTCGTCACTGATAGGTGAGGTCACTTCGGTTTGCCCGTAACGCTATGCGTATTAGTGGCTTTAGGTATTGTATATATTAGCTCTATCTATAAATCCAACTTTATGTTTGCAAATTATCTATGTATGTACTTTTCCTGAATATAAAATTTGAATTTGACTTTGAATTTTGAATTTGTGAGTTACATAGTCTCCCTGGCTTGGTGCCTCTTGATAATTACTGTACTTACTGATAAGTAAGTGCCGTGTACTGTGTATGTACATATAGTACTTACAGTAACTATTTGATCAAACGTACAAAAGTGGACACAGCATCAATGCTCTAAAAATGTTTGGGGTTCACACTCGCTGATCCTGAGTACGATATACAGCCGGGCGGGCCAGCAATGGTTGGGCGCGTTTCTTTTCACCTAAAAATCTTGTTCAGCAAGCAGTAACTAGGTACCCAGGAGTTACCCACCTTGTTGTGGGAGTGTATCCTGTCATCTATTTCATTTATGTCATCTGTCAGTTATTTATATATACTCTACAAGAGTTCTTACATTCTTGTAAAGCTACTAGTATGCATAGCGTTTTGGGCAGGTCCTTAATTTGCCCCGGAATACGAGCCGCCAAATCATTTATAGTAACAACCAGGTACATGCATATATACACTGGCTGCCTGTCCTCGGCTTATTCTTATCATTATTATTAATTTTACTGCTAAGTGAACAGAAACATTAGGTGATAGGAAACAGGTTCAGACCCGGAATTCCAGATTGTCAGTCGAGAACGAACCCAACTGTACTACTGGGACCCTAATAGTGACCCTATTATAGTGGCTATTATGTATGCACTGTAACAACTGAATATTATATTATAGAAATGAAATCACAATGGCGTGATATATCCAGAACCTCCCAGTGAATTACATAGTAGAACTCAGTAGGGTTCCGGGTTGGTAAAATTTTGTACCATCATGGCTTAGTCGGTTAAGGCAGATGTCTGGGAATCACCAAACCCGCGAGTTCAAGTCACTTAAACGCTTCAAAATGGTTTTCATATTATATATATCCTTGTGCAAGTACGGCAGGTAGGCTGTTCCATAGCTTCAATATAGTTTTCGCTTGGTATTTACCCATAGATCTTACTTTCAGTTGCAAATTTGATGATGTGGTTTGTAATATTTTCATGTCACTGATGCACAAAAAAACAAAAAGCCTACCCTTTTTTTTGCCATGTACGTACGTAAAAAAAAAGTTAGCCTCAAAATTGAATCTTGGGGTTCATCACTCGCCATATTTTTCCAGTCAGATTCATTTAAATTTAGGACTACCATCTGCTACGGGGTGAGAATAGCTTGAGCTACCTCATCCCTTTGTGTGTATTTTACCTCAATAAACTTATTTCAATTACAATTCAATTTCAATCTGTTTCTTTGTTTCAGCCATTGTTTTATTCATTCTAGTATTTATCCATTTATATTCTATGAGCTTGCAATGTCCTTGTAAGTCTCTTATGTGGCACCTTATTAAAAAGTGTCAGAGAAGTTCATGTATACCACGTCTACTGGAAGTTCATGTATACCACGCCTACTGGAAGTCCATGTATACCACGCCTACTGGAAGTCCATGTATACCACGTCTACTGGAAGTCCATGTATACCACGCCTACTGGAAGTCCATGTATACCACGCCTACTGGAAGTCCATGTATACCACGCCTACTGGAAGTCCATGTATACCACGTCTACTGGAAGTCCATGTATACCACGCTTACTGGCAGTCCATGTATACCACGCCTACTGGAAGTCCATGTATACCACGTCTACTGGAAGTTCATGTATACCACGCTTACTGGAAGTCCATGTATTCCACGCCTACTGGAAGTCCATGTATTCCACGCCTACTGGAAGTCCATGTATACCACGCCTACTGGAAGTCCATGTATACCACGCCTACTGGAAGTCCATGTATACCACGTCTACTGGAAGTCCATGTATACCACGCCTACTGGAAGTCCATGTATACCACGCCTACTGGAAGTCCATGTATACCACGTCTACTGGAAGTCCATGTATACCACGTCTACTAGAAGTCCATGTATACCACGCCTACTGGAAGTCCATGTATACCACGCCTACTGGAAGTCCATGTATACCACGCCTACTGAAAGTTCATGTATACCACGCCTACTGGAAGTTCATGTATACCACGCCTACTGGAAGTCCATGTATACCACGCCTACTGGAAGTTCATGTATACCACGTCTACTGGAAGTCCATGTATACCACGTCTACTGGAAGTCCATGTATACCACGTCTACTGGAAGTCCATGTATACCACGTCTACTGGAAGTCCATGTATACCACGTCTACTGGAAGTCCATGTATACCACGTCTACTGGAAGTCCATGTATACCACGTCTACTGGAAGTCCATGTATACCACGTCTACTGGAAGTTCGGTGTCTGAATAGCCGGTTCCCGTTTCTAAAAATGTGATATTGTTGTTGTTAAAGATTCGCTACCTGGAACAAGAAGTTCCAAGTAGCACGGGCTATGGTGAACCCGTCGTGGATTTACTTGAGCAGGTAGGCAAAGCACGATTTATTTCTAACAAAACCTTGTTGCGTTGATTGTAGTGGATTGTTCACTGAAAGATAGTGAATGATTCCTTCCCTAAAGATTCTTTCCATAAGCTTGCAGATACCATGGGGCTAACTACGGGCTCACCATAGCCCGTGCTACCTGGAACTTTTATGTTCCAAGTAGCTGAATCTATAACAACAACAACTACTTGGGGCTAATGATGCGCGGTAATACTGTAAGTAATGTGTATATAGGCCTAGCTTATATTCGACTGTGTATATTGTATTTATTCGGATTTGTATATTGTATTAAATTATCGGTTAGGTATACTTTCTATATACAACAAACTGTACATTGAATATTAGTTATGGAACATTATTATTTGTATATAAAAATGTATACCTATACTATAGACCTATAATGACGATATGTTACACTTTTAGTTGATACTAATCAGTTTTAAGATAGAAAATGCTGTAGTTTGACTAATAATGATTAGATTATGGACAACAGTTAGTTTAGTTTAGTTCATTTATTATGCACCCCATACCCATCTTGTGGGCGGTAGTGGAAAGGGTTACAGAGGCACATAATGGGCTCAGGGACTGAACCCCACAATTCATTTAGCTAAGCAAGTTACAATCTTGATGAGCTAGTTACAAAATTCGGTATAAGTCGTCACATCATAATGGGTTCGAGATCGACCTCAAGTACAGGTTCTAAATTTAGCAACTGACATTATGGACAAGAGATACCAGTTTATACAAAAGAGGAGGCGGGCCTGCTATTGTATACATGTCTACTAGTATCAATGAACCCCAATAGATGTCACGCGCACAGCGTCGTCGTCATAGCAACCAAGGCACGCCACTCCTGGCGCCAGTTTGAATGACCGAGAGGACACCTATATATTTTTTCCCTCGTGCAATTTTCTTACTTGGTTGAATATGGCAAAGTTTCTGCCAATATTAAATCTTATCTAAAGCGCCGGAATAAAAGATGGCGGCGTAAAATATAACAGTGGACCAAGAATGAAGTGGACGGGTTGGTCATGAAGGGCTTGGCTAGTAGCCTCATGCACTCTTCCCCACCACCTCAAGTTTTCTTAACTTTGTTTGTCTCCATTTCCAGAAGAACCGTCGCAGATATATATTATAGTCATTATAACGTGTTCATATCACTGTACGAGTCCGTTCATATATATAATCTAATCCTGCAGGCTGAAGTAAGAGCAGAGAGGGCCTATATATATATATAGAAGAAAGAGTTTGTGTGGCGTAGGAGCGTTGCCTAAGGTGTGTGTGTGGTGCTGGTGGCGCGCCGCTGGCCATGGAGGGGGAGGCGGCGGCCGGCCCTAGCATGACCCCCGCTAGTTGGTCCACCTGGCCAGGCCCAGCAGGGGAGACGTCTCTCTCCTGGTCAATAGTGGCGTCCCCACTCTCGCCCTGCTCGCACAGGCGTCTTGGCCGGAGCTCCAGGCGGGGCCACGGTGCTGGTGGGCCAGGTAGTGTGGCGGGGGAAACTGTGAGCGAGGAGAGATCGTCATGGCGGGCCGCACCGTCAGGATACACACGTGACACAGCCACGGGCGCCAGGAGACACTCGTGGCACAGCCACGGACGGCATCTTCACGACATGGTGTTACACTTCCACGGACACGCACCTACAAATTGAGGAACCCTACATGTGTGTACTGCATGCAGAAGTCAGCCAGCATATCTCCCACACTCTACTTCCTGGGACATCGTCTACTACACCTGGTAGATAAACATATTGTTACTTCTCGACTGGTAGATGCATCAAGGCCATCATACATATGGTATCATATCAGGTGCTGATAGACAACAGGAGGATACCGGATGATTTAGTTGACCTCAGTACAAGTGATACCTCGGCCATCACAACCTCCAGAGCCGGACCAGTACTCTACGGAGCCATGTGAGTATACTGTGACGCGCTCACCGTCACGGACCAGTATATGCTGCTGAGCATACGGTGAAAGTGAGGAACTTGTGCACTACTGAGCCAAGTGCGTGACGTGACAGTGAAGGTGACGGACTTGTACACTACTGAGCCACACGCGTGATGTGACACAGTGAAAGTGACGGACTTGTGTACTACTGAGCCACACGCGTGATGTGACACAGTGAAGGTGACGGACTTGTGTACCACTGAGCCACACGCGTGATGTGACACAGTGAAGGTGACGGACTTGTGTACTACTGAGCCACACGCGTGATGTGACACAGTGAAGGTGACGGACTTGTGTACTACTGAGCCACACGCGTGATGTGACACAGTGAAAGTGACGGACTTGTGTACCAATGAGCCACACGTGTGATGTGACAGTGAAGGTGACGGACTTGTGTACTACTGAGCCACACGCGTGATGTGACACAGTGAAGGTGACGGACTTGTGTACCACTGAGCCACACGCGTGATGTGACACAGTGAAGGTGACGGACTTGTGTACCACTGAGCCACACGCGTGATGTGACACAGTGAAGGTGACGGACTTGTGTACCACTGAGCCACACGCGTGATGTGACACAGTGAAAGTGACGGACCACAATACTGAGCCATACGGCCCCAATAACGCGGTGAAGGTAGAGTTGACACCCGCCTTGCTTACTGTACAACACCCGCACATCCAGCCACACCATACGAGGTAACAATTTCATCCACAGCCTCATATCGCCTTACACTCTCAAAGGATTCCTCTCAGCGTATAATGCCAATGTTTATAACTTATAATTCTTGACGATATAACATTAATAAACAATTAAACCCACACCGTAAAGGTAAGCGACAATGAGACGAAGTGATTTATAAGTGGAATGACTTATAAGTGGAAAAAGCTATATCTTGGTGTCCAAGGATGAAATTCTGTCTTCTACTATAAAACGTTGGCTTTTATAGGATTGATTCTGGCAAGAAAAACGTTTTCCTTCGCTACGTTTCATCATTGCAATTTACAAATAGCGTCGTTTGGACGAATAACGTTTAAGATGAGTTGTTTTGCAATCTTTAATTACCAAAAGTAAACAAATCTTTTAAGCACAACTTTATGCTGGTGTCTGTTATGAGCAGCGTATGGCCACACTGCACTGTTATGAGCAGAACCCATGACAAAGCGAGCGCTATGTCATGGGTTCGTATCCTGACCGGGGAGGATTTACTGGGCGCAAATCCTTAACTGTAGCCTCTGTTTTACTCAACAGTAAAATGTGTACTTGGTTGTTAAACTATTCTTCGCGGGGTTTGTATTCCAGAGAACATAGGATTAAGGACTTGGCCGAAATGCTACGCGTACTAGTGGCTGTACAAGAATGTAAGTACTCTTGTATATATAAATAAATAAATAAAAAAGTATGGCCTCAATAGGCTGCACTATCGGTAGCTAAACATTACAGTGATGATAGATTTCAATAAATAATGAGTATAGGTCTGACACCCTTCATGAAACAGCAGACTGGTACACTTAAGCAGCTAAACTAAAGAAAAAAAGATTCAGATGCTATTATTTTGATTAAAAAAACACGCCTCCAGATCTGGCAACATTATAAAACTCAACTTACAACTGCATTTCAAAGAGGAAATTTTTGAGATATGTTAAAATCTATTTGCAAATATCTCGACCAAGACTGCACGCTCAGAAAACACACCTGAACTTCAGGTATTAAGACAAAAAAATCTTATTTAGAAAACTGATTTGAACATGCTTAAAAAAAAGGAGTCAATTCGTTCGTTTGATAAGTACGGCAATTCAAGCCGAATGGCAGTCTGGAGGAAGGCGCGGTGATTTGCAGGCATGTTATTCTGATGATGAGTTTGGATAGCTGTAATGACCAATTCTGTGTGTGAAGTCGCCCGGTCACATCACAAGCATCTCTAAGACACATCTCTTGCATCTCCAGAACACATCCCTTGCGTGCCTATGGGTATTTCCTGGGTAGAGAACACTTTTGTTACCGTACAAAGGTTCATTATTGTGCAAGTGTAAACAAATGGTGTAGTCTGGAAGGATGATAAGCCTACCACAGTGTCAATACATGTTACTGGCAAGGCGGGATACCAGCATATTTTTACTTCTCTGACAATCTATGGGACAGTCAACTCACATTTCACTAAAGGTCAACTAACTGGGGAATATTATTTTAATATTTTCAGTAATATTGTGTTACAAGGCAGTCAGTAATGAAAATAAAGGCTAAAATATATTAATTAAAAGAGAATTACACGTAAAACTATATATATATTGAGAGTATTATAAGGAAATGAGCGGAAGACGAACAAAGACGCACAGAAAATACCTGGTGACTGTTCTTAGTTTTAACTTTGATGCAGCTAAAGTTTAGCTAGTGGGGGTACAAGGGAGGAAGATGCCCACACTCCAGGCTAGGCCACCTGGGGGTACAAGGGAGGGAGATGCCCACACTGCAGGCTAGGCCACCTGGGGGGTACAAGGGAGGAAGATGCCCACACTGCAGGCTAGGCCACCTGGGGGGTACAAGGGAGGAAGATGCCCACACTGCAGGCTAGACCACCTGGGGGTACAAGGGAGGAAGATGCCCACACTGCAGGCTAGACCACCTGGGGGTACAAGGGAGGAAGATGCCCACACTGCAGGCTAGGCCACCTGGGGGTACAAGGGAGGAAGATGCCCACACTGCAGGCTAGACCACCTGGGGGTACAAGGGAGGAAGATGCCCACACTGCAGGCTAGGCCACCTGGGGGTACAAGGGAGGGAGATGCCCACACTGCAGGCTAGGCCACCTGGGGGTACAAGGGAGGGAGATGCCCACACTGCAGGCTAGGCCACCTGGGGGTACAAGGGAGGGAGATGCCCACACTGCAGGCTAGGCCACCTGGGGGTACAAGGGAGGAAGATGCCCACACTGCAGGCTAGACCACCTGGGTACAAATCAGTCCTGCACTGTCAGTTCCCAGGGTACAGCACACAGGTGGGGAAATACACCTAGGAGGACCCGCGCGTTAGACCACCCTAGACACGCCAGACGGGTGTCGGTGGTGGTGTCCGCAGTCAACACATGGGGGTCCAGGTTCTCCCTGGCTCCTCACGCACCCCTAACCTCCCCCTCACTCACTTACCTTCCCCCTACTTCCTCACCTCCCGTCTTCCTCCTTCCCCGCCTCTTCCCTTCCTTAATTCGAGATCGATTAATTACTCCAGCAGGTATACCCATCTATTGTATTTTCATTCTGTTGTTCTCTCCATATGTTCCAAGATGGGCGATACTGGCATTTGTTTGTCATGTTTCCCCTGTGTTGTATGTCAGTCAGTGTTGGTGAAGGGGGGCTTTCTTGTGTGTTATCTAGGTATTATTTCACACTAAAGTAAGGAATTTATTATTGTATGTGAACACAATTCCAAACCTCGGTCTATTTATCTCGGGAATGGTGACGAGGTTCTTGTTGCTGCCTCGGCCCAGGGGAAATTGTGTATTCTCATTCTGACTTCTTTATCTGTTTTCATGCTGTTTGGAATTGTATTATTTTGCCTGTTTCTTCTTAATTTTTGATCCCTTCAATGATATCGTGTGTTTGTTGTTGTGGTGTTGATGTGGCTGTAGTGTGTGGTTGTTGTGGTGTGGATGTGGCAGTAGTGTGTGGTTGTTGTGGTGTGGATGTGGCAGTAGTGTGTGGTTGTTGTGGTGTGGATGTGGCAGTAGTGTGTGGTTGTTGTGGTGTTGATGTGGCAGTAGTGTGTGGTTGTTGTGGTGTTGATGTGGCAGTAGTGTGTGGTTGTTGTGGTGTGGATGTAGCAGTAGTGTGTGGTTGTTGTGGTGTTGATGTGGCAGTAGTGTGTGGTTGTTGTGGTGTGGATGTGGCAGTAGTGTGTGGTTGTTGTGGTGTTTGATGTGGCAGTAGTGTGGTTGTTGTGGTGTTGATGTGGCAGTAGTGTGGTTGTTGTGGTGTTGATGTGGCAGTAGTGTGTGGTTGTTGTGGTGTTGATGTGGCAGTAGTGTGTGTTGTTGTGGTGTGGATGTGGCAGTAGTGTGTTGTTGTGGTGTTGATGTGGCAGTAGTGTGTGGTTGTTGTGGTGTTGGTGTGGCAGTAGTGTGGTTGTTGTGGTGTTGATGTGGCAGTAGTGTTGTGGTGTTGATGTGGCAGTAGTGTGTGGGTGTTGTGGTGTTGATGTGGCAGTAGTGTTGTGGTGTTGATGTGGCAGTAGTGTGTGGGTGTTGTGGTGTTGATGTGGCAGTAGTGTGTGGGTGTTGTGGTGTTGATGTGGCAGTAGTGTGTGTTTACTCTACTTTTGTGTTCCTAAATCATTCTATCCTCTTCTCCCTTGTCAATATTTTACTTATTCTGCTTCCACTTGTTATTCTTCCCTTATATCATGCGTGTTCCTCACCGTTGACTGTTCGTGTCTGCGGTTAGTGTCCTGGTTCACTGTCTCGTGTCCAGAGGTCAATACTTCCTGTGTACAAGCTGGGTCTTTTGGCGGGTTAGCATGTGCCAGTAGCGGAGATTAGAGGATCAAATTGTTCCACTGCTTGATGGGGTTCTGGGAGTTCTACTCTCCAAGCCCGGCCTGAGGCAAGGCTTGACTTGTGAGAGCTTGGTCCACTAGGCTGGTGCTTGGAGCGGCCCGCAGGCCCACATATCCACCACAGCCTGGTTGGTCCGGCACTTTTTGGAGAAAACAATCGACCTTGCTCATAAAAGCCGATCATAACCACTTATGAAAGTCCACACCGGGTAGCTCTTTGGTTAGTGTGTGTGTGTGTGTGTGTGTGTGGTGTGTGTGTGTGTGTGTGTGTGTGTGTGTGTGTGTGTGTGTTGTGTGTGTTGTGTGTGTGTGCGTGTGTGGTGTGCGCGCGTGTGTGTGTGTGTGTTGTGTGTGTGTGCGCGCGCGTGTGTGTGTGTGTGTGTGTGTGTGTGTGTGTGTGTGTGTGTGTGTGTGTGTGTGTGTGTGTGTGTGTGTGTGTGTGTGTGTGTGTGGTGTTGCGCGCGTGGGTGTGTGTGTGGTGTGTGTGTGTGTGTGTGTGTGTTTGTGTGTTGTGTGTGTGTGTTGTGTGTGTGTGTGTGTGTGTGTGTGTGTGCCCTCTATTGCTCTCATACCAGACGATGGGTAGTACTGCATCAACCTATTTCACTTGACTACTTTACTACTTTATAGACTACTTATCCTTGCACTTTATGCACTTTAACTGTAGCAGGAGCTAGCGTGTCTGGCATGCTCACTGTACGCTCCTCTACAGCTGTCCTCACACAACACATATTGTTCCCATATGCGTTGTGTGACACACACACACACACACCACACACACACACACACAACACACACACACACACACACCACACACACACACACCACACACACACACACACAGTAAGGGGGCAGTAAACCAGGCGGCTTTGAAAGGGTTCGAAATTACGAGAAAGGAGGTCAAGAGATACCTGTTGGATCTGGACGTGAGAAAGGCTCTGGTCCAGACGGAATCTCACCATGGGTATTGAAAGAGTGTGCAGAGGCACCTATTTCCACTCTCCATAGTGGATAGTAGGTCACTGGAGACGGGACCTACCAGAAATATGGAAGACTGCTAATGTAGTACCATATACAAAAAGGGTGACAGAACAAGAGGCACTGAACTACAGGCCAGTGTCCTAAACTTGTACACCATGCAAGGTGATGGAGAAGATTGTGAAAAAAAACCTAGTAACACATCTGGAGAGAAAGACTTCGTGACAACCCATCAACATGGGTTCAGGGAGGGTAAATCTTGCCTTACAGGCTTAATAGTGTTCTATGACCAGGTGACAAAGATTAAGCAAGATAGAGAAGCTGGGCGGACAGCATTTTCTTGGACTGTCGAAAAGCCTTTGACACAGTACCCCAAAAGAGGCAGGTATATAA
>WNGS01163947.1:11334315-11364591 GCA_020271785.1 Procambarus virginalis | reverse complement strand
ATCCACTTATTTCCCATAATAGTAATATCGTGCCTGGCATAGGTACCTCTATTGTAGGGGAAGTTGCAGATGTTTTAGGTGATAAGAGCACAACAGGTTCACTACCGGGAGCAGTGAGCAGGCATCGTCAACAACCCGGAATTGGTTTCACCATGCCTTCTCATCCCCCCATGGTCTCTGCTCCTAGTTATATGCAAACCACCTACCTATGACTATAGATAACTTATTGCCGCAATGATGCCCCCACTCGGCCAAGATCTGACGGACGTCATCAATGCTTAGGTTATGGGAAACAGGCATCCCTACCAGCATGGTGATTTGTTACCTCCTGACCCTACTATGATGCCTGATCCTCGCCTTCCACACAACCCACCACATGCCAATAGCCAGGAACTTTCATAGACAGTACTGATGATCACACACCATTGCGTCCTGAGCCAGCTTCTGAACATGTTCGATGCTTCTCTGTAAGTCATTTGGTTAGTCAAGCTAGTGAACCCCGCAAAGGGATCAGTCAATGGACAGCAAAAAGACAGTTCAGGATCTCAGTCTGAAGATACAATCTAAAGACTACTCGCCACGTAGCAGTCCCAGTACCAGGAAGTCGGAGAGCAAGTCCTCGTGGAAGATGGAAGTGAGCAAAAACAGCTCGTCAGACTGATTCTCAGTCTCGCCGTAGAAGTCCTGCTAGAGGCTCCCAGCAGGGCAATACTAGTTCGGTATCAACAGTGATGTGGGGAAATAAGTCTTCATCGGCCCACAAACAAGGCACAATTACTCTGCAGAAGCCCTTCTTAGTACACAGAACTATGGTCGAGCTACTCATCGTCCTCCTGCAAATCAAAATTATCCTATAATGACTCCTAATCAAATGTATCAGAGTAATTACTCACCACAGCAAATGAAAAATTTTGTACCAAATACATCATTTGGATACACAGGCCATGATAGAAGTGGTCAAAGTGGATGTAACCCTGATTATAATTTTCAACTTCACACACAATCATCGGGATCACTAGCATACACTGGTAACATGGCTTACATGACCACTGGCTATCCATACCAAAACCTACCATCGTCGTCATCGCAATGCTGTCGGGAGAGATTATGGCACCACCTCATCCAACGGGGTCATACCATCGCTTTCATGAGTTTCCAGCTGACCAAAGTAATTTTCCTCCAAATCCAACATTCTCACTACCTCTAGATCCACAAGATGTGTGCAGTGGAGGAGGACTGATGGGAGCCAGTGGTGCCATGGCTGTTCGTGCCCCCCATGCTGACATGCAGCTGGTTCCTTCATCTTCAGTTTCATCATCTGTAGCTTACTCAAGATCAAATTCAAACCGCAGTAGTGGCAACATTGGTTCAAGTACTAGTATTGGAGGAAGTATTAGCAGCTCTAGTAATCATGGAATTGGAAGTAGCAGTGGAGTCAGTAGCAAACGACCACGTTATGGAGATACTAACATGGTGGGTGGGGAATGGGGGGATCTTCCAATCTTTTAGAAGGTGGGGCACTCTCTCATATCTCTCTCCATTCTTTACACCACCTTGTGATGACCCAACACTGGTCCACTCAAATCTCTTTCCTGGAACTGGCCCTCGTCATCAAGGCAACTTCCTTTTGGGCCCTGATAACCTCATGCCTATAAACACTGGTCAGTATCCTGGAAGCAGCAGTGGAACTGGAGCAGGTGGCACTAGTCAGCTAGGAGCAGGAGTAGCTGGGCCTCCAGGAACACGAACCAGCTCATCTGTAGTTCTACCACCTGGGGCACCCGGACATGTTCCTTTCAGCCCCTTACGCATGATGGATCGCCAGCAGGTTAATATGGCACCTCCTGCTGCCCCACATCTTTCCTCATCATTGTCAAACTTCAACTTAACAAGCATCATTCCAGAAATAGATGGGAAGGTGAGTTTTAAGATTTTTCTGTCTGAAAACAAGACAGCATTTTATTTATATAAAATTATGATGAAAATAAAATTACATCGATATATTAACACACAAGATAAAATTAGTGCTCTTTATGTCTTATTCAGTAGCATCAAAATTCATCAAGATAGCTTTAGTTGGAAATGCTGTTGGTTATCATTATTGCTTTCATGGGAATTGTGAAATACTGTATCTAGTTTAATATGAAATAAAGTGCCTGATAGTGATCAACAAAAAAAAAAAAAAGTTATACTCAACCTTTCATCGGGGTTTATCGACTTTCTTCAGACTGGCCTCCCCTCACAGAGGCACAGGGAGTGGTGACATTTATTTTTGCCACCATACATGGGAAGGCATCCAGAAAATCAGTGAAAGCAAACCACTGCTGGATTCAAAGGAGACCGAAGCCTCTAAACCAGATGGAAGAGCTTCCCCAATTATGTAAACAATCAAAATCTCTCAGAACTAGCACAAGCTAGTTCACCCCACCTCCCCAACTCATTTGCAGGAAGGGGTAGGCAGCCCATTGCCAGCCAGTGTCCCCAAGCTCGGTTCTAGTGGTGATGTAGCGGTTAATGCATCGCCTCTCTTCCATATTGGCTCCTGTGTCCTGTTTTTTTCACCCAAGTGGTGTGGTGTAGTGTTGCATTACACTACAGTGTAACATGAGCCAGGTTTTCAGTGTGCTTGTAGCTGCATGTGCTCTTCCCTGGGTGTACTCTAGCACTGCCTTTGCTCTGACAAGAGTTCTCTTCCCTGGTGTGTTCTGGGGTCACTCCCTTAGGGATCCTTGCTTGATGTGGCCCTCCATGCAGCACTGGCAAAGCTGATACAGCTTGTGCTCAGTGTCAGTACTATTTTGGCACTATTTTCCCGCTGTCACATGTCATGTTTGGCCAATCACTGTCTCCCCCTTCTGTCCATGATTCTTTTTCTGTGGCTTTATTTTTGGTTTCTCTGTCCTCCGGTTGTTTGGTTGAGGAGCTTAATGCTATCCTCTGAAAGTGGGGATTTTGTTCTTTTGTCCCTGGTGGGCATTATGTTCATTTGCAGCCAGATCTTTCTTTTCTGGCAAAGACCAAGTTGGTTGGCTTCTGGAAGGGAATCCTGTGGTTGTTGATAATTGGTTGGTTCGACCAGGAGTGCATCATGTGCTGCATTCAATGGCAGCTCTCTGCTGCTACCTTCCAGCCACTAGTTCTGCTCTGGTGGCTGCCTTGTGGTTTGATCTTGTTTCTTTGGTTCGTATTTCCCTGGTCATCTGCAGTGTTATTACATCTAGTCAGCCTGCAGTCAACCCTGGTGCCCATGATGTTAGAAAGTATACCACTCTTTTGGCTGTGTTTGCAAACATTTCCTGGGCTGATATTCGACCTCAATAGTTTTGGAGGTTAAATAGGGTTCTGGTGACCCAGTATTTGCTGAATGTTACCAGGCCTCAGCGCTCTTGTGTGGGCCTTGGGTCATGTCTCTCCACCAAGAGTCTTGACACTGTCCTGATTCCTGTAGGGCTTGCTCTTCCTTGATAAGTTTTCAGGTTTTCTTCCTTTTCCATGGGTATTTAGCATCAGGGAGCCACAAGAGGATCCCTCCAGAAAACCAGAGTTGAATGTAATGAAATGTCAATTTCTAGGTGAGCCCCAGTGGCTAGCTCTGCTCTAGAACTGGGAGCTCAGGCCTGGGCGAATGGTGAGCTACTTTCCCTCCCCCCCCAAATAAATGGGGGAGGTGGGGTGAACGAGTTTGCACTAGTTCTGAGGGAATTCGATTGTTTACATAGTTGGGGAGTTTTTTTAGGTGGTTTTGAGGCTTTGGTCTCTTTTTAATCTAGCACTTGTTTCTTTTAACTCCGACACTCTAGTTGCCTATCCCAGTGAGGTGGTGAAAATAAATGTTGCTGCTCCCTGTGCCTCGGTGAGGGGGCGGGTTCTGGCTCCAGTACCCAGTAGGCCTCGAACTGTACAGCTGATTAACCCAGTAGATGGTAACCATCTCAACATATAGCTTCAGGGAGTCACTGGGGTTCACCCAGAAATTGTTATTTCATTACATTCGATGCTGGTTTTTATATTTTAACATACCATAATATTAAATGATGACCAAACAACTCGAAAGTTGGAGCAGTGACAACGTTTCACGACTTGATAATGGTCCTGGATGGACTGAAATGTTGTCGCTTTTCTATCTTCTCAGTTGTGGTTTGGTCATCATTTCTTCAGTCACGTTATTGTGACTCATTGTCTGTATAATATTAAATGTTTTGAAATATTTTACTGATATTTATGAATAATCTTTCACAAGTCATGGATAACTTGTCATATAATTTGGGAAATTATACAAAAGTTTATAGAAATTCTGGCATGTTTCAGAGTGGAGATAATAGTGGAAGTATGGCATCATCGTCTCGTGGAGGAGGACTTGGAAACAATGAGGTACTTAGTGCAACTATACCAAGCCAAGCACGCCTTCCTCCGATGCCTTCATCTCTCCTGCCGCCTTCTGAGCCACTTAAGGGCCTTCAGTCAGATACAAATAGATTACCTCCAGCTGTGCTTAACAACTCTATGAATAATATCTTCACCCATCCTCCACATCATCAGGTAAGCTAGAGGCAGTTTATTGGATTGAGAATAAGCTAACAAAGTACAATTCAAAGTCATTACAATCATGCTGATCTTCATTGCTTATGCACCTAGAAGTAACCTACAGTGGATTGAAGTTCTAAGTTCCTGCAGAACTTAGTTCTGATGCAATGTTGTAAATTTCAAGGATTACATCTGACTTTCCAGAGATACTGTAGTATACTGTTTTGATGTTGGATGTGTTTAGTAAGTTCTATGCTTTCAGGTACACCAACTTCTAAGAAAGGCCACTCGTGTAGGGTTCGGAATTTGTGCATTTTGAGATTATGCTTGGGTAGTGATTAAGGATTCTCTTGGCTTTATTCTGTTGCTCTGTATGCCTTCTTTGTTCATGATTTATACGGTTAGTTCTTGATCTCATTTCCACCTGTTCTTTAATGCTCTAACTGCACACTCTAAACTGGGTCAGTTTTCTGGGGTACATAAACAAAATTTAAAAACTTTTTTCCTTTCTAACTCATTTCTTTCTGGTGGTAGGAAAAAATTTAATAATTTTAGTTTGACTGTAGTGAGCTGAAGAAATATTGAAAACATCAAATTCCAAGATTTTCAAGTTAACTATTTGTAATACTGTAGATTTCTCCTCATCATTAATATCCTCCAGGTCCATAAATGTTCTTGGGATTCCTCTTTTGCTACTGTCCATTGTATATTGTGTGGGGCTTGGTCTTGCCAATTCTATGGGTTTGTGGTGGCCCCATAGCCACCACAAGTGGACTGCTTGACTGTTGTGGTGGTTGTGGTGGACTGCTTGACTCAACAGGGCCTTGCTGAGGCTCCTCATGTGTGCACCTTTTCTTCACTGCAGGACATCAGTGTCAACTGATCTGTTCTGATGGCCTCCATGGAAATGGGTGTGAATTCAATACTTACAATAATCATAATTAATATTGTGGTCAGTGATGTCACTATTTTTGTCAAAATATAGCTAGAACATGCACTTGCTTGTTCTAATTAAAGGGACAATGTAAAGCACCCCAAAACTGGCATTTCATTCAGAAATGCATTTTATGAGCAAATATGAAAAACACCTGGGGGATGTTGGGGATGTTTCTGGGGTGTTGCCCTGGTCCCTTCCTTTCTCCTGAATGCGGTATGTGTAGTGTGAAGAGTTGTGGGTCAGGGAACTGTGTTGTGATGGTGCTGCCATCTGGTCACAATGGCTTACTGGATAAGTAATGGACTGCTAAGTGCAACTCGTCTAATCACAAGGGAGAACTCTGCACAACTCTAAGTTCTTACAGAATTACTCTTGTATCAGTCATTCCAAGTTTTACAGAGTTTTTCCCAAGTTTTCCCCTGGCATCTTTAATTACTCTACAGGGACCATTTATATAGTTTCCAACTGTGTCAATGTCAAGAATATCACCTGTCACAATATTTGTGAAGGCAATAGGTCTTACTTTAGGGGACATTGCTTGGAGAGGAGCTTTTCATATTTACTCAAAACCATATTTATAGATGAAATTTCTAAATCTCAATGCATTGGATGTGCAAACACACTTACACACACACACACCATGTTATGTGTGAAAACTGTTCAGAAAAGTTATATTTTCAGAATACCTGGTACCAACATATGATATAAGTATGCATTAAATTCATTTATTTTTGTCAAATATCTACTTCAGGCTCTAAAGGAAAAGAATTAATAGGGTAACATTCAATGATGGTAATTATCTTTTAAATGTTTTGGGTTTACTGATGAAAAAGTGATTTCTCTTTAGTATTAGCTAGTTGCTAATAAAGGTTTATTTCTTTTAGGTTGGCATAGGCCTGAACTCCTCCTTACCATTACCACCGACCACATTCTCTGGCATCAACTTCCCAACACCCGACCATTGATTATCGTCGTATTTCCAGGTACTGAAAGTTTGGTGTTACACAGAACAGGTGCGGCCATCTTATTGTTGCAAACCAATAGAAAATAAGCACTCTATTGAACTATTAATTTTTTCTGGTAATGTACAGTTCTCCAGGATTTGGAAATTACTTTTCTATCATTTCTCTAGACTTGAAGGTTACAGGGAAGAATTTGTGTAATAATTTGTTTGTTATGTATTAAGACTGTTAAGAGTTCTGAACATAAGCTACTGTTACTGGCTGTATGATTATGGAGTTGAGAATTGTAGAGGAATTACTTTACTATGTTAAGTGTAGGCAATGCATAAAACATGATGATAATTATATATTTTAGTATTGAATGGATTTGGTCAGTAAAAGATATCTGCTCATTCTTCAGGTCAGCAATTTCTCCAGCTTTGAATGGGACTGTTAGTGTGAATATTGTGGCACACTAACAGCTCCATTCAAAGCTGGAGAAGTTGCTGACCTGGAGAACATTCAGAGATCTTTTACTTACCAAATCCATTCACTAAAACATATAAATTATTAGGAATGTTTAAAATTTCTAAACCTGTATTCTCTACAGTACATGCAAAAGGGGTAATATTTTACACGGAAAATGTTAGAGGGACTGGTTCTAAATCTGCAGACAGTAATAACTGCTCTTGAGACCAGGAAGCATTGCAGAAAGTGCAAAATAGCCCCAATGAAAAGCATAGTTGCAAAAGGTATGCTAAGAGACAATTCTATCAACATTAAGGGACCAAACCTTGTTCAAAAGAGTACTTGATAAACACCTCCAAAGGATACCTGATCAACTAGGCTGTGATTCATATATCAGACTGCGAGCAGCAGTGTCTAAGACCAGACTGCCAACCAGAAAGCCTGGTCAAATACCGGGCTGCAGGGACATTGATTTTCGGAATCAACAACAGATAGACAACAGGTAGGTAGACATAGTGCAGATGAATAGGAGACATGGAATGGAATTGTGGACAATTTTTTTCTCAAACTTATAAATATCTCTTCATAAATTATTGAATAAAGAGCACACAGTGCTACACTATAATAGCCACATAATGAAAGAGCTTATTTTTCTACCAGTATTATTATATTCAAGAAATGGCTAATGCTACAGTATATATTCAATGCAGTTTGGAAACGAGCACAGTGATAATAGAGTGGGACACAAGAATAAATATTATAATGAACTAAAGGAATATTATATAAATAGTAGGAGTACAGTATTAGGAAAAAATAGTTTATACTGAAATAATAATATTATTGCAATCACAGAAAAATGGGTGTCTAGAAAATATCGATAAATTCCAAATACGAAATTAAGGGATACAAGTTATTTCACAGCGGAATGCAAATTAAGTGAGGAGCAGGAAATAACAAAATAAGTTGGAGAAAATTGTGAAGGTGTCAAACAGGATATAAAAACTGCATCGACATGTGGTCAGACAAATTTCCATATATTCCTCTCACTGCTGTCATATCACACTCATACGTCAAGTCAATACTTTTCAACCAGCATGTAAGTTAAGGGATATTTGGCATAAAATGCTTACCACAAATTTAATTATAGAACATGGGATAGTATGGCTACATAGACATGACAAAAAATGACTGTGACAAGTATATGGGTGTTAGAAAGAATGATGGGGTTAATGTATTAAATTAGGATGAATATTTAAATATGTAGATGAGAGCTACAGTATTCATTACACTTTTCACTACCACACTTGACATATTTGGGAAGCAGCATTTTGGCTGCATGTAAACTGAGAGGATATTAGTAATACCGTACTAATTATTACTAGTAACTCGTCTTATCACAGATTATGCAGTATTTTCCAATTCTCATATCCAGGTAGAATTCATTAATGTTTATCTGACATCACTGAAACATTATAGGGATACTGTACTGTACATATGTTTATAATTATGGTGATGTTTCTGATTGACTTATGGAATTTGTGAATACAGTATAGCAAAATGCATTTGAAAAAACAGCTTAATGAACAAAAAATGTATACAGTGTATAGAAGTAATTCTGATGGTGTGTTTCCACAGAAAGATTACTGCATTTGTCAGTCACACAATACAGTATAGGGTTTGAGTCTAAGGTTATCTTAAACAATTGTTCTGTGATAGTAATATATATGTGTATATATTACTATGTTTAAGGGTGTTAGTGTTGGATTTTATTAAACCAGGCTAAGGCAATGATATATTGAATCATAGAAGTGATTTATCATCTCCCATTGTTATGTATATTTATATTCTCAAACTTCTTTGTTTTTGGTCTTCTTACATTTCTTTCTTTCTTGACTTTTCTTGAGGATCTTACTCTTCTTACTTGTATATTCTTAATTCTTAGAAAAAAGGTTGTAACTGCTCCTTGATATTAAAATTTATGTAAATTTTCTGAACTTTCACATACAGTATTTTTCATGTTTAAAATGTGAAAGCACGGCTGAAATGTTGTTTTGAAAGATCAAACAAAGTATTTTGATATATATATATAGTTTTTCTTTCAAAAATTGGCATATGAAAGACCTGTATAAAATGTTGAACATTTTATAAGAAATCACAGCAGATCATATAAACATATGCTGGAGGAAAGATCATAGGTACAACACTACAATAAAAACTTTAATGTAAATGTAATAAAACAAGCTCCACTTAATTATATAGATAATTGTTATTTATGAATAAATATTTACATAGATTCATGCCCGTGAATAACCTATGTGAAGCCCCTCCCCGCTCTCATGACATAATAGTGGAGGGCTATAGTATAAAAATAAGTAATAGTGCGAGGCCAAACTGAAACATTAAAGTTACCACTCAGTTTACGTGCCACAACACATTATAGTAGTCAGCATAGACATAAACATCCAGGTAAATTTTCAACCTTATAAATGACTGTGTTAGCACTTGTGTACATGCATACTCTCATCGCTTCACCACTGTGTTATAATATGACAGAGAAACCACGTAGTAAACTACTTGTGATGCCAAGTGGCTTTTGTTAACTAGTGCCTTGAAAGCTTGAAGGTTCAACTTAACATGGAGGTACCCCCCCCTCCCTCACACAATCTTGAAATGATATGTGTCTGTTTAAGTCAGTAAAAATTATTTTATCTTCTGGGCCTGGTTGATGTTTGTCTGCAGCTAGCTTCTCTTTTCTGGTTAAGAATGAGTTTACTGGCTTCCAGACAGGTCTTTTGGTTGTTGATGCTTGGTTCAACCAGTGTGCCATGTTGTAACAGCTCTCCGCCACAAACTTTGTGCCATCGATTCTGTCTCGGTGGATGCTTTGTGGGTCAATCCTGTTTCCTCAGTTTCTTGTTCCAAGGCTCATATTTCTCACCTCTGTGAGAGGGCCAGGTTCTGTGCCTTCATGTTGACTGCCTGTGGTTCCTCCTCCTCCCTGGTGAGTCCTTGTATTTTTCATCTCCATGAGTGGTTAGCTTCAGTGAGCCAAAAGGGGCTTACCCCAGAAAATCAGTGTTGAATGTAAGAAATACCAGTTTCTGGGTGAGCTCTGGTGGCTCCTACACTGATTCCGTCGTGAAGGGCTTATTTCTCTCCATACTTTGGTGAAACTGGCTGTACACTAATGACAGACTTAGGAACACAAAAGAAGTATTTAATCTGCACACAAACAATACTTTCTTTCTTCTGTCATATTAGGAACTGTAATCTCCTAGAAATGGTCTTTTTCAAATATAATCTTTCTGCCTCTACTCTTCACAGATGCCATCTTGTCGAATTGACTCTGATACACACCGTACTCAACATGAACCTTAGTCTGGCTTTGTTGTGTTGACTCTTCCCTTTCACGGTACCTACTGAAATGCTCCAACTTCTTAACAAACGTGATCTGACTAAGCCTTGCCTTCCTCTTACTCTTACCTCATCCCTCTTCCTTCATCTCATTCTACCTTTCATCTTATTAACTTTACTCTACCTTATTTTAGAAATTACCTTCTTCTCTTGCCAGCTCCTCACCTCACTCTTTCCTTAATTATTGGCCTGTTTCTTCCTCTCTTTATTGAATTTTGGCCTCTTTTCTTCCTCTTTAGTGTTTCTGGGCCGAGGGCCCAGAAACACTTAAAGATTTACACGACCAAAGATCACATTCACTCTAACATCTACCACCTCGGGCTACTCTTGCCAATACCATCTCTTGTGGGGCCTTAATCTTCATCAATCAATCCTCTCTTCCTCACACAGGACTTGATAATGTCCAGGACAGACTGAAACGTCGTCATTTCTCCATCTTCTGATATGTGTGGTTTGGTCATCGTTTCTTTAACTTACTATATGAATGCGGTTATCATCACAAGAGTTGTTATACAAATGTGGGTAATCAGCATTTTATATTGATGATCATCAATATCTGTACATCAATATGATCATCAATGATGATCATTTTAATCGTCATTGTATATTCCATCATACTTACATGGTAAGTATCCAATGATATTCATATGGTTTTCTCAACTCATATGCTATAATGAAGTACAGTACACCATGTCAACCAATCACCATTTGAACATAACAATAAAGGTACTGCAGGAAGGCCTATGGCTCATACAAGGCAACTTTTATTTATATCAATATAATATGAGCTGCTTCATATGCTCCAAAAGGCCTTTTGAGGCAGCCACTACTTATTTTGATATAAACATGAGAGCTGCCTCTAATGGGCTCGTATGAGGCAGCTCTTATATACAGTATATGGATATAAATAGGAGCAGCCTCATATGGGCCCCACAGCAATCACTGGATGATGAAAAAATAAGCAACTGCAATAATTAATAATAATAGTGATAAAGATTATGTACAAGGCTTAGATATCGGTGAACCTAATGGTGGTGACTACATATCATGCAGTGGGACCTCTTTTATGAGGGGGAGCCCCTACGGCTCCCTGGAGCTATCAGGCTGGTAGGTGTTTATTAGTCCGGGGCATCAGTCAATTGGAGATCAGCCTACTGGGGACCATGAGCCAGAACCTGGGCCCCTTAGAGAAGCAAAGGGAGTAATGGCTTATAGAAACCCCCATGAGGGGGGGGGGTATATATGGAAGAAAAATGCAGAATAGAATCAGTGAAGAGCAGGGGTGCCATAGGCACAATCAGAGAACACTGTATAAACATCAGAGGTCCACAGTTGTTCAACACCCTCCCAGCAAGCATAACAAATATTGCCAGAACAACAGTGGACATCTTCAAGAGGAAACTAGATTTATTCCTCCAAGGAGTGCCGGACCAGCGGGGCTGTGGTGGGTATGTGGGCCTGCAGCCGCTCCAAGCAACAGCCTAGTGGACCAAACTCTCACAAGTCAAGCCTGGCCTCGAGCCGGGCTTGGGGAGTAGAAGAACTCCCAGAACCCCATCAACCAGGTATCAACCAGGGCATTTCGTGTCTGCCATCGACCTGGGTTGGGACCCAGAAAGGTAGGCATACCAAAACAACCCCCTACTAGGTAAGAAATTGCAACTGAAAACTGAACTGGGAGGCAGAATTCACCCTATCACTTAAGGAAACAAGCAAACGTCACACCTCACCATCGCGCCGCCTGTCCGCACAGCTCTCCCCCTCCCTTTTCCCCCTGGGAGGGGGAAGGGGGGGAGCCCCAGTCTCCCTGTACTGGCTTCCCAAGCCATCCACTTTGTTGGCTGATGTTGTCTGGGGCAGACATTGACTCTGGCCTCCATATTTCTGTGCTGTTGTGCCTTTGTGGTGTTCTGCTGTGTGTGAGGTGCATTGGCCAAGTGTACTTTGAACAGTACTGGGACTGCATGCACTCGGGGTTCTGTTTCCTGGGTGCACTATAAGTACTATCCTTGGGTTCTAGGGTTCCCTTCCATAGAACTTTCGGGAACCACTTCCGTAGGGGGTCTTTGCTGCTCGCCTCTTAACCCGCTCTTGGGGCCAGCTGGGGTTTTCATGGCCTCTGTTTGGCCTTGGGAAGGAAGCAGTATTGTTTGCTTTCTCATGCTGTCTATCCTTGTGTTCGTGACATTGGGAAGTTTGCTGCTTTGGCTGCCGTCTTTGGCAATACTGTATGTTCTGGGTTGACATTCGGGTGCGGAGATTTTGGATGTCGAACAGGGTCCTGGCCACATGTTATCTTGTCAACTTTCTTCGTCCTAATCTTCCGTGTGTGCCTTTGGGTTACAGGTTGTAGCCATTTGTCTCGACTTCGAGTTGAGGAGTGAGTGTCGTCCTCCTCCCGGGTAAGTCCCTATTTTCCTTATCTTTGGTGATGTAGCTCTAGGGAGCTGTAGGGGCTTCCCTCAGAAAACCAGCATTGAATGTAATGAAAGGCCATTTCCTGGGTGAGCCCTGGAGGCTCCCTGGCAACCCTCCTTCCGGTCGGCGGTTCCATTTTCCTTTTGATGCCTACGAACTGGATGGCTTGGGTAACCAGCGTCTTGGGGGAGAAGGGGGGTGGGGTGAAAGCTGTGCAGACAGGCAGCGCAAAGGTGAGGTGTAATGTTTGCTTGTTTCCTTAACCACCGTGATGTGCTGAGTTTATTGTGACATTTCCCTTGTGCGCATGAAATCAAGTGTTCCCAAAAAATTCTTTTTTCTTTGTAAAATGATAAATTCCCTTCCCTGAACATGTCTATGTAAAAATAAATACCAAATTCCATTTACTTAGGCTGTGGGGACATGGACAAAGTGCGCTGTGACGTCATCAGGGACTGGTCGCCCATGTGTGAAGCTCCCAGACACGGTCGCGGGGCCATTCAAGCACCGCGTGTTGCCACAAATATATTTTCAATTATTTGTTCTATGTATTTCAAATGCAGTTTTATTTGTTTGTTTTTTATCGTATACGATGCATATTTGTGTCCTTTACAATATGTATACAATAGAATGTTCATAATAATAATAATAATAATATGTTTATTCAGGAAAGGTACATACATAGAGAGATTTTACATAAGTGGATCAATTTATAGATAGAGCTAGTACATACAATGCCTAAAGCCACTATTACGCAATGCGTTTCGGGCAAAAAATGTAATGTTCCATGGAACTGTGATACATGTGTCAGTAATGTGTCCACAATGTTTATTGTCGCAGTATTACTTGTTAAAAATTCACTAAAATTATAATAGGTACAGTTTCATACACTATTTACACAGCAACACACTGTATTACAGACTCAGTACTCAGTAGTACTCAGTAACACTCAGTACTTCAGAAGTGAGTAATAATCAACGAAGTAGTCCATGGTACACAGCGTGACTTCACTCTCGTTGTACCAGGTACAGATAGATTTTCGCTTCCTGTTTCTTCATTCTGTGTGCTTGCAAATAATGCACTCACATACACCCTTGGCTTTAGTACTTGTAGGTGGTATGTAGCCAAGCTTGTAAATCATAAGGTGGTATTGAAAAGATTATAGGAAAAGATCAATTTGTAAGGTAGTCTTGAAAAGATCGCTTTGTAAGGTCCCACACTGGAAGAGATTCGGCCAACCTCGAAGAGTGTCAGTCAATCTGGAATAGATTCAGGCATTCTGGAAGAGATTCAGCCAACCTCAAAGAGTGTCAGTTAATCTAAAAGAGATTCAGGCATTCTGGAAGAAATTCAGCTATTCTTGAAAATATCTATGGAAAACACTACCATGGTAGCTGCTAATACTGTTCATCTATGGCACTTGTATCAGATGCATCATCACTGAACGCAGAAAACGATTCAACTATGTATCTATATAAATTGGAGATGGCATAGGTGGGCAAGGGTGGCGCTCAGAACTGGATACGCTCCCTGAATCGTCCTCATAGGTGCTGCATCACTTGCATCTGACCTTTGTGTTAGGTCCTTATTGCGCCTAACTTCACCAATATAATGACCCTTATGCTCTTCAAACAATAAGGTCTGAATTTCACTGACAGAGCACGATCTTTCAACACCGCATTGGACAGGTGTTTGGGAGCCAGAGGCGCGTGCACCACCCATGGTTGCCTACTCAGTACTAACCCAGCCAGCAGCCTTAGGGCATTCTGGGATTTTTTTCCAACACAGCTGCCTCTCACTGGAGGTCCTAAGAGTCCATTTCGTACACAACCTACTGTGCACACATTTTGAATGGGTATGAAAAAATCAAAGAGTTTTCTCGGTTGGCGCAGTTTCCCACCGACTGAGTTTTCTCAGTTGGCGCAGTCCAGTGGTTAAGTGATAGGATGAGTTCTGCCTCCCAGTTCGATTTTCAGTTGCAATTTCTTATCAAGTGGGGTTTGTTTTCTTACGCCTTCCTTTCTGGGTGCCAACCCCAGTCGATGGCAGACATGGAATGCCCCCAACCACATGGGGGGTTTCTATAGGCCATTGCTCCCTTTGCCTTTCTGAGGGGGGGTGGGGGCCAGGTTCTGGCTCGTGGTTCCCAGTAAGCTGAACTCCAATTGACTGATGCCTCAGACTAATACTATATAACACACATCAGCTTTGATAGCTCCAGGGAGCCCACCCAGAAAATGATGTTTCATTACATTCAATGCTATTTTTTTTCTTTTAAAAATTAACATGTGAAAAATTATTAATATTCAGTATTTTGTGACCAGGATTCTGATAATAATAACAGTGTTTTGGCTAGACGACTAGTATATTGAGCGGCACTTTGCTTTGTCATGTGATCTCAGCACCTGGAGAGTGTGGGGGTGCTAGGGTGAGCTTGGATCAATGGTTAGATTATCACACACACCAGAACTGTTTACTGGTTTCTAGCAGTGAATAAACATGTAATTATATATATTGTGTGAACATAGTGTAATAACAACATGGTGTATTCTAACATTATATTGTGGTGCACATATCAGTGACACAAATATACCTGTTTATATTGAAGTTCTACACATTCTGAAATTACTTAAGTGTAATTACCTAAGTGTAGTTACAGGATAAAAGCTATGCTTGCGGTGTCCCATCTTCCCAGTACTCTTTGTCATATAACGCTTTGCAACCCATCCTCCGAATTGACAGTACGGTTTAATACTAAGTGTAATGAGTACATTTCCTTACTGTCATACATAGTACATAATTGTACTTATGGGGCTGTTACATTTACCTCCCCATTTATTCTCCTTGTTTTCTGGTAAGACGCTCAGAATTTTAGGATTGAGTTTTCAAGTTCAATTTGCTGTACACAAGTTTTAAATATCAGGAATTTCTTTTTCAGTTTTATTAAACAATAAATTTTATACAAAATTTGAAAATATCCTGAATTACTTTATAATTTATTGATATATTTTAGTTTTGTTTTATTAGTTTTATAAAACTGTAATACAGTATCAATATAGCTGTGGGTTAAGTACTATTTTTAATTAAGAAGCAATAAAATGCTTATCTTCAAACACTAAGAAGGTCAGGTTAGGTTGTGGTTTTCTATTCAGCTTTTCAGGTAAACTCAAATATTTACAATATATTTGAGAGTACGGTTTAATACTAAGTGAAAATAAGTACAATCCCTGACTGCTCTGAATAGTACATAATTGCACTTACTTGTGCCATTACATTTACTTCCCCATTTTTGGATGATGGGCTGCGCTTTGAAACTACTGACTGTTTTGATCACCATCACCTCTCCTAACTTGTTCCAATTGTTTACTACTCTGTTAAAATTAATTTTCTTATATTTCTTTGGCAGCTTTATTTAGTTAGTTTAAATCTATGACGTCTTGTTCTTGAAGTTCCAGGTCTCAGGAATTCTACCCTATAAATTTTGTGGATTCTCATTACTATTTTGTACATACTTATTGTATGGGCATCATTCAACTGCTGCATATTCCAGTTTTGGTCTCAAATGTTGTGAACAATTTCTTTAGTACACCATCCATGTATTTAAAAGCATCCGTGATAGAGATAACATTTAAAAAACAATGGTAAAAACATTAAAAATATAAAATACAGTACAGTATATTCAATGCTTGCAGTTAAAATATTATGTAAAGTGTGCAGGGCTAGGCTGAGATTGCATCAATTGCATCACACCTACCAGAACTGCTTAGTGGTTTGCAGTTTATAAACATGTAGATACTAAAGTTATATTCTCTATAACAAGTGTATACAGTGGGAAAATAGCAACAACAGTATTTTAGTTGTTCAAGGAATATATTGTGCACATATTAATGACACAAATATATTTGTGTGTATCAATGTTTTCATGCATTTTATTATAGAAAATCTCAGTGAAAACAGAACAGTGATGCTAAAATAATTACATATAAATACTGTATGTTATAAGCAATTCTCGCCTACTGCGTGGCCTGGGCAACCTCCTTGGGGTATCTCGTCCATTATTGCTCGTGAATCAATTATATCATTGCATGATTT
Source organism: Procambarus virginalis (assembly GCA_020271785.1). NCBI lineage: Eukaryota > Metazoa > Arthropoda > Malacostraca > Decapoda > Cambaridae > Procambarus > Procambarus virginalis. The sequence continues at coordinate 11,347,797 of WNGS01163947.1, read as the reverse complement.
CCTCTCACCACCACAGCCAGAGTAAGCTACAAATTTAATTTTCCTGTGATCAGGGAGTTATTTTTTTTTTACCCGATTTACCAGGGGGCCACTAACCCTAGTGGCCGATGGCTTGTCAAAGGTCAAATTTTATTTTATTTTAAAAATTTTAACTATTAAAAATTGCAATTTCTCTTTTTCATGCACACCAGAGTTGTCATATGAAACAGGCATGCAGTGAAGAGGTTAAAATGTAGATTGTTGATCATCATGTAGCGCAATGACCAGTATACAGTACTGGGATGAGTGGGGATGGCGAGTAACATCGAGGTTGTGGAATATATAAACTGTAACTTGTAAAACATTCAGTATTGTGTTTACTTTTTTGCATACAAAATTGGTGAAACATAAATAAACTCAAATTTAAACAGTAGTAGTTCAGTCAGCAGCACAATTTATAAATATATAGCACAGTACAGTACATAATTGTGCAAACTACAAAAAAAATTGGGCTAAACTTTTTTACAAAAAGAGTTGTACACTTAAAGTCTAAGACCAAGATATTCTTAAAAACATTAATAAAAAATTAATAAATTATTAAGACAGATGGAAGTGAAAGATTGACATGTACAAATACAGTAAATCAACTTCACAGAATAGCAGAGTCTATAATTGCATCATATTACTTATCAACAGAATATGCAGCTGTTGTTTGGTGCCCATATCTTAAGAAGCACATCAACAAACTGGAAAAGGTGCAAAGACATGCTACTAAGTGGCTCCCAGAACTGAAGGGCAAGAGCTACGAGGAAAGGTTAGAAGCATTAAATATGCCAAAACTAGAAGACAGAAGAAAAAGAGGTGATATGATCACTACATACAAAATAGTAACAGGAATTGATAAAATCGACAGGAAAGATTTCCTGAGACCTGGAACTTCAAGAACAAGAGGTCATAGATATAAACTGGCTAAACACAGATGCCGAAGAAATATAAGAAAATTCACTTTTGCAAACAGAGTGGTAGACGGTTGGAACAAGTTGGGGGAGAAGGTGGTAGAGGCCAAGACCGTCAGTAGTTTCAAAGCGTTATATGACAAAGAGTGCTGGGAAGACGGGACACCACGAGCGTAGCTCTCATCCTGTAACTACACTTAGGTAATTACACTTAGGTAATTACTGCAATGAACCCAACAGATACAAATTACAAACTATTATTTTGTAACGTTTCATATTTCTAACATGCATGAAAAAAATACGTTTATTCCTTCAAAATTAATACAAAAGTCAGTATCTGATATTTTATATAGTACCCTGCATAGTATATAATAATTTTTTACATTACCTAATTAAAAAAAAATATAAACAAACTACTATATACATACTCTTCACATATATGCCAAGACTGTTATCATCTGGTTGAAGCAATTTGATCATCAAAATACAGTACAGTATACACAAATTCATTGGGTACACGATTGATATTTTTTGGCAATAAAAAAGTTCTTGCTATTATCTCACTCTCCGAGAGGTCACAACCTCTCTGTAGGGTGCAGTCACACCTTCACAGATCTCCAGTATCAACTAATGATACTGGTAATGGCTCCAAAGGGCCACCACTTACGGGCTATTCATGCCCGTGCCACATTTTGGATGGCTTAATCTTCATCAATCAATCTCGCTCGCTTTTTCCGTGCTTTGGCTGTTCCCTTTCACCACCTTCCTTTTTCTGTTCAGATGTCTCACTTACAAGCCTCCCTTTTAGTTTGTGTTGGCAATATATCTCCTCATGTCATTCCATCCTTACCTCCTTGGCAAGTCCCACTTGTGAAGTTTTGAAAGTCTTTTTACCTATGTGATAAAGACTTTTGCCCCTCCTCTTGTTCTGAAATGCCTTTACCTTGACATTTTTCTTCGCACTTGCATTCTGTTGCCCTACTCACAGGTGTATATAAGTCTGACTATGGTGTTGGATACTCTCTTGTCTTTCCAGACGAAACCTCTATATGCCGCCTATCTCCAGAGGCTAGCATCTTCATGGCTGAACTGTATGGTATCTTGTATGCTCTTCGTCGATTGATATTCCATTGTCATAGTGGTCGACTCTCATAGTGCTCTCATGGAGTTGGAGTCACTTAACCCTATGCATTCTATGGTAGTGGAAATACAATATTGGCTGTTTCTAATTTCTAGCAGATTTAAGCAGGTGTTTTGCTGGGTTCCCAGCCATACTGTATTAGTATTTCTTTAAATGAGCGTGCTGACAATGCCGCTAAGGCTGCTATCCACACCTGTTGTATTTCCCGAAAAGGTGTTCCTTATTCCAATTTCTACCCAGTCATTCCTTCAATCTGTGCCCATTAGCAAGGTCACTGGTCTTCTGTTACTGGTAACAAACTGCGTGCTCTTAAGGGTAACATGTCCCCATAACCTTTCTACTACTTTCGGTGGGAAACGGTTCTGAAGAAGTTACGTATTGGCCATACATGTTTAACTCGCGGGCACTTAATGGAGTGCCACCCTGCTCCTTATTGTCCAAACTGCACTGCCACTTTTGCAATCGTGTATATCTTTGTTGAATATCCCGACTTCCAGGACGTACGTGTGTCTTACTTCCGGACTGTCCCTCGCAGTCATTTGTCCTTCAGTAAAATCATTGGTGAATCAGATACCTTTGTTACTGCTCACCTTCCACACTTTTGTTCTCGTATTTGCATCTTTAGTGATATTTAGTGCCTTTAGAATCCCCTACAACTTTGATGATGCTACGTGCTACATAGCCTTCCCGGCTTGTTGCCTTCTTTTGATAATTACTTCATCAGACTATGCACTCCATCAGATAAATTTGTTTTCAAACCTGGGAAATATTCAAATTGTTGTCCACAATTAAATAGCATCAGCAAACTTTAGTAGCAATCATCTTTATATTTTATAGTCAAATTGGTAACTATTTTGAAATCAAGTTGAATAATAACAGTACAAAATATTCTACAGCTGCTGTGATATCCATTACAATACCTACTATAACACTGATGGCAACACCTGCCATGACATCCATGATAATTTAACCATTTAGTTGTACATTATGTATTTATGTAAAATACAATACAGTTCATAAAAGCAGTTTTTTAGGCTTTATTCTTTCCCTGCATTATGTCATCAAAGTCCCATAAAAATCATCATAGTTGGGATAAGTTAAAGTGGAAGTACAGTAGTAATAACAATTAACAGCATAAAGTGCTCAACAAACTTTAAAAAACTAATAATTATCAGCCTATAATAAGACTTGAAAATTTCAGTTGCACAAGTCATATATACTCAAGGCCCAAATACTGTAGCCACTCCATCATTTTCCATTATGGTTACCAATTTGAGCTTACTATTATGCAAGACTTGTACACAAAGGTAATTTGACACTAATATCCAGACCAGATAAGTGTTCTTAATAAGCTTTTGTCATGGAGTCTCGCTCAAGCTCAACTGTAACACTAAAGTCTTCTTGAAATACATTCCACGTTTTACTTTTGTGGGGGTTGTCTAACTCTTGCCGACTCAGCTCAAGCCTGAAAGTGTAAAGATAGCCTTTCAGTGTCTCTTATCATAATAATCATAGACACTTTACCTTACAAAGCTTTGGAGCTGGCTCTAGTGGAAAAAAGTTATAGATAAAATTATCACCTATAATGAATATACTGTATTATATGTTCATAAGAAAGCTCCTAAAAATAATTTTCACTCATAGGACCACTATTAAAGAAATTTGGCAAGGCAATTACCAGCGTATCAAAACTTTCATTAACCTTTCTAACCATTTAATGTACCATTGGTCTATGAAATCCTTAAAATAATCAGCTCAACTCATCAAAATACTCACTTGCCATTGCTAATGAATCCAGTATGGAACCAAAAGAAGAAAGGACTCTTCTCATACCCACGTGGAATCTTTCTCTGTCATATAAAGAATTAAATTAGAAAAGTACGAAAAATAAACAATGTGGAGCAAGTTACTGTGTAACCTTCCAAATCCAAGCCTCACCAGAATTTGGATTACAAAAAAAAAAATCAGCAATATGGAGGGAAATGCAAGGAAATCACGGGTTCGTCATATAATTACCATCAGGTCATTTTTTTTATGTTTGCTAAAAGATAAAAATGTGTTAAATGTAATGAAACACCTATCCATCGCTGCCCACTGGATGGGGTGAGGGTGGTGTGCAAGATATACATATCTTGTGAGCTAGTGTCACAATTGATATGTAAGTTGCTTAGGTTAGAGACTGTACTTGTGGTTAGTCTCAACCCATTGATAATGTAACAATATACATTAAATTCTGTAACTAGCTTATCAAGACTACCACTTGCTTATCTAAATGAATTTTGTGGTTCAGTCCCTGAGCCCATTATGTACCTCCGTAACCTATTTCCACTACTGCCCACAAGATGGGTATGGTGTGCATAAGAAATGAACTAAACTAACTCTGTTGGGCCTCAGTGGCTCCATGTAGCTAACAAACGAAGGTGGTACCACACACGAGTCACATCAGACCTAGGAGTCCATAATAGCCTACAGCACTGGCTAAAAGAGAGAGACTTGGGGAAGCACTAAAGCCCAAGATTCACACTTCACCAGAAGCCTACCCCAACCTATCACTGGAAAGGCCCTAACCTGGGAAAAAATTCTTTGAGCAGCAGAGAAAGGACATCTCTATGAAAGAACCTGACTGAAGGGCCATGATGCACAACCTCAGCACAAAGCACCGGAGAAATGGCCACCTTAGTAAAAAGGAAGAACGATAAGGGGGAGGTAAAAAACGGGGTTAGGAATAAATCTCCACTTCTTCCTGAAGGAGGAGGAGTGAGAAACTTGGGCAAAGTTGCCAAAGCCGGAACAGTAGAAACAAAGAAGGGGTGTTAGCAGTGTACCATATGTCCAAGAACCTGAACCCTAGAACTTTCTCATCCTTAGAGCCTCACAGAGGAGTCAATGTCTCTTGTACTACTCTAGATGAACACAGTAGGAATGAATTCCTGAACTCGCCAAGGAAGTTACCATCAGGGCAAAGGCATAACTAAATGAGCATGAGTCCAACAAATGGCTACTAGAGTTTAACTTGAGCGAGTGCAAGGTTATGAAGATAGGCATAGGGAGCGGGAGGCCAAACACAAGGTACCAACTGAGAAAGGAAATCCTTCAGGAGTCAGAACGGGAGAAAGATTTGGGGGTCACTAAATCTGGAGATCTGGGGGACACTAAATCTGTCCCCCAAAGCCCACATCAAAAGAATAACATCAGTGGCGTATACAAGGCTGGTGAACATAAGAACTGCCTTCAGAAACTTGTGTAAAGAATCAGTTAGAACCTTTTATACCACATATGTCAGACTAATACTGGAATATGTGGCTCCAGCATGGAGTCCACGTCTAGTCAAACACAAAATGAAGTTAGAAAAGGTTCAGAGGTGTGCCACCAGGCTAGTCCCAGAGCTGTGAGGAATGAGTTATGAAGGAACATTAGTGGAACTGAACCTCAAGACACCAGAAGACAGAAGTTAGGGGGGACATGATCACTACCTACAAAATTCTCAGAGGAATTGACAGGGTAGATAAAAGACCATTCTTCAGCTACGTTATTGTGACTCATCTTCTGCATAAACTGTTTAACATGGGTGGTATGTGAACAAGGGGACACAGGTGGAAACTGAGTACCCAAATGAACCATGGTATATTAGAAAGAACTTTTTCAGTGTCAGAGTATCTTGAGGTTATCTTGATGATTTTGGGGCTTAGCGTCCCCGCGGCTCAGTCCTCGACCAGGCCTCCTTTTAGACTTGGGTTAGAAGACACAGATATGCTTTTTTCTCTCTCTCAATCTCTCTTATTTTTCCTTCCCTTTCAATCATCTGCCGTACACATACATTTACGTTTACAGTAGAGTGAAGGGGAGGGAGGTCCCACTGGGAAGCGTGTCAAGGAAAACCCAGCACAAGATGCCGCCAGAATAGCAGGCGCCGGCCCTGTCAACGAGAAGAGCAGTGCCTTCACCTGCTCTCTCCCTCTCTCTATGGTGTGGGTGCCGGAAGCCACTGAGCGACCATGGACAAGAAAGAAAGATGTCGGGGACAGGTGTCGTGAGTGCCACAGATTCTAATGCAGTATACGGCGCTAAGACTGTGACTTGTGCCGGTCGGACTGACTTGCATAACATACTCTGGCTGTGGGTATTGACCCCGCCATTCATCCCCTTTCTCCAGTCCCACAGCAATTGGGTGCAGCTCCCAAGGCTACCCTAGTTAGGCTAGTAGTTAAGTTGTGTGTAGTGTTAAGGCTAGTAGTTAACAGATGGAATGCATTAGGCAGTGATGTGGTGGAGGCAGACTCCAGACCCCCCCTGCAACCACAACTATGTGAGTACTAAGTGAAGAACTTCCCTAAGCACATGCAAGTTGAAAGTGAACAGCTTCTAGCATGCACAGAACAGGTGAGGCTAGTAAACATGTGCATGTGAAGCTAACACTAAAGCATAGAATACACAAGCAAATGCCCCTTTTCCCTTTCCACCCCCCACTCCACAGAACAGAATCCAAAGGATGGTAACACTCATGTAGAAATAATTGTGATCCAAAAGGCCTGCAACAAAAGGAGTGATCCAAACAGTTGGACAATAGATGCCAACTAAGGAACGTGAAAATCCTTTCGAGCAACGTGGAGATTTGAATGAATATTGTAATGACTTCCATCATATGCTGCTCCTTCAGAAGGAGAGGTGCATGGTGGAGAACAATAGTACCCACGGGCCAGAGTGTAGGTGAGCTGTTGGTAAAAACCTAGTTGTGGCATCAGTCGGGGGCCTCCAGACTCTCCCAGTAGACTCGGTAGAGTTATGAGTTGAATAGCTTATGTCCTAACATGCTGAATGGGTTATGGCAAGCATCTGGGAGTCACTAAAATGCTGGTTCAAATCCCAACATTGCTCCAAATGATTTTCTCATTAATATATATTGATGATTTCTTTGTGAGACTGAGTAATGTTGACATGGTAAGCCAGTAGCTCACAGTGCTAATACCCACCCATCAGTGATCTGCTATAACTAAGGGGTTTGAACTACCTACTGGATGGATCCTTTGCAGTCATTTGCTGCTTCATTTCTTTTCTTTGTGAACCTTGCAGTTGTCTGTTTTGCTTAGCTTTCTTTCTGGAGGTTTCCTTGGTGAGGACAACTGTATTGGTTCCTTGCTCCCTGTGGCTTTGTGAGGGGAGCTAGACTCTGGCCCTGGTCTCTGGTAGGTTATTGTGAACTCCTAGGGCTGTTGTGACTCACGTGTGCAGCCATCTCAGTCTGGCTAGCTACAGGAAGTCACCATTCGGCTCCTCCAGAAAGATTTTTTTTTATATTACTCAAAATTTATATTTTAGAAATGTTTACCTAAACTTGTACTGTACAGTACTGTAATGCAAAATAAGTTTGCTTGTAATGTTTGTTTGCCTTGAGGCTTTATATGCTTTGGAGTGTTTTCCCAGTGTGCTAGTGCAATCTGACCTATGATTACTCAAGCAATTTCACTGGCATTTCTTGTGAAATCTCTTGGGTACCCTTGGCTCAACAATGCTGTGACTTGCTTAGTTAAACAATTTTGGGATTCAGTTCTTGAGGTCACTATATACAGTACTAAACCTTTTCTACCATAATTCTTTTAACTACTTACACTATCAGTGAAGAACATAATTCTAGTGTCACCACGTATAACCGGGGCATTGACCAACTGGATGTGCACTACAGCATTCAGCTTCTCTACTGTTACCTGCAAGCATGCAAGAAACATAACTGTTTCACATATATTATACATACATACATACACATTATTATGTATTACATATAAAAGAACACTATGAGCTTAGATATTAACAGATTAAATTGTGAATCTAAAACTACAGTAACTAAGTTTATTGTTAAAAGTAACATTTATTTCAAAGATCATAAAGGTGTTCCAGCATTACACCTAATGGCATCACCATAATTAAATACAAATGAAATTAAATAAAAAATAAATGTGTATACTACACTAATAGCTTAGCATTATTTTATCAATCTTAAAAGCTACATCAATAACAGGCACTTGCAGTATCATCGTTACTGTCATACATAATTGAATCTAAAATTAATCGTGGGTTATGACAATTCCTGACTCATCTAATACTACATATATATAGAGCAAGATAATGAATCAAGACAGCATGAATAAAACAGAATCAAAGCTTAGAAGACCCATCCATCCAGAGGCATGATCAAATCAAAAGAAACTCCTCCCAAGGATTCTCCAAAAATTTGATTTTCACTTGAGGGAATAATGGGTAAACAGTGGGAAAAACAAGTCAAGACGCAGACAAAGAATCGTGAAACAGACAACCCACAAGCATTTAATGGGTGTACAAAATCTATGAGGTACACATTATATAACCTCATAGTCACCAACTAGGCACAGAAATTGAATACTTTATCAATAACATAAAAGTGAGTTAATTTATATTGAGTTAAATATTATATTTTATCCTTTATGATGAAGCTAGACTGCTGTAAAGAGCAAAAAGATTTCAAGCGAAAAATAAATGTTACATTTCTTACCTTGCAGTTTCTTTGAGTAGCAAGATTAGCCTGGAAGGGAATGGTGTGGCATCGACTCTGAAGAGTAAAGTAGAACTCTGATCCATCACCGGCACCCACAGAATGCATACCATGTAAGGTTATTCTGGTAACAACCATTGGTATCTCTGGAGGAAGCTGTCCTCCAGCCCGCACCACATGTTCATAGTAGCCAACATACCGACTCTGGTATAAAAATATGTGAATGCAGTTGTTTGTAAATATTATTTATTACAGGATAGTTGGTTTACTGTACTTATACAGTACAGAGATTTCTAGATTAGCTGGGCTACAATTATCCAAATCATTGGATAAAGCAACTTGTCCAGTTCAAATACAGTCTCCAAGTTAGTTGTCAAATCCATAGACCAAATCAATGGAAGATCATAATGAAATAAATAGTGGTGAGAACCTCGATCAGACAGATTGATAAATATCTGGATTCTCTGATTCTCTGGATTAAACACCAGGGGTTGAATCATCTGAACTTTGATGACTAACTGATTCCTCTATTAAACAATTCAAATTCTACAAAAAGTAACAGTGTATTTCATGCAAGTATTTCCCCAGGCAAGTGAGAAATACTTGGTCTAGCCTCACTCCCAGTATCTAGGCTAAGAGCTGTTTACACCAAATGAAAGGTTTCAAAGATATTTCTTAGTTTCACATTAATAAAATGTGCATTTCTTTTTTTATTTATTACTGTACAAGGTTTCAGAAAAATTTATATAATTTTGTAATCTAATAACTTGACCAATTCTCATTCAAATGATCTGAAATTTTAGCAGTAAGTGTAGAAACAACTAAAAAGTCTATATTTAATGTTTTTTCTTGTCAGATATAGAAATGCCATTCACTGGAAAAGAAAAGTTGTTGTGTGTGTGTTAGAGTATGCTCGAATACAGTCAAGCAAGACTGTGCAGTTTGCATTTGTGAGAAAATTTGCTTAAAATGCACCAAGTGAATTGCAGATTTGGATATGCCACAAAAAAAGTTCAAAGAGGAAGGCTGTCTGTGCAGGGCAAAAGGATTTGGACAACAACCAGTATAGGAAGAGATGATCAAGTGGGTTTGGGAAACATTTTTTGCAGAGCCCCAGGAAATCCATAAGAAGAGCAGGTCTGGAACCCAGGATTCCTCCAATGACAGTTTGGCGTGTCACAAGGAAACACTTGCTAATGACACCCTACAAGCTGCAGCTCGATCGCGCCTTACAGACAGATGACAATTAAAAGCTCAAGCAATTCTGTGTTAATATGCATGAGAAACTTGAAGAAGAAGAATTTGAACAATGTCTTGTGTTCAGTGACGAGACCACATTTCATACGAATGGCAGTCAACAAACATAACGTTCACATTTGGAGTGAAGAAAAATCCCCCGTGCCACAGTTGAGCACACAAGGGACTCTCCAAAAGTGAATGTTTTCTGCGTCATCTCCAAGAACCATCTTCATGGCCCGTTTTTCTTTGAAGGAAATGTGACTGGCGATGTTCATCTGCACATTCTTCAGAATTGGCTAATTGAAGAGCTCATTACAAATGAACATCAACACTTCATTTTTCAACAGGATAGGGTTCCACCACACTGAAAGTTCACTGTGCAGGCTTATCTCCATGAGAATCTGCCAGGAAGATGGAACGGGCTGATGAAGACGGTGATGAAGGCAATGGTGATGGTGATGAAGACAATGCTGTTAAAATGGCCACCACATTCACCTCACCTGACACCTTAGGACGGAATTTTATGCAATGTCAATTACTGCATGCACAGAGAAACAATTGTGATAATAGCCACATTCAGATAGTAACATACCCATGAAACGGTAGCAGAATTTTTTCATGAGTCAAGGTAAACTCCATTACTGTATATCCACATAGAGCTACTGTATCCTTATTTACATCATACATGTAAAACCTAGATAATTATTGTTTAAATAATCATATAATGGTAACCACTGTCTAAGGGTCAAGTCATATAGAACTAAAAAATTATTTTGGGTGAAAACAAATTTTTTCTTAGTGCCGGGGGGATAGAAACATAAAACAGTGCCCTGTATAACCACATTATCCTTCTTAACTGACACCGTAGCTCTCACAGTCTCCACCACAGTGAATAATGTGTCTGAGAGTGGTTCATAAATGCCAACTTCCAATGGCAAACTACTGTATATGGAACTAACAAAAAACAAATATTAGTCAATACTTATTTGGCAAATATCCACAAATAGTCAAATTTTTTTAGTTTTGGTCCTAAGCTGTTGGATAATAAGTAAATTACTGTACCAATATATTGAAATGTATACCCTGAGAAGCTCTGTTGTCAGCACAGTAAGATGTTATTCTCTACATTCATTTTTGTAGACATTCTGTACTTATTACCACTTGTCATTTTACAAATACTGTATATTCAAAAACATTCCTAAGTCTAATGATATTTTCTGTACAGTACTTCACTTAGAATTTTTTGTAACTTAAATTATTTTGATTTTCTTCACAGCTGACTTCTAATAAATCTATATGATGTTGGTCACACACTTTAGTGCCCATTGGAGAGAAGCTCACAAACAATTAAATGGAAAGTACGTAGTCTTTATTTTTATTTCCCAACATTTTTTATTATCAAACAGAGGAAGGTGAATAAGGTGCCAAGTTTGTTTTGAGTGTCCATGCATCCATCTGATAGCCCTTATTATTTAACATTACAATAATTCCTATTTATCAGCAGATTTTGTAGAAAAGGAAAGGAGTAAACATGGGTAATTTTTTACCTTGTTTACCTTCGTTAATTTGGTGATGATAAATGAGCATATCTGAGGTGATAAATTTCCATTTATCATTTAAGATATGCTCAGTAAAATCAACCACATAGTTATGAAGAATAAACATCATGTAATAATTATATAATTTTCTGTGGGGAGCCTCTACGGCTCCCTGGAGCTTACCGGGCTGATATGCATGTATTGACCGTGATGTCAGTCGATTGGAGCTCTTGCCTACTGGGGACCATGAACCAGAACCTGACCCCCCTTAGGTACAAGGAACAATGACCTATGGAAATCCCCATGTATTTGGAAGCATTCCATGTCTGCCCTTGACTGAGGTCTGGCACCCAGAAAGGTAGGCGTAACAAAATAAACCCCACATGGTAAAGTCGCTACCAAAACCCAAACTGATATGCAAAACTCCCAAACTAAAACAAGCATACGTCACTAACTCCGTTGCGCTGATTATCTGCACAGCTGCCCCCCCCCCTTTCCCTGTGCGGACGATTGGGGCTAGCGGAGCAGGCCTCTTGCTCTGCACTCTGTTGGGTCATCTTGGAGTGGGCACTTGGGCATCGTCAATACGACCCCGTCCCTCAGTGGGTTTCCCGCCTGTTTCCAGTGTGCAGATCTGAGGTTCATTGTGGACTTGTTCCGCCTGAACCCCCTGGATCTTTTGCCCCAGATGACCACTCTATCCCAGGTCCGGCTTCACTTGGAGCGGGATGCTTAGATGGTGTCTTTGGACATCCAGGACACGTATTGGCACGTTCCGATTTATCCAGGGTTCAGGGACTGGTTAAATTTTGTGGTGAGGCAGTAAGCTATCCACTTTTGTTGCCTTCCATTTGGCCTGAATCTGGCACCTCGCACATTCACGCTTCTCACCCGGGTCTTGGTGGCCCGTCTACATCTGTTAGGTTTTCGGGTTCTGGCCTACCTCGACAACTGGCTGGTGTGGACTCCCAACTGGTCTGTGTGTCTGCTTGCCAGGGGTGTGGTTGTTTCCCAGCTTGCTGGGTTCAGGTTCCTGGTGAACTGGAAGAAGTCCCTCTGGTTCTGTCCCAGGTTCGGACTTGGCTGGGTCTTGTGTGAGACTCTCGGACTGCTTCCTTATCTCTCCCTCTGGACTCCTTGCTGCACCTGCAATTTCACATTCGTCTGTTTCTGGAGAGCTCCTGGGTCACTCGGCGGTTGCTCGAGCAGCTGTGAGGGAGTCTGAACTTCACCGTGTTTGTTTACCCACCGGGTCGGGTGTAGCTTCAGCGGCTGTTCTGGTTCCTTCAGCAATCTCCCTTCCGCCGCTCTCGTGATCGTTGGGTTCAGCCCCCAGGGGCTTTGCGTTGGTTGCTGCGTCGCTGGCTTTCTCTTCGGGTCTTTTGGGGTTTAGTGCCTTGGCGCCTACCCGAGCCCTCACTCGATGTGTTCATGGATGCCTCGTCTCTAGGCTGGAGCTTTGTGACCGTGCAGTGCTCACCAGGCCAACCAGGGGCGGTGGGCTCTGTCCTTTTGTTGGGCTCACAGCACGGTGCGGAAGTTCGCAGTGGTTTGGCATGGCTTCAAAGGATTCGGGTCGCTCAATGTTCAACGATCAGGCTCTATTCGGACTGTTCTCCAATGGTTCATTGCCTGACCAGCGGGGGTTCTCTTGGCTCTTTGGGGCTGGTCTCTTCAAGTGACTCGTTTGCTGGTTTCTCAGGGTTTGGCCCTCTGTGCAGTTCCTACTCAGGGAGTGTCCAACATCCTGGCGGATGGCCTATCTCGGTTCATTCCCCTGTCCACGGAATGGACGGTCGACACCGACTCTTTCAGTTGGCTCTGCTGGATGTACAGACTTTCGGGGCGTGAATTTCTTCACATTGGCATGGTCCTGGTGTCTTCCTGTGTATGTGGTGCCCTTCCCTGATTGCGTGGCCTTCGCAGTAGATGCCTTTCGGCAGGACTGGTCGAGGTGGGGTTACCTGTACCTCTTCCCCCCAGTCCAGCTGTTACTTCGAGTCCTGGCTCGGTTGGAGATTTACCAGAGGAGAGTAGTCCTGTTGGCTCCTTGGTGGCTGGCCCAGCCTTGGTTTCAGGCGCTGCTTGCTCCGAATCCGTCATATT
>WNGS01163947.1:11312240-11334169 GCA_020271785.1 Procambarus virginalis | reverse complement strand
ACTAATTGGCTAACTAACAAGTAAAGTAATCAAATATGTATTCATATTTTACATACCTGACTTGGAGTTTCCACTCCTTGGAACTTTGAAGCTACATTTTTGTCTGTGCGGCGATCTCCAAAGTAACCAAGGCAATGTTCTGCATCACGGAATATCCCAAGGTCAATGAGAAAGACACAAATCATTGTTCCAGTTCGACCCTTGCCACCCTTACAGTGGACAGCTATTACATTTTTATCATCTTTATTCATCCAGTCACGTACACTGGCGCTGAATTTTACCATATCCCTGTGAATGGAAAAAATATGTACTGTATATACAGTATGTACAATTACAGTATTACAAAAATAAGAAAAATTGTATACTGTAAAATGGATTTATATGTACAGGATGTACAGTATATCATCCTGTATATGTACAGGATGTACAGTATATCATCCTGTATATGTACAGGATGTACAGTATATCATCCTGTATATGTACAGGATGTACAGTATATCATCCTGTATATACACAGGATGAGCGGATTTAGGAAGGGACCTTATAAGCATAATCAAGGCAGCCCACAAATTAGTACTTCTAAATTAAACTTTTTTTTATATCTATTCAGTATATACAATTAAATTATACCTACAGTAGGCTTCAATATGGGATCCTACTTTTTCACCTCAAGCAAAAGTGGACAAAATACTGTATAGATAATTTAACGAGCTGGGTGGATGACTACATGAATGGCCTCTTCCTTGGCTTGGAAGACCTCAAATACATTTAACAGACTTCCTACCCTGTGTCAACAGTATACTACAGCTAACATTAACAATAACACTATCAGTCAGCTATTACACAATTGCAGCAATTACAAAGGTGCAGTCCAACCTATTTCATACAGCTTAAGTACATGCTAAAACAAATTTATACCTCCTGCCAAGAGCCCCTTAACCAATAACATTCAAAGGATGCAATGTACAATATAACCATACAATGCATACCAGCATACTGCAGAATACTAAATATCAAAGGTGTCATGGCTAATCCACATTACATATCACAAAAACCAATTCTCCATGTACCATGAAAAAGGGGTCCTCAAAATTTCACAGGAAAATGGAAAAATATCATGCTCCACTCTTTGATGACGACAAACAAGCTCATGCTAAACCTACACAAAACCTACTGTATTGTACAACATTTTGTTCAGAGATAATCCATCTAACCACATATAACAAACTTCCTCAAGCCCATTATCACCCAGCAAAAAGATTTTAATAGTTTATATTCTGAGTGCATATTGGTGATAAAATAATGGGGCTGTGTGATGAGATCAAACTCCCATCCCTGGACTCTCCCGGCACACGCACTACCAACTAAACCATGATGACCATGCTTATTTGCATGCCTTGTGTTACGAACCAGCATTTGCAGAGGGTAATGTTCAATGCTCTGTGTTATAGCAGGCTGGTCCCTCAGTGATGGCTTAAGTTAAACGTGACATGTCTCCGTGCCATACCTAATATTCACGATAAGATAAATGCCAGAGATTCTTATCCAGTTTGGGAAGACATTTACAAGAGTCTAGTAATGTGACATTGTCTTGGGGATCCAATGGCTCCTGAGTCAAGGAAGCATCTGAGGGACCAACTCAAAAATTTTGGGAAGATTTTCAGTGGTCTGTAGGGAAAGAGATCTTTTTCTTACTAGAAATGGGAAAATGTGAGAAAACAATACAGAGTGCCATTTCAACCTTAGGTGTGAACTATTATAAATGGTAATGTGGTGCTATTGTGAAAAAGTTCAAGAATACTTTAGAAGAGAATATTCAATATACTGTAATTTATTTGTATTAATCATATATATTAATAAAGGATTGGATAATCTTAAGTAAATTTCCATCAAGTAACCAAACTTCCATAGAGATAAAAAAGCAAACTCACACAAGAGGAGGTACGTTGTGGTCATCGATTAGGAAACGTTCGACTCTATTATGGAAAAGTGATACATCGTAATGTCGCTCTGAGCAAAGGTTGTAGAGGCGGTAATGGCCAGGATGTTGACTGTCCATAAAGCGAGCGACTTCCTGCAATGAGAGCCTTTGCTATTATCTAGCTGGTAAAGAGTGTCCATCTCTTGACAGCACTGTAATATACAGTACAGTACAGTACGTAATGTATATTGTAATACATTAATGTTCTTTTCGATATGGAAATTGTGGCATTATTAAGCCACTCACTACATGAATAAACTTTTCATAACACTGTAGATTGTTTTCTAAATCTAATGTTAAATTTTGTTACAAATAGTATTGCTAGAAATTATGACTCATAAACAGAGTACAATATATGCAGTTAATGCATAAGATTAATATAAATTATGTTCACCAAACCTTGCTTACTCTCCAACAAGTGTTCTGACATATTTCCTTGATATGAGGATATGAGGAATATTAATAGATATTTCCTTTAAAACATGAGTATGGTTACTATGAATAGAAACAAATGTGTTATTTGTTGTAATTTCTATAAACATGTATTACTGCAAAGTCATTTCTTTGGTATTATCACTGGAATGACCATAATCACTTTTATATAATAAAGAATATATTTTGGCAACTTTGTAAGGTCTGCTGATTTGTGTATCATGTAGAAATTTAATTAAAATCAGATAAAAACTAACAGTTTTAAATTTGAATTTGTCTGCCATCACAGCAACTTTAAGAATAAAAATAAAATACCCAAGGTTGACTGATTTTTTTCAAATAATGCTTAAAATGTACCCAATATGCTAGGCTTTCGTATGGCAGCAAAAACAAACATTGAAAAGTATTGAAAAAGCTGGTTTGAGCCCTTTAAAACAGTAGCATAAATCATTAAATTGGGTAATTACAAATCATGTGTAAGAAAAATGATTCTTACCTTAATATCATTCCTATACATGGACATTTGACCCGTAGATGGGAAAGACATGGCAATGACTCTAGGTGTGACATAAGTAAGGTCAAGATCAAAACCATTTTGTTGGTAGCGCCTCTTATTCTGAGAAACAAATTGTCGAGCACCAGTCTGTAGGTGCCGTCGTTCCCAGAGAATTCGAGTTATTCTCACCAAACGAACTAATCGTAGAGCTACAATCAGGCTGTAAGAAAATTATTAAGTCATACTTGAATATCTACAGTACAATACAGTAAATGTATTTGTATGTAATGTATATAACAATTCATGAGAAACACTATATACTGTAGGTGGTCTTATGAAGCTTGAGGGGCTGCTGTGGATGACTGCTGGTGTGTTGTAGTGCTAGTTTATCCATGATGCTATACAGTATGTATGTATATATATATGTATATGTATATGTATATGTATATGTATGTGTGTGTGTGTGTGTGTGTGTGTGTGTGTGTGTGTGTGTAATTACCTAAGTGTAATTACCTAAGTGTAGTTACAGGATGAGAGCTACGCTCGTGGTGTCCCGTCTTCCCAGCACTCTTTGTCATATAACGCTTTGAAACTACTGACGGTCTTGGCCTCCACCACCTTCTCCCCCAACTTGTTCCAACCGTCTACCACTCTGTTTGCGAAAGTGAATTTTCTTATATTTCTTCGGCATCTGTGTTTAGCCAGTTTATATCTATGACCTCTTGTTCTTGAAGTTCCAGGTCTCAGGAAATCTTTCTTGTCGATTTTATCAATTCCTGTTACTATTTTGTATGTAGTGATCATATCACCTCTTTTTCTTCTGTCTTCTAGTTTTGGCATATTTAATGCTTCTAACCTTTCCTCGTAGCTCTTACCCTTCAGTTCTGGGAGCCACTTAGTAGCATGTCTTTGCACCTTTTCCAGTTTGTTGATGTGCTTCTTAAGATATGGGCACCAAACAACAGCTGCATATTCTAGCTTTGGCCTAACAAAAGTCATGAACAATTTCTTTAGTATATCCCCATCCATGTATTTAAAAGCAATTCTGAAGTTAGAAAGCATAGCATAGGCTCCTTGCACAATATTCTTTATGTGGTCTTCAGGTGATAGTTTTCTATCTAGAACCACCCCTAGATCTCTTTCTTTATCAGAGTTCTTTAAAGATTTCTCACATAATATATAGGTTGTGTGGGGTCTATGTTCTCCTATTCCACATTCCATAACATGACATTTATTAACATTAAATTCCATTTGCCAAGTGGTGCTCCATATACTTATTTTATCCAGGTCTTCTTGAAGGGCATGACAATCATCTAAATTTCTTATCCTTCCTATTATCTTAGCATCATCAGCAAACATGTTCATATAATTCTGTATACCAACTGGTAGATCATTTATGTAGACAATAAACATCACTGGTGCAAGAACTGAACCCTGTGGTACTCCACTTGTGACATTTCTCCAGTCCGATACATTGCCTCTGATCACAGCCCTCATTTTTCTATCAGTCAGAAAGTTTTTCATCCATGTTAGAAGCGTACCTGTCACTCCTCCAATATTTTCCAGTTTCCAGAACAACCTCTTATGTGGAACTCTGTCGAAAGCCTTTTTTAGGTCCAGATAGATGCAGTCAGCCCAACCATCTCTTTCCTGTAATATCTCTGTTGCTCGATCATAAAAACTGAGTAAATTCGATACACAGGATCTACCAGATCGAAAACCATACTGTCTGTCTGATATTATATCATTTCTCTCCAGGTGTGCTACCCATTTAGTTTTAATTATTTTTTCCAATATTTTGACTATTACACTTGTCAATGATACCGGTCTATAATTAAGGGGTCTTCCCTGCTTCCACTCTTGTAAATTGGAACTATGTTAGCCTTTTTCCACACATCAGCTACAACTCCTGTAAACAGGGATGCCTGAAAGATCAGTTGAAGAGGGATGCTGAGCTCAGGTGCACATTCTCTCAGAACCCATGGTGAAACTCCATCTGGACCAACTGCTTTGTTTCTTATTTAGCTCTTTGAGCATTTTTTCCACTTCGTCTCTAGACACCTCTATGTGCTCTATGTTGTTCTCTGGAATTCTTATTGTATCTTGTTCCCTGAAGATTTCATTTTGTACAAACACACTTTGGAACTTTTCGTTTAATGTTTCACACATTTCCTTTTCATTTTCCGTGAATCTATTTCCCATTTTCACCTCTGAATATTATCCTTTACCTGCAATTTGTTGTTTATGAATTTATAGAATAGACCTGGTTTCTGTTTTACATTTGTCTGCAATCCCTTTTTCAAAATTTCTTTTCTGCTCTTCGCTCTCTCCTCACTGCCGGTAGTTGTTNCACAGGAGCGGTTGTTGTTGTTGTTGTTGTTGTTGTTATAGATTCAGCTACTCGGAACAAGTTCCAAGTAGCACGGGCTATGGTGAGCCCGTAACTTACCTGGCACAGGAGCGGGGCAAGAAGCAAGGGCTATGGTTAGCCTGTGGTGGACTTACCTGGCACAGGAACGGGGCTGTAACTGCTTATTTGTGATTGATTGATGAAGATTAAGCCACCCAAGAGGTGGCACGGGCACGAATAGCCCGTAAGTGGAAGATTTTTTTGGAGTGAATGTGATCTTTGTGGTGTGAAAGGATATACTCTGCGTGCTGTGCTCGCATTTAAATCGTCAGTCTGTGGCTGCTGCTATCTTGGGGTGCTTATTTGTGTTGCATCTGATCCTAAATAATCATAATTGAGTTTCTTAACATTAATAGCCCAAATTAGCACATCTTGCTTTTAAATTAGCCCAAAAAGTAGCAAGTAGCGAAATTAAAAATTTGGGAGCACGGGGCTCTCAAAAGTAGCCCAATTCACTATTTGTAGCCCAATCTGGCAACACTGAGCTGGCCGAAACGTTATATGTGTGTTAGTGGCTTTGCAAGACTCTAACACTCAACCACCAATGTATGTACTTCCACAACCCAATGTACTTTCTTGTATATAAATACAAAATAAATACATAATAAATAATTAATAAATAAATGTGCAAAAATAAATAATGAGCCTCCCCCTTAAAAAGTGAGTTTACAACTTCGTTTTCTGTGGGAGTTTTGTTTACAAGTTGGTGATGAGCCAGGCGGAGGCTATTGATTCTCTCCTCTAATACAAGTATATAATATGACTCGAAATAAAAGTAAACCGCATACTAAGACTGATAGCCAAGACAAAAAGAACTGTGATACTGAGAAAAAGACCAATGGATGTGCTAAGAAGTAAGTATCCAGTCTTGTCTTGACTCTTAATTTAAGTGTCTGGGTTTGTTTTGCTTTATTTTTTGTGTGTATATTTTGGTTTTAATTAATTAATATTAACTTAGTGGTAGTGTGGCAAGAACTTTTTGTAGTAGTTATCATTATTGTTAAGTTTACAAACGATGACATTCTCTTTTCTTTTTGGGATGAGGAAGGAACATCAAAGATTGCAAACAAAAAATGTCTTGATATTGCAAGGAAAACTGACATGAAAGAGGAAGTATATGATTATATGACATTTATTTTTACATATAAATCAATATACTGTTGTATAAACTGTGTTAGGCAAGACTAGGTAGAAATACAGTCCAATCATATATTTTCTGCATAATGGTAATTTTGTACATAGGCTGAATTCATGTTTTATAAACAATAATAATATGTCATTTAAGCTGGAGTACATATATAAAAGACTTGAATAGTGGAGAATTCATAGGTAAGACAAGTATAGTGGCAGTCTCTGGCACAGTGGTAAGACACTCGCCCGGCACTTTGCGAGCGCTTTGGCTAGGTTTGTATCCTGGCCGGGGAGGATTGACTGAGGGCCAATCCTTAACTGTAGGCTCTGTTCACCCCAGCAGTGAATGGGTACCTGTTTAAATGATTTGGCAGGTCGTATTCTGGGGAAAATTTGGATTAAGGACCTGCTCAAAATGCTATGCGTGCTGGCTTCTTTACAAGAATGTAAGAACTCTTGTATGTATAAAAAAATGAATATGTAATTACATTGTCTAAAGCCACTAATGTGTAGAACAATTCGGACATAACATATGCTACCTTGCAATTACCTTGCGATGATTTCAGGGCTCGACGTCCCCGCAACCCGATGCTCGACCAGGCCTCCTCATTGCTGGCTTGGTCAACCAGGCTGTTGGACATGATTGCTCGCAACCTGTTTTTTTTATTTTTTTTATTTATTGATATGTACAAGAGATCTTACATTTTTGTACAGCCATAATATTAGAACTAGAAGAGTAGTGGAAGGGGTTCGAATAAATACTCTAAATATTTTCGTTGGTAACAAAAGCTTTATTTCTGGGACTAAAAGCAGTCCCATTAGCCACTTTCTTTGGGGTATGGAGAGGGTTACGAGGGATAACATCCAGATGAACAACTCCAGTTCCCAGAATAGCAGTATAACAGAAAGGACACATGACCATATTTCCGTGGAAGACATTACCGCAGGTATAGCGCCAGTCGGGAATAGTGGTGACCTGGTCAAGGGGTCAAGAAGGAGAAGAGGATTGGCCCCAGGATGGCAGCCTTATTAGTTGTTGAGATTTAAGTCTCGTCCTAACACACACTCAGACCTTGATAAAGTACTCAGGAGAGTGCAAAAGACTTGGTGTAAATTCCTTACAAAAATATCATATATACACAGTGTGGGTTTTACATGGGTTTATTACTGTTTTATAAACCCACACTATACAATATACTTCACACATTCTTTTTTGTATATTAGGAAATTAAGTTTTAAAATGATAGCCACACCAGTACCTTCATGAAGTGACTGTACTCAGGTAGGTTGGCTAGGGTAAAGAAGATTAGGTAAGGTACACAGAGTAATCATACTATAGTGATGCATCAGAGCAAATTCGTAGGAACCGTGATGAGACAACCAACCAGGTATCAACCAGGGGTTGGAACCTATGCGCTATCTGTTCCCAGGCAACATGTTCTGGCATAGTTGGTCTAGTGTGTGTGCCTGGGACACCTAGTGCATAGGTTCGAACCCACAGCACGGCTCCTACAAATTTGCTCAATAGATAAGGTGTTAGGATTGAACTACCTGTATGTGGAAATTTTTGGGAACATTTTTCTGTACTGTACAGTATTGGGCTTTTCATAGTTAGGAAAGCCTGAAACTTTTTAGCTGTGACTCGAATGCACTGTCAATGGGACCCTAACTCTTATATTCAGTAGAGTAACATAAAGGATAAAGAAAAACCACTAGAGGAATAGAAAATAGAAGATGTAGAATATATGATATTGGTTGATACCCAGAACCCCATCAACCAGGTATCAACCAGGTTCAGTATGATACTGCATGGTCTACCTCATACAGTTATTATATAATAATTGTATGTATTTATCTGGGGGCCCCCACCATCTTTAGTGGCCTTGACAGGAACAAGAACCAATGGCTTATCAAAGGTCCCTCTATTTTCCTGATGATTTTATCCAGTGGATTTTAAACTGTAGTAATGCCTTGACATTTAAGGCTTAGGCAGATAAGCAGTTTCATGATTTTATAATCTTATGGGAGAAAGAGCATTTTCTGTTTCCTGACCTTCATTGTATTCACCTAGTTGTATTTACCTAGTTGTTTTTGCGGGGGTTGAGCTTTGCTCTTTCGGCCCGCCTCTATACTGTCAATCGACTGTTTAATAGCTACTTCCCCCCCCCCCTAAGGAAGCAGCCCGTGACAGCTGACTAATTCCCAGGTACCTATTTACTGCTAGGTAACAGCAGTAAATAGGTACTGTGGCCTACAACCCATTCTGGTATGAGAGTTGATATAGTTCTGGGATGATTTTTGTTGCCCAGTGTTGAACTTTTTCCAAAGCCGGTATGTCATGCTTGTGCAGACCCCGAGTCACAATACTGTGGCTGAAGATATGAAGACTAAACCACACACTAGAAAATGAGGAGACGACTGTATCTATGCTTGGATACAGTAGTCCAAATGCGAGCATGTCAGTTCATTTCCTTGAAGTCAAAGGTGTAGTCAAAATGAGCCCCACAAGCCCATGTAACCAATTAAATTAAGTTGGGTTTCATGTTTTTTTTTTTTGGTCTTTGCCAGTTTTGTTCATTATCTGCAGCTGTGTCTATGTACTGTATGTCATTCTTCACCCTATCCAAAGAGTGAAGAAAGAAGAGAGAATTTTCCTACTGGCACCTGGAGAGAAACTCTTAGTTCTTTGTATTTGGGTCCAAGAGGATATAGTCTTCTTGGACCAAAATACAGTACCCTCAAATGATGCAATTGTAGGATACCTTGTTGTCACTTGTGTCACTTTATAAGTGTAAAACATGAACAATGACAATATTAGTCAAACTGCCTTTAAAAAATCAATCATCCTCAGCTTCCCAGCAATTATCTTGACATATTGCTTCTCTTTGGTCATCTTTGTAGCTGCCACCTTTTCAGTTTTGTTACAAGCAACCCTGGGAACCATATGAAAAAATTCAAAAGGCCTACTGAATAAGGAAAGGCTCAAAGCATCTTTTATTTTAACAACTTTCAAGGGACCATCCACTCTGAGAGGTAGTTGGGAGACTTTGGTCACATTTCTGTACAACTGAAGCCTCTGTCCACATTACTAGTAAATAGGTACCTGAGAGTTAGTTGATTGTTGTCAGTTGTATTGTAGGGAAGGTGAGTCATTGGTTAGGTTAGTCATTGGACTCTGATGTGCCTAACAGTCTTCTTGTCCCTGACAGTAGGAAAGCAAATAGAAAGGGCTAACATGCCATTACAAACATGGATGAGTTTAGTTTTCTCCTTGAGCTGTGAGTAACATTAATTTTTGTAAGTGTAGTAGGCATCCTTCAGTCTGGAGAGACTATGGAGCTCCACTCTGGTTGTAAATCTCTAGGGTGCAATGCCTGGGTAGGTCAATATGGAGAAGCTGTTACCCATGCAGCAGGTCCCCCCCCCCTCTCCACATTGCTGAAATTATCCAATGGAAAGGCAAACACCAATGCACATGGTTCCAGCACCATCGCAGGAGCTGCCAGAACGAGGTCGAAGTCAACAACGAACTGCCTTAGGGGCTCCAACTCCGGATTTTTCCTCGAGGTTGACTCCTGAAGCCTTTCCCAAAAAAGGGGGTATGGCCGCAAGGCAGCAGAGATTTGAAATCAGGGTTTTCCTTCCCCTAGATAAGCTGCCTTCCCAGGCTATCGAGTCCCATCTACCTGGGACTTCTACACTTTTGTAAGTGTTGATCAACATTTTTGAAATTTTAAATTTTTTATTTAAAACCAAAATCATGTACAGTGGTACCTCGGAATGCGAGTGTCCCTGTATGCGAGTTTTTCGGAAGACGAGCAGGATTTCCTCGAAAATTATGTCTCGGAACGCAAGGGTTACCTCGGGACGCGAGTTTGTTGATACGCGTACAGGCCGACCTAGCGCGTGGTCGATCGGCGATCGTCGCCCCTCCGCCCCTCCGCCCCTCAGTTTACCATTGTCTCGCGCCCAGTGACTATCCCACATCAATTCTTCACCTGGATTTTCAGTGTTTTGTTGGATTTTTGGTCATTTGACTATACAGTTTGTTATTATATATCTCACCATGGGTCTCAAGAAAGCCATTGACAAGGTTCAACCTAAGAAAATAGCTGTGAGTAGAGGCAGTAGAGGATGTCCCTCCTTGATTAAGAAAATGTGTGAAGTATGGGAAGAACTGCAAAATTTTGTTGAAAAAACTCACCCAGATAAAGCTGTAGCAGGCCGTTGCATTGACCTTTTAAATGATAATGTGATGTCTTACTACAGACAAGTGTTAAAATGTAGGGAAAAACAAGTGTCTTTAGAGAAATTCTTAGTAAGACAAGCAAGTCCTAGTGGTATGCAGGCAAAATGTGCCAGTGTGTGCATACCAGTGAAGTCCTCACTGCCTGATGTGATAATGGAAAGGGACTCCCCTTCCAAACAGTAACTCCTCTCCTCCTCCCCCTCCTCACCATCTTCCATACGCCTACAGCATTCAAGAGCAAGGTAAGTAATAACTTGAACATAGTTTTGTAGGTTTATTTAGATGAATTAGGTATAAAAATTTAGTTTGATATGGGGTTTTTGGGGTAGTCAGGAACGGATTAATTCATTTCCCATTATTTCTTATGGGGAAATTAGCTTCAGAATACGAGTTTTTCGGAATAAGAGCTGTCTCCAGGAACGAATTAAACTCTTAAACTGAGGTACCACTGTATAGGCAAATTCATGTTATCCACATTTGATCAAATCAAAGGCTGCCTATTCCTTCTTAAATACTTCTTGCATTTTTCTCAGCATTATTTTTTCTTTATAGGCAATTAAGACAGTGGGAAGCAGCCCGTCGCCATCGTTTTAATAACATTATAGAAAAGCTACGGCAAGAGCTACCAGACTGCGGGCCAAAAGCAAAAGTAGATATCATTCAAACTGCTATCGAATATATCCAGGATTGCAAAGCACTGAAGGAGAGCATATTAACCAGTAATGAAGCACAAGAGCTGAGTAAGTATGTCCTTAAATTTACAATTTTCTTTTTCAGAAACTGAAGCGTTTATAATTATATTTATGAAAACACCATTACTGTACAGAGTAAAATACTTTGTGATTTTATCCTGGGATTTAAAAACTTTAGTGTGCAATTTCACATTAACTTGATGACATGGAATGAATTACAGCTTGGAACAAACATGTTCAGTCCAATGAAAATATACCTGTGACCCATGGTTGTTGTTTGGCGGTACAGTATTACATGCTTGTCATAACTATGGACAGTCCACACGCCTTCAACCTATCTTCGTCAGATAGGTTGAAGGCGATAGGTTAAAGGTTTAAAAAATTAAACCTTTAAAATAAACTCAGATATGACTTACGCAAATTATATTATCAATCAATATTAACTTTATATTCTGAATACAATATTGTACTGTTAAATTTGAGGGGTTTTCTTGGGTGTTTGTAATCATACATTATGTACATAGGTTGGATGGACAGGTGCAGATTGTGTATACAGTACTGGATGACACTACAGTTTGTGATTTTTTTTCCTCTAATGCACACGCCGCATGACAGTATTTAAAAGTCTTGTAGTAATTGCTTCATCGTGTATTTTTTCCCTTAGGTACCATCAGTCGTGGAGTTTTTTAGGCCTACTAGGTATCACAAGCTAGAATCTGCCCCCTCACCCCCGTAGAGAGGTGCAGAGAGCAGTGGAATTATGATAAAATTGTCAGTGAATTTTAATCATGTCTGCCACCATCAGGAAAGCACCTACAAAGTCAGCAAAACAAACCAGACCACTGACTTATAAGGAAGATTGATACCTCAAAATTGCCAAAAGAACTCCCCAACAATGTAAACAAACAATTGAAAATTCATGACACTAGAGGAGGCTTGTTTGCCCCACCTTCCCCCTCATGTGAGGGGAGGTGAGAGGCAGACCGGGTCAGTCAGCTGCTCCTCCCTCGGTTCTTTGCTGATAGTAGACAGTGTGTGGGTGCCCTATGTGGCACTCTGACTCCCATTTTCTGCTTCAGCTAAGTGGTGGTTTTTGCCTTTGTGTCTGTTCCAGTGCATGTTTGTGCTGTGTGAACCAGGAGTTTAGGGCACTTGCTGCTGCATGTTCTTAGGGTTTTATACCCTGTTAGCTCCCCTAGCACCCTACTGCCAGGGTTCTCTTCCCTGGAGGGTTCGGGGTTCGCTCCCATAGAGGGCTTCCTCACTTGTGGTAGGCCTTGCCCTGGGAAAGTCAGTTTATTTTTGAGTTTCTGTCTTTCCCTTGGGTCAGGAACAAGTTTTGGTTGGTGGGGCACACTGGGATCACACCTACCCACGGCATCTCAGCCTCAGGTGAGCTGGGTTGGCCTACTTATATCCATTCAAATTTTCTTTAAACTCTATTCCATTTGTATTTCAATATAAATGAGACTTCCCTTCTTAATAATGGGGGAGGGACCTGTTTCCTAATTAGGGTTCTGGTATAGTGATCCCAGAGCTTGGGTTTCCTGCAGGGCTATTCCCTGCAGATCCTGGGAAACCCTGCATGTATTGCATGTATTGCATGTATTGCAGTCCAATGGTCCAACTGAACCTGTTCTTGCCATGTGTGAGTTTGATAATTGTATAGGGTCTGTGCCACATGACGATACTCCTACTGTCTACCTCTGCTGTGCTGCTTGCTGGGTCAAAGCAAGGCTCAACACAGCACAGCAAGGCTCTGCTGTGCTGCTTGCTTGGGTCAAAGTGTCAAAGTTGTCACTTTGACTCCAAGTTGTGTGGGACTTGTTCTCCGCACATTATTTGCCTAAGAAACCTTGTGTTGATGTTCATGTTTTTTGGGCAACGATTGCTTTATGCTCGAGGTTTCTGGGTTACAATATTCTAGGTTGAGTAGCCGTTGGATGCGCCAGAGCTGCCCGGTTGGTGTTCAAGGACTCATATTTGGAGGTGTTGGTTAATTCAACTGTGGTTCCCTCTGCACCACCTCTTCCTTCCTGTTTGGGAGTGGTGCACCCTCCCTCCCTCTGGTCTTTTCCCTTGCTTCCGGCCCTGAAGTGTCAAGAGGATTTCAGGGCCAGGGCGAGGTTTAACTTGGGATGTGGTTTGGTCAGCTCTGGGGTTCACCCATCTGACTTGGGTGCAGAGACAATGAGCCTAATGATCCTACTGTGGCTTCTGGGTCATCCTTTCAACCATCCTTTCAGGCGCCTGACAGCTGGGTGGACAGCACTTCGGATTCATAGTCCTGAGGTTCCGGGTTCAATCCCCGGTGGAGGCGGACACAAATGGGCAAAATGTTTCTATCACCCTGATGCCCCTGTTACCTAGCAGTAAATAGGTACCTGGGAGTTAGACAACTGCTACAGGCTGCTTCCTGGGGGTGGAGGCCTGGTCGAGGAACGGGCTGCTGGGGACACTAAGCCCCGAAATCATCTCAAGATAACCTCAAGATAGCCCCAATCTATGAAACCATCCCTTAAACTCCACTTCTGTATCTCAGGTGGGGAGCATGGATGATGGCACTGCTGCCCCGGGGCTTCAGCTGTGGCTCACTGGGGCTTGGGGGGAGATTGACATGGGTACTATTTGATCTTTTGTGAACTCTTATTCATTCTTGGTAGGGTTTCTGTTGCAGGGTAAGGGTTTTTTATATCCCTCTTCCCTGTATGAGCTTGCTATGGATGCAACTCCCCACAGGGTTTGTTACTGGGTGCCCTTGGTTCCTCAGATTCGTCCTTCTATAGGTTTCCGACCTCTTGACTTCCCTGACAGTGGCTTGGAGGCTCTCTGTGTCCTGAGGTCGCTCCTGAACGACTTGGATTTCACCTCGATGATTGACTCGACCTCTTTGAGTTTGATTCTACTTCTTATTGGCTGCATGATGAGATTCTGGAGTCATCCTGGCAGGTAGACAACCCTTTGTTTTCACTGGAGTCTTGGTGCAGTTCCTGTCAGTCTTGCTCACTTGAGTGGAGTGAGGCTTCTTCCGTGTTGCAGGTTTTGGTGGGTGCTTCCTTTATGCTCTTAATGTCTGTCTGTTTGCTCCCTCTCTCCTGAGGGACCTCGGGATGTTGCAGCTCCATGTTCAGGTTTCTTGGTTGTCGACTATGCTGGTTGCAGAAGACCTTCACTCATTTGCACCCGGGCACTTTCATGTGCTTCTTGAACCTTTTAGAGCTGCATTTGCCCATCTCTCAGATGAGATTGGGGTGCTCGGTGATGCTCCTCTTGCTGCGGTTTTGATCTCCGCTGTAGCGTCAACAGCAGTGTTCCTTAAGCTGTATGCCCTTATTCTTTGGGAGGCAGTAGCCACAATTTTTACCTCCCGGCAGGTCGTGCTTGCCTCCTCTTTACATTCACCATGGGTCCTAACTCTTCTTTCAGCCTCATCTTTCTCTATGTTGTTGTATCCAAAGGAGGTTTGTGGAATGGTTTTGTCCTCTCCAGCTACTGTTTGCTGGCTTTTACTTCCTGTGTCTTTGGGGGTCCTTGTGTTTTCAGATGGTTTACCAGGCTACAGTGTTGTCTTCTGTTGGTCGGGTGGGCCAGCTTCAGAGTCAGTGGCTAGGTTGCATGCACTTCCTTCGTTCGGATGGCGCAGTGCTCGCTCCTCCGAAGTCCGGTTCAAGGGGTTTGTACTGGCCTTTTTGCAGTTCACCCTTTTGTTAGGGCAGTGGGAGGGAGGCTGACGTGGTTTCTTCTGCTCGTTTTGCAGTGTTCCCTTCAGTCTGTGATTTTTTTCATAAGGCTTTGTTTAGTCTCCCTTGCCTCCAGTTGTTGTGTAGGGGAACTTCTTGCTCTCCTTCAGCATTGAGTGTTTGTTCCTTCAATCTTGGGGGACATTTTATTTGTCTACAGGGGGCTTCTTCTTTTCTGGCAAAGAATGAGTTGGTTGGCTTCCATTGATGTTTGATGCTTGGTTGGTTCGACTGAGGGTGCTTCATATTCTTTGTCCAGTGGCAGCTCTTTACTGCTTTTGTGTGCCCACTTCTGCTTTGGTGGACTCATTGTGGGTTGATCTGGTTTCCCTTGTTCCCTGTTCCAAGACTCGTGTTTCTCAGGTTGTCCGCAGTGTTCTTGAGTCTAGCCAGCATGTGGTCTAACCTCCTGTCCATGCTATTCGTATGTTTGCCGCTTTCAGCTGTGTTTGCCTATATGTCTTGGGCTGATGTATGGGCACGGTGGTTTTAACAATCGAGCTGGGTCCTGGCCGCCAAGTATATCATGATTGTTCCTAGTCCTCATTGGCCTTGGATGGCCTTGGCTTATGTGTCTTGGTCTGTGGTTTCTTCTTTGTTGTGATACCTGCGATGCTTCCTTCTCCCTGGTGAGTCCCCTTCTTTTCTTTCTCAGTGGGCTCGTAGCTTCAGGAAGCTACAAGGAGTTCCTCCCAGAGATCCAACAATGAATGTAATGAAATGACAATTTCTGGGTGAGCCCCAGTGACTCCCTGACACCCTCTCTCTCCCAGGAGTCAGGAGTGGTTTTTCCATCATCATAAAATTGAGGGTGGAGTAATCGGCTGACCTGATCTGCCTCCCTCCTCCTCCCCCCCATATGAAGTGGGGAGGTGAGGCAAACGAGTTTGTGTTAGTTTCATGAATTTTTGATAATTTATTTACATTGTTGGGGAATTCTTTTGGCAAGTTTGAGGCATCAATCTTCTTTATAACCAGCAGTGGTCTGATTTGTTTTGCTGACTTTGTGGGTGCTGCCCTGTTGGTGGCAGATATGATTAAAATTCACTGACAATTTCATCATAATGCCACTGTTCTCTGCATCTCTCTACAGGGGGGAAGGGGCATGTTCTGGCTCATGGTCCCTGGTGGACCAAAAAGAAAACTCCGCAACTGATGGCACCTAGTAGTATGGCACCATATCAGCATCGTAGCTTCAGGGAGCCACCAGGGCTAACCCAGAAATTGGCATTTCATTACATTCAAAGCTGATTTTTTATGTTCTAAAGATTATGTTTTAAACAACAAACAGGAGAAGCGTCTTTAGAAAGTATATATCTTAGCATGTGAACTGCACATAAGAACATCCCAGAAAATTTAGTAGTCATCATGGGAGCCTGGTCTCAGGTCAGGCTATGAGGGTGGATATGCTGTTGAAATCATCCACAAATGGTGGGATGATTTTTAATAGACATTTTGAGTGCCAAATAGTGTACCTGTTGTGCCAGTACTTATGCCTATTCCACAGAAGTTGTGCCAGTATTTATTATGCATATTCCACAGAAAAAGAAATAAGGCGGCTGATGAAGCAAGTAGCAGCATTAAAGAAGCGAAATGCCCTGCTTGTGAAGATATTACAGGAAACTGGTCTTCGTTTTGAAACAGATGATGGAAATGGAGACATTTTATACACTATCCATGGTAAAGTATCATGCATGTTATGCTTAATTACCCAGCATTTTATATCAGTAGAGGGAGGTGGAGGTAAATTGTATTTATTTAACATTGTGACATTATACTGTGTACGAGTTCACTGATTTGAGCATTTGTTTCATTATGGATTTTAGCACTTTTCATCATATATTTTAGTATTTCTTTCAAGTAATCATTTTAAGAATCTGTATAAAAATAATATAGGTTTACATTGTTGAATGTAAGAGCTATAGACCCATTATACTGGCATCATTATGGGCAAAATGATTGTGCCTTTGAATTATGTTTATTACATCATATATGACTAATGAAGTGTGGTTCTGCCTTTGAAACTGATCAAGATATTGTACAGAGTTTAATGATTGTAGTGATGATACAATTGTCATTCTCAATGTTATATTCAGCATATTAATCACTTATGATAGCAAAGACACAGCATTGTTTGACTCCCACAAGTGATTGTGTCATATACCCAAGGGCTGAATTGGACTTAAGGTAAATATGAGGTCAATCATATAAAGGATGGACAAGGAGATTCTCAAAGTGGATACGAATTCTAAACAAGACTCTTTAAAGAATGTTTTGTTTACTAAATATTGAATGAAAAAAGGGTACTCTTCAATAAATTATCCACTGGAGAGAATATATGTGTGCGTGGAGAAAATACCTAAATAGGGTTGAAGTGTAAGGGCCGAGATAGGGACTACTGTATACTGTGTATGAGAGAAGGTGTATTGATGAAGCCTGCATCGTTGTGAGCCACTGTCGTGTGTAGAGGGCAGAAAGCCAGTTTGGAATATATACTGTACATACTGATACACCTGGTTAGTTCCTCATATTATATCTTACAGGAAACTTTGTTTACCTTTCTGCACTTTATTTTGGTAGTCTTATTTCTGTATATGTTTTTTCTTCCCTCATCAACAGGGACATGTGTTCAGAATGACTGCAGAAATGCAGAGGTAAGGAAGGTGACTTGTGGCCAGCATGTTCCTGTGGTGGAAAGTGATCCACGTCCGATTGTCTGAGCCTGCATTTGGAGATGATTCTAATGAAAGCTCTAATGTTGAAAATATTCAGAGAAATGGAACACTGCCCGCTGAAAAATTTGTATCGGTCAATGATGCTAGAGTTCCTCCTATTATTCATGAGGGGGAAAATAGGAATTCCACAGTTCAGAGTGGTTTAGACAGTGTAAATGTTACTAATGCTATTTTAAATGATAATCTACAAACAAAAAATAAAGCAACTTTATCAAATTTGAATAGAGCATCCCAAATTGTGATACCCTCGATTGGACAGGAAACTAACAGTAATATTGCTATACCTATTATTAATAACAAAGGCAACCCAGTTACAATTTTATCACATAACTGTGACAGTAAACTAAATGGAGTGGGAAGCATTGATACAGTGAGACTTGTACCTCAGGACCCTACAACCAAAAGGGACTCAAATTTACCACTTAATTACTTAAAAGAACAAATTTCTGTTTTGCCTCAAAATTGTGTAAGAGAACTTGGATCACAGAGAAATTATAATTCCAAGGAAAAAATTATTGTAGATGGAGTTGTTAACAATGGTACAGTTACTGTAAATATTATTGAAGATCAAGAAGACATTACTAGTAACTCTTCTGGAAAGCCTTTATCACTAACAAGGAATGTAAAAATGGAAATGGAGCGGTCTTCAAAAATATCCACTGCAAGCAAGGAGCTTTTGCTGCCATCATCTGAAGCTTGTTTAGTTGTACAAGATGTGCAACACGTCACAATACAATCAGACACTCAGAACCATCCAGTACCTGCTGTGCCCCAATTTCCAGCCCAAGTATCTAATTCCTTTAGCAATCAGCCACAAATGGTAACCTTCAAGGTGCAAGGCGGTGGTGACAAATTAAATAATAAAGGACAAAAGGTTGTTTGTTACAGTGTGGTAATCCTGGATCAGGTACAATTCAGCTGGTACCACCTATTGCAGATAATTCCCAGCTTACATATGTCACTCCTTCTCTCTCGAGGGTGCCCATCATGTCCACTGGAGTTCCGCCACCAATTCTTCATAGGGGAAAGATTATGAAGATGATGAATTCTTCCCCATTGCTTCTTCTCCCATCTCAGCCCATCATTACACCAGTGCATCAGACATCGAGGCTGAAACCAATAGCACCCAAACCTTGTTCATGTAAAGCTGTTTCCACCTGCCAATCTCACATTGCATCAACTGGTGGCTCATCAACATTTGTGAATTCTACTTTGAAGACTCTAGTTTCTCCCACTAAAAAGGAAGGAGTCCAGGCCAGTTCTAGAACATCGTCAAAATCGAAGCGTTTCCTCCCCTTAGAAAAATGTGATAAACCAACAAAGCGTAATAAGATTGATTGTGACTCTGGTGTACCAACAGTCTCAAAATTTAATCCTTTGAATACTTTACCACCAATTGATCCAACTACAAAATCTGTATCCGCCAACCAGGTAGAAATTTCAGATGAACAAGGTCAAGATCTTCAAGAAATATCTACTTCTACTCTAACTGGTTTGGTACACTCAGCAGGAATAATGGATTGTGATGAAGAAGATCCACTGGGAAATATTATGGATATTCGAGTTGACATGCCGTGTGTTATTGCAGAAAACATTCGTGGAGCCACTATGGAAACTAGCAGTCCTGCGGATGACAGGCTTGTAGAAATGCTGCGATCAATAGAGAGTGACCCAAGATCCTGTGATTTTTCTCCACCAGCTTCCCCTGTAACAACTTCAGAAAGTTTACTGAAACCAACTAAAGAGTTGCAGTCACAAGATCAAGGTGATGTAGAAGATCATGTAAATGATGCTCACACAAGGAGTGAGAATGAAGTAACTCTAGGGCCGTCTAATGACAATGCATCTAGTGATGCTAAACTTGCATCCTTACAAACACCTGAAGAATCTGCAGCAGTTACTGAAGAGCTTACTCACTTGGGATGTCCAGTCAGCTCCCGGGGGTCCACAGACAATTCTCTTAGTAGTAGTTCTTACAGTATTACAGCTCTTTGTCTGTCCTCTCGACCGGCAGAAGATGTAGATTCACCTCTCAGGGTCATTTCTACTCATTCCATGTCTACCTCTAACAATCCCTTTGCATCTGAATTACCAGATGGTCTTTCTGAAGCACATTCTTCCATGATAACATCATCAGTTATGACTGGTGCTCATACTAGAGTTTCTACTCCTCTAATACTTCCGAATATGGCATATTCTTCTGCGACTACACAGTTACTCTCACGAGAAAATTTACCAAAGGCATCTTCAGCACCAACCATATGTCAATTGTCAATACCAGCAGCTCTTCCACCACCATCCATTTTTCATAGACCTCCATCAGTTTTGTCATCTAATGCCCACTCTCTTCCTTTAGCTCTTCCACCCATGCCTGTCCCACATCTTCCATCCCTCTCAACAGATCATTACTCATCAGGAATTCTCTCATCACCATCCATATCTTTAACTACTGCAAACTCTACTGTAGCCTGTATGCCTTCTAATCCACCTAAAGCAGTCACTGGCAGTAATACCGTGACTCATATGACACTCCCTAGTCTGTTCACTACCACACACACAGTCCCAATCTCTTTGCCATCTCCTCCTATTCCTATATCATTGTCATCTTCACTTTCAACTGCTTTGTCATCACCCACAGGTAATTCTATGTCACTACCTTCAATGTCTGTTCCTGCTTCACATTCATCATCTATCCCTACCTTAATTTCACCTTCTGTTTGTACATCATTTTCACATACTGTCCATGCCTCACAGTCATCATCTGTGCCCAGATCACTAGCATCAACTGCTCATGTTACACATGTTTCCTCTAACTCTGTTCCATTGACAGCCTCTGCTCAAATATCATTGCCATCATCTATTTCAGCCTCACTTTCATCCGTTCTCCCCATTACACTAGCACCATCTCTTTCCATGCCAATCTCATCATCTATCCCAGTTTCATCTTCACCCACTGCTCATATTTCATTGTCATCATCTGTTCCACTGTCACTCCCTTCTCCAATCTCAGTTACACACCCATCATCTAACCCATTATCATTATCTTCATCTGCCCCAATTTCACTCTCATCATCTATTCCACATTCTCTCCCATCATCTGCATCACTCTCACTACCTTCTTCAGTCTCGATGCCACTCTCCTCCTCCTATCAGATGGCTTCTCCAGCTTCATTTTCATTTTCATTAACAGCCCCCTCGACATCATCATCTTGGAGTTTACCCTGCTCAACTACCACTGTAACACCTGGTGCAACATGTACTCCAGTGGTATTCTCATCACCATCAAGTTTGCCTCTTTCAACCTCTTCAATTTTCTCTGCATCATTTTTGCAGTCATTATCTTCCACTAACTCTTATGCTCCTAGTCCCTTGCCTAGTACAGCACATGATCCCTAAGTCTTCTTCCGGAGGGACTTCATCTGCTGGATCTCTTCTGTCGTGCTCTGCGGCTACGTTTACCACTTCAGTAGCACCACAAGCTCTCTCCACTGTGCCAACCTTATGTTCAGATCCTTATGGGTTTGAGAGCTTTCCTCATGCTTCTCCAATGTTTCCTACACTAGGAAACAAAGTACACGATGCTGTAAAGTCAAATTCTCTAGGTTCCTCTTATAGTACCCTGCCTCACTTTCCTGAGGTGTCTTCATCATCTCTAGATATTGCCTCAAATTGTACTCTTCCTGTGACTTCATCATTTGCTAGTTCCTTAATGCCTGTGTTGCCACAAATGAAGTCTCTTATAGGAATGGAAGATGACAACAGTTCAAGATCAGTCATTAACAAAAAAAAAGCTAATGAATCAATCATGCCAGCAAATAATGAAAATTCTGTTTCTCACAGTGCTGCACAATTGATAGCCGTAACCCTCGACTCACTTGTAAACCCTACATTGCCAATACACCAGCCAGAGTCATCCAGCATAGCTCGGTTAAAAAGTGAAGAAACTAAACCCACTGTTTTGGAAAAATATGTGGGTAATGATTCTTTTTGTGGAGCAACTAGGGGTCATGGAACAGTATCCTCATCTTCACTGACACACTCCAGTGAGAGAGAGAAACAAACA
>WNGS01163947.1:11141379-11154264 GCA_020271785.1 Procambarus virginalis | reverse complement strand
TCTGTCTGTTTCATTAAGTACTTCATCCCCTATTCTGTATCCTGTGTCTGGCCTCCTGTATCCACTGCCTAGTTTCATTACTTTGCATTTACTTGGGTTGAACTTCAACAGCATTTGTTGGACCATTCACTCAGTCTATCTAGGTCATCTTATAGCCTCCTACTATCATCCTCTGTTTCAATCCTCCTCATAATTTTTGCATCGTCGGCAAACATTGAGAGGAACGATCTATACCCTCTGGAGATCATTTACATATACCAGAAACAGTATAGGTCCAAGGACTGACCCCTGCGGGACTCCACTTGTAACGTCTCGCCAATCTGAGACTTCACCCCTCACACAGACTCGTTGTCTCCTGTTGCTCAGGTACTCCTCTATCCACCGGAGTACTTCCCTTTCACTCCAGCCTGCATCTCCAACTTTCGCACTAGCCTCTTGTGTGGCACTGTATCAAAGGCTTTTTGACAATCCAAAAATATGCAGTCTGCCCACCCTTCTCTTTCTTGCCTTATTTTTGTTGCCTGGTCGTAGAATTCAAGTAACCCTGTGAGGCAGGACCTGCCATCCCTGAACCCATGTTGGTGCTGTGTTACAAAGTTCCTTCGCTCCAGATGCTCCACTAGTTTTTTTCGCACAATCTTCTCCATCAGCTTGCATGGTATGCAGGTTAGGGACACTGGCCTGTAGTTCAGTGTCTCCTGTCTATCCCCTTTCTTGTATATCGGGACTACGTTAGCTGCTTTCCAATATCTGGCAGTTCCCCTGTTGCCCTCTGTGTGTGTGTGTGTGTGTGTGTGTGTGTGTGTGTGTGTGTGTGTGTGTGTGTGTGTGTGTGTGTGTGTGTGTGTGTGTGTGTGTGTGAAAAACAAAAATCTGTTGATTGACAGTTGAGAGGCGGGCCGAAAGAGCCAGAGCTCAACCCCCGCAATCACAACTAGGTGAGTACAGGTCATTGCATCCTCGTCCTAGGGTAAGGCTGAGTTTTGGGGTCTGCCGTGTAAGGCGGGGAACGCTTCCGACTGGATGTTGAAAGCAGCTTGCGGTCGGGTGGTGGATGAGGATAATCTTGCTTCTGACATCTTCCTGATTTATTCTGTCCTGGCATAGCACTCAGGTGAATTTACAGTGTGAGCGCCATCTCACAGCAAGCAGTGTTGGTCTCAGTTGCCTGACAGTCCTTAAAGTGATGGTCACCTGCACATTGTCTGCATTTTGTGGATTGGAGAATACCCTTCCTCTTGTAGTGGTAACATCTGTTGTATGGCGCAGTGGGAAATATCGCTCCTTGCTGTCTTGAATGGGTGTGCAAGCTACTCTAATGCACCTGAAGCTGGTTGCAGCAGCGTGGGAAGCCTCCTCCCGAGTAGTGAAGGTGATTTTGAGTGTATGTCGTTGGTCTTCCGTCACCGGATTGATTTTTACAGATTCTGCTGTCATCAAAGGATTTAGCTGCTTGACGATAATTTCGGGGACTGGCTTTGTCAGAGACGAGTGTACTGACTCTCCGCACAAACACTGTCCTGGCAGCCAGGTACTGTCGAGGTGGTGTGATAAGTATGCGTGCTGCCTCCAGTGCAGGGAGGATGGTGGGTGTGAACAGCCCCTGGACGGCGTCTGCATTGCTAAGAGGAGCTGGGACCCGTTCCGTCTTCGGCGATATCCATGGGAGCAACGTCGGTGCTCGAGGAGAATATGGTCAAGATCTCGGATCTAGAGAGGGTCGGGTTCCTCGGCACCCGTGACCCAAGCTAACCTTTAAGTATTCCCAGCGGCTGCGCGAGCAGCGACGCACAATCTACAGTCACTCGTCTTTTTCCATGCAGAAAATTCCACGATTTTTCAAACCCCGGTAATCAGAGGTGATTACACTGGTAAAGATTATGTACTTAATTAGTCTTAAGTACTATTATTGGGGAAGTGGGTAGTACAAGATACAGTGTGAGTTTGAAGCACAAGGTAGGAAACTATGAGAATGAAATTAGGTACTTTTTGGTGTTCCTTTTGAACAGAGCATAGGTTTTGAACAGGACATTTAATTCATCAGGGACAGAGTTCCAAAGACTAATATCTGAGAGTTGATCTCATCTGGGAACTCCAGATGAGATCAACTCATCTGATCTCATCATTATGTCCTCAACACGATAATGTAGAGAGCAAGGTGGTCATGCTTTCCATCCTCAAGCAAGGATGCCAACTATAATGAACAAATTTATTTATTTATTTATTTATTTATATACAAGAAGGTACATTGGGTTTGTGAGAATACATAGTATGGTAATTTACAATCTTGTAAAGTCACTAGTACGCGCAGCGTTTCGGGCAGGTTCTTAATCTAACATAATTTTAAGTAGGTAAATTCTAGCAGAATTAAAAAATGATAACAGATACATTGCAAGAAAAAATGAGATGAGAGAGAGCTTATAAGTATATTAAAGCACATTGGTATATTAAAGCTCTGATTGATTACATTGACAGCTTGATTGGTAATTTAAACAAGATTAATAGACACCATACAGCAGATTAACAGCACATATAAGAAGACAGCAATGATCAAATGGTAAAGATGTTCGGATTGGGTACATAAAGATTGGGAGATTGGGTAGCAATAGATACAGTGCAATTTTAAAGCAACAAGGTAAAAAAACTATGAAGATGAAATTAGGTACTTTTTAGTTTTGTTTTTGAATGACGCAAAAGTTGGACAGCTTTTCAATTCAATAGGGAGTGAGTTCCATAGACTGGGTCCCTTTATTTGCATAGAGTGTTTACACAGATTAAGTTTGACTCTGGGGATATCAAAAAGATATTTATTTCTGGTGTGGTGATAATGGGTCCTATTACATCTGTCCAGGGAGAGTTTCAGAGCAAGATTTGCATTTGAGAACAGGGTTTTGTAAATGTAGTTGACATAAGAGAATGTGTGGAGTGAGATTATGTTTAGCATGTTTAGGGAGTTAAACAATGGGGCTGAGTGTTGTCTGAAAGCAGAATTTGTTATTATTCCGATAACAGATTTTTGCTGGGTGATGATGGACTTGAGGTGGTTTGCAGTGGTTGAACCCCATGCACAGATACCAT
Organism: Procambarus virginalis; assembly: GCA_020271785.1. Taxonomy (NCBI): domain Eukaryota; kingdom Metazoa; phylum Arthropoda; class Malacostraca; order Decapoda; family Cambaridae; genus Procambarus; species Procambarus virginalis. Next base: position 11,151,186 of record WNGS01163947.1, on the reverse strand, counting down.
AATTAAGATAGGGAAAGATTAGTGCATAATATAGAGAGATGAGAGCAGAGTTAGGTACATATTATCTAATTTTGTAGAGTATACCAACTGTTTTAGAGATTTCTTAGTTATGTGTTGTATGTGGGTGCTGAAGTTGAGTCTCTTGTCTAGGAATAGGCCAAGAAACTTTCCATCATTTTTATTGCTAATGTTTACATTGTCTATCTGAAGCTGAATTGCATTTGTAGATTTGCTTCCAAATAAGATGTAGTAGGTCTTTTCTGTGTTAATTGTTAGCTTGTTGGTTGACATCCATATGTGGACTTTTTTTAGTTCATTATTAACAACATTATTTAGTGTATGTGGGTTGGGGTTAGAGTAGATGAGGGTAGTATCATCAGCAAACAAAATAGGTTTCAGAATGTTATAGACATTAGGCAGATCATTGATGTATATAAGAAATAGGAGAGGTCCCAAGATGCTGCCCTGTGGCACTCCAACGGTTATTGGTAGAGTGGGAGAGGTTATATTATTGATGGCTACACATTGGTGTCTATCACTAAGATAGGATTGGATATAGTCCAGTGCATGGCCTCAGATTCCATAATGATGGAGTTTACGTAAGAGGTAGTTGTGATTAACAGTATCAAAGGCCTTTCTCAGGTCAATGAAGAGTCTAATCGGAAACTCATTTTTGTCAAGGGCTGAGTAAATTATATCAAGGAGACTAATAATTGCATCGTTGGTACTCATTTTGGGAGCGGTAGCCAAACTGACAGGGGCTAAGGATGTCGAATTTTACGAGATAGGAGTAGAGCTGTTTGTAGATAATTTTTTCAAATATTTTTCATAGTATGGGTAGGTTTGATATTGGTCTATAATTGTTTATGTCTGCCGGATTACCTCCTTTATGAACTGGCGTTACTCTTGCTTTTTTAAGGATATCAGGGACGGTATGACACTCAAGGGATTTGTTGAACAGCAGAGCTATAGGTGGCGCAAGGGCATGGGAGGCGCTCTTGTATACAATGGACGGGTCCAAATAATGCGATGTGAACAAATCCAAAGAACAAATAATTAATTTGTATAATGAACAAATTTGATATCTCACGTTATTGTGATTTATGTGTGTGTGTGCCAAGCATGACTTAGGGAAACACATCAGGACAGTTACAAGTGTAATACTAACTCCGAAGAGAGTGAGTCTTTAAATTTCCATCATTTCAAGCGAAGAACATTGTAACTTACGGTTATGTTACGTTGTTGGGTAGATTAGATACACAGTGTTTAGTGAGTTTCATATTTATTTAGTAGTCCTGGATACAGCAGTGTTGTAGACGTTGAGACGAAGCCTGGAGCAGAGCAGAGAGCTGAGTGTGGCCGGAGTCGTGGAGCTCTATGTGGGAGAGCGTGGCGGCTCAATTAGGAATTGTGAGTGTCTGAACTCGGGGAGCGAGAGCGTGGCGGCTCGATGCGGTCGTGGTCTGCTGTCTGCTCTGTGTGGAAGCTGTAGCGTCTTGGGTCGATTAGAACTGTACACGCCGAGTGCTACATTGTTGACTGTGGAAATTGTACTGTCCGCTATTCATCAAATCGCTTGCTTATATGGTGATTACACCTCGGCTTCTTCCAACAAGATGAGAAGAGTATTACCTGTAATTGGGGAAAGGTTTGTAGGTTCTGTAATTAGTGCTAATTAGTTATGCTATTAAGATAATGAGATAATGGAGCGAGTATAAGGATTACTCGCTACAACATAATATACCAGAATTTACATGAAGGTCATAATCTCCCGAGTAGCCTGGACGGAGACAGGAAGCCGGCGGCTTATCAAAGGTCCCGCCGTTATTGCTGAGGATTTGTTTGTTCTATGTCGATTTTCAACTGTAGTAGTTATGGCTTCGACGGGTAGGCAGTTCCATGTGTTTATAACTCTATGGGCGAAAAAGCATCTCGACCTGTTTTCTGTCCCACATTGTGACTTATTGCAGCCCGTTCCCAACGTTAGGAAAATGTCGTACTAAAATGCCTTATCCTAACCTACCAAAATAGAAAACGGGAGAGTATGTCAATTTCGCGAGCCACTTCCATTTTTCTAGTACGACCATTGTTGGCTTTAGGTAAAGTTTACATCAAAATGCGACGTCTACTATGAAGACGGGCAGATCATAGGTTTGTTAGTCATTAAGTTTTTTGGCCTTCTTTAAAGTATATCCTGATTTAAGTATATCCTAAATATTCAGATACATAAAGTATAAAGTATTCAGATTTTTTTTTTATATTTTGCACCGCTAGGCTTCTCCCACCGGCGGAACACCAAGACATCAATGATAGACTATTATATTTGTATAACAGTGACACCCACAAATAATCAGCCAGATAATCAAAAAGACAAGAGACAGACAGAAAGAGACAGAATGAGAAACAGGCAGACAGAGATAGTCGTGCCGAGAGACAAGATCGACCAGGGCAGAGAGAGAGAGACAGAGAGAGAGAGAGAGAGAGAGAGAAGAGAGAGAGAGAGAGAGAGAGAGAGAGAGAGAGAGAGAGAGAGAGAGAGAGAGAGAGAGAGAGAGAGAGGAAGGCAAACAAAATAGAGAGGCCGAGAACAACTAACACAGAGAGACAGGTAGACACAGAAGCAGACAGAAACAGAATGATAGACAAACATAGATAGGGAGATGAGGAAGGAGAAGGGGACGAAGAGAGGATGTTTTAAAGAGAGGGGAAGGGGAGGGAGACAGGTGGAGGGTGGTGGAGGAAAGAGACAAAGGGAGTAGAGGGGCGAGAAGTGTGAGAGAAGTAGACTGGAGGGAGAAAGATAAAGAGAGATGGAGATAGGGGGAAAGAAAGGTGAACGAAAAATGAAAGAAAAACAGTGGGAGATAGACCCAGGCACAACCGGATACCTCCTCCCCCCATTGTAAGCCCATATATTAAACGTGAACTGTATGCCTAAAATTACTGGCTATTCATGCCCGTGCCACCTCTTGGGTGACTTAATCTTTACCAATCATCATCAACCAAATATTTGTCTAACGTTGGACTTTCAATGCAGCAGAAATCGATCCAGAATTTTTAAGAGAATGACGACTCGATGTAATAATTCATAAATTTGCATATACTTTGACAATCAACAATATCATATATAGGTAAAATGCGTACTGTAATTAACACAGCTAGCACCTGCAATGTATAGGTAAACTGCGTAATTAGCACAGCTAGCACCTGCAATGTTTAGGTAAACTGCGTAATTAACACAGCTAGCACCTGCAATGTATAGGTAAACTGCGTAATTAACACAGCTAGCACCTGCAATGTATAGGTAAACTGCGTAATTAACACAGCTAGCACCTGCAATGTATAGGTAAACGGTGTAATTAACACATCTAGCACCTGCAATGTTTAGGTAAACTGCGTAATTAACACAGCTAGCACCTGCAATGGATGATTACATCACGTTGCACGTCAGATGTTGTCAGCTCTAGGCCAAGAGCAAGATATGTACAGCTGTCTAATTTGAGATACCTGTGGACGTCACTCAGTAATGTTCATAGAAATATAAATATGCGATATAAATACAATTTGCTTCCCACAATGTGCTTACTAATTTGACTTTAAAATTCAGATTTTTCCTGTGGCAGGTATGTGTGCGCGCAAAAAAAAGGGCATCCAGTTTGAACTATAACTTTGTTATAGTTTAACACAATCGGGAATTTGAATAGTTAATTTGAGTTAATTTATAGGCCTTTTCGTTTATATAGATTTGAGTGACCTTTTTCGTTAAATGACAACGTACGCAGCTGATACAATTTGAGAAGAATCGATCGACGAGCCGAGTGATGCTACCGGTCTCGAAGTACTACGAATCAGACTGCTATATTAATCAAATTTAAAAATGTATAATGCTACTAGTTTCGTGTGACGTATAGAGGTATGCATAATGTTTGTATGAGTGAGTGAGTGTTTACATGAGTGTGATGAGTGTGGCGTAAGACGGTGAGGTCGCGGCGTCTGGCAACACTGCACAGGGCGCAGCTGCCGGATCGATGGCCTTGAAGCTGTCCGAGACGCAGATCGTCTCATCTTCTGTTGTTATCCATATTCAAGCCACGCTGCTCATTCTGTTGATATTGTAGAAGCTCGTAAAAGTCATTTGCATAGTTGCTTTACTCATACGTTACAAAACTGTGCCAGTCGTATGCTGTGTTATAATAGAAACAAAAAGAAAAACAGTAACTCGATGGGATTAGAGTCTCGGACCGCCAGTGGTGGGAACATAGCGCGCCCAAACAAACCAGCGGAATTGCTCGTACTAATTTTCGAGTTTCAATGGCTAATACACGTTACTAGCGGGTGATCTCGGCGCAGCGGACCGCGGACAAGCTTTAAATGGGAGAGGAGGAGAGTAGATAGGTAAGGATGGTGTGAGTGGCGTGTGGGACGGGTTGTGTGAGGAGAGTGGCAGTGGCGGGGTATGGCGGTGAGTGTGGTGGTGGCGGCGGCGGGACACCTCGACCCAGCATGGCGTGGTGTTTACCTTGCTCAGCCCTCCCCACCACCCACCCCTCCCTCCCACACACACACACACACGCACACACATGCACCCATGCTACACCTCCACCATACACGCCACACGTGTGCATGTCAGTGCCCAAGTGACAGCAAGGCGGGTCATTGAGGCCGCTCATGAAAGATACTCAGGCTGTAAACTTCTTCCCCCCCCCCTCCATCCTCCCACTCCGCCTGGTAAACTCACCAACTTTCACCACACAACACTTGGCACTGTCCCGGGGGCTGCTGGGTGGCCCTCAAGGTGCCGTCCACTCCATGGTGCTCTTCATATTGACGCGTTTCCAGACGTTATTAAAGCATCCTCAGGATTTGATGTTTGCTTACAATACAAAGCCTGAGGCAAACCCCCCAGGGCTGCTGTTGTCACCAGGGCTGTTGTTGACACCACAGGGCTGTTGTTGACACCACAGGGCTGTTGTTGACACCACAGGGCTGTTGTTGACACCACAGGGCTGTTGTTGACACCACAGGGCAGCTATTGATGCCACAGAGCTGTTGTTGACACCACAGGGCTGTTGTTGACACCACAGGGCAGCTGTTGTTGACACCACAGGGCAGCTATTGATGCCACAGAGCTGTTGTTGACACCACAGGGCTGTTGTTGACACCACAGGGCTGTTGTTGACACCACAGGGCAGCTATTGACACCACAGGGCTGTTGTTGACACCACAGGGCAGCTATTGATGCCACAGAGCTGTTGTTGACACCACAGGGCTGTTGTTGACACCACAGGGCAGCTATTGATGCCACAGAGCTGTTGTTGACACCACAGGGCTGTTGTTGACACCACAGGGCAGCTATTGATGCCACAGAGCTGTTGTTGACACCACAGGGCTGTTGTTGACACCACAGGCAGCTATTGATGCCACAGAGCTGTTGTTGACACCACAGGGCAGCTATTGATGCCACAGAGCTGTTGTTGACACCACAGGGCTGTTGTTGACACCACAGGGCAGCTATTGATGCCACAGAGCTGTTGTTGACACCACAGGGCTGTTGTTGACACCACAGGGCAGCTATTGATGCCACAGGGCTGTTGTTGACACCACAGGGCAGCTATTGATGCCACAGAGCTGTTGTTGACACCACAGGGCAGCTATTGACACCACAGGGCTGTTGTTGACACCACAGGGCAGCTATTGATGCCACAGAGCTGTTGTTGACACCACAGGGCTGTTGTTGACACCACAGGGCAGCTATTGATGCCACAGAGCTGTTGTTGACACCACAGGGCTGTTGTTGACACCACAGGGCAGCTATTGATGCCACAGAGCTGTTGTTGACACCACAGGGCTGTTGTTGACACCACAGGGCAGCTATTGATGCCACAGAGCTGTTGTTGACACCACAGGGCAGCTATTGATGCCACAGAGCTGTTGTTGACACCACAGGGCAGCTATTGATGCCACAGAGCTGTTGTTGACACCACAGGGCTGTTGTTGACACCACAGGGCTGTTGTTGACACCACAGAGCTGTTGTTGACACCACAGGGCAGCTATTGATGCCACAGGGCTGTTGTTGACACCACAGGGCAGCTATTGATGCCACAGGGTGTTGTTGACAATAGAGGCCTGCTATTATTACCAGGGCTGCTGTTACCAGAATTGGTTGTACATGGCTGGCAGAGGGGAAGGGGCAAGTGTAGGTGAACAAAGCTTACAGGTGTTCTTGCTTCTCTACAGCAATGTCACTGCACAGCTTTTTGAAGGACTTTCATGAATGATGATTGATTCATTGTACTTTTTCACATTAAGCCTTTTAGCATGTTAATATTTAGCGTGTATTTTAAATTTGATTGTAACATTAATTCTATTTATTTATTATTAAATACAAATTCTGTTCACTTAATGACAAGTATGGTGTGCATTTCCTACACTAATATAATTATTAAATAACCTAACCTGCTCATGAAATTAAAACAAACTGATGACATTTTGATGCTTTCTGGACTCATATCGTCATGATTTCCAGGATGGACTGAAATGTCAACACTTTTTTTTTACGTGTGTGTGGGATTGATTATTTTCTTCAACCACGTCATTGTGATTTATTCTCTACATCAGCAGGAATTCTTATTAAGGGAATACTCTACATGATATGGTTTGCATACAGATTTTGAAAACCTTTGGCTACCTAACCTAACCCAATATTGTGTATGGTGCCTGATGTAAATGGTTTTGCCTAAAAGGTGTACTGTATATACTGTTTTTTGAAATTAGAATTTGTTAATAAAATTACCCTTGTCCATGATATGACTATACAGTACTGTACTTCCCGTTTAGGTCCTCTAACCAGCATACAAGAGTGGATGCTGAAAGCAAAATAATTTGTAGATAGTTTTGCCTAGCTGGTGACTTTTATTGACGTGATCTTGCATTCACAGTGTAGTAGTAGTTCAAATGCTGCTTTAGTTAATGGAGTATTTTCTTTTTAGTTGGGAAACAATGACCCTTTCAATTCAAAAATTTAGGATTTTTTATTATAGCTGATCACTATTCAGAGACTTGATCATGATAGCAGGATCTTGTAATGTTGCAGCATCAAATTATGCATGTCTTATTAAACTATTTAATAATCTTAATGCCATTCTTGTATAGACTGGATGAGCTACTTACACAGTAATATTGACTAGGCTAGTAACTAATAAGGTAAGAAATAATCCAACCCCCACATAAAATTAAATAAACAGGAAGAAGATGGCAACATTTTGATCTGCCCTGGACTCTTATGAAGTCAGTCGTGACTTGATTTTGGGTTCACGATGGACCAAAAGGTCGCCACTTACATTTATTTTTGTGTGTTGGGTTATTTGTTTAAATCATGGCACTCTAACTTATTCTCAGTATCTAATATGATGTTTACATTTCAGAGCACTTCAGAATAAGTACTTTGTGAGAAGTGATCAAAGAAATCGGTATTGAGAAGATTCTGACATGATGGACAATCTGAATGTAAGTTTTCATGATCATTGTAACTTCCTGTGCTTCATATTATCATGTAAAAATGGAAAAGCATATAGGAAAGTTGGTTGAAGATATATAAATATGCAGTATATATATTATTGAATGTGACAAAGATTAATGAATCTAGCATGGATCATCTCTATTATTCTTATGTTTTTTCTTCACTTGAGAAGGAAGTTGAAAAGCTAACTATCCAAAATAAATTTTTAAATTTGGTTTGGCCTAACACTAAAGAGATGCATTTCGTTAACTCTATTAACATTATCAAAGGCCAAGTTTAAATGGTTGCAAGTTTATTGCTACCATATATATAGCTGGGATGAGGTGACGGTGAAGCACCTCACTTATGGCCAATAAGTCCATCGCTTCTTGCCAGTCTCCTATGTTTACATGATGGCTGGGCAGTATACAGTATGTCCCGTTGTGCTCTTGAAGTCGGCCGAGTGTAATTTAGTGCTGGTTTGTTAGATGCATAGTGCCTCCCTGATGTTTAGTCTTCTGTTGTCGCTCTGTCGATTATTAAATATACGTAAATACACACTCAAATATGGAGTTAGGTATGGGCAGCCTTAGAGACACTTCATGGATAGATCAAGTAGGGGAAGTTACTCAGGGATTGCTGAAGTATATAGAGGAATGAAAGAAACATATGCACAAGTTGTAAAAGAAAAAGAAACAATTAAAGAAGTACAGTATGCTTGGATGTCAAGAATAGGAATGAGTAGAAAAAATCAGATATTAGGCAAGCAATTAGGAAGGAGCTTGTCACAAGCAGCAAATTAGTTCAAAACACTGTAGATAGAAGTACAGTAATTCCATAACCATTTTGGGTGCTTGGAAAAGAAGATAACACCTAGGGGTGGGTTGAGCAGCAGAAGAGTTGACAAAATAATCATTGAGATTATTGAGAAAATAGTAGGTTTAGAAGGCCTCACATTAAGGAAACATGTGATGTATAGAAGGATAGGAAAATATGAGAAAGACAAGACTCACCCCTTAAGGGTGACATTTATTAGAGTGAAACAAATGACGGAAGTGCTTAGGAATGCCAGGAAACTGCAGAGTGATGAGGATGGAAAATGTTGGTCATTAACACAAGACCTCTCAAAAGAAGACAGAAAAAAGCTAAAACTAAACCGTGATGAAGGGAAATGTCTAAATGGAATAGAAATTAATATGAAAAATTATTTTTCTACAAAGTGATAGGGATTGGAAAACCCGTGAAATGGTACATAAAAGCATAGCTACAAAGTCATTAGAGGAAGGTGGAGTACAAGACAAGGGAGAGGAACATGTTCCTGAAAATTGTATATACCATCATAGATGAAGGGAGATAAAAAAAAATACTGAGCTAAACGATATAATTCAGCTTAAAGTACCAGATATTATCACACTAACAGTGACAAAATTTGAAGAAAGTATTGTAAATGAAGTTAAGTTTTTGTGAAGTTTTCTTAACAGAAAAATTAAGAAAGGTGGAGGTGTGGCTGTGCTGGGGAAAGAATATCTGAAGGGAAGAACGTTAATAATCAACAACCCACAAGAAGTTGACATAATGGCACTGCAAGTTTGGAGTCCGGATGGTAAACTGATATTAATCGTAAATGCCTACAGCCACCAGCAAGCAACACGTGGACAAAGGAGGAAATACATGACAAACAAGAGGTTCTCATAATGGTCATAAAGAGATTATAGAATCAACAGATACTGTAATAAAATCACGATTGTTGGTACTGGGCGACTTGTGGAAGGTTTTGGGTTAGGGTTACATGAAGGTCTGTGGTTGCTGTTTGATCCTTTTTGAAGTTTGGTTCCTGGGTTTGTAGGGGGTTAGATCTCTAATAAAGGATTTCTCTTATCCCTCCCAGTATGAAGTGGATTCCTCCTCAGTCTGTTTGGCAGGTTTTTGCTACACTTCCTGTGACTTTATTTTTAACTGGATCCCAACTTTTCAAGTTAGCATCCTCTTCTGTTTCCTTGTTGGAGTATGAGGTCCTGGTTTTGTGCTGTCAGGTCCACAATGAAAAGGTTTTCCATATCTTTCTTGTGTAATCTTCTTTTTGGCTCTTTGCTACAATGTTGGGACCAGGCATGTCCAGGTGCCCAAGTTGCTGAAACTCAAATCTGCTAGGCAGTAGGTTAACGATCATGTTCATTCCAGATCATTTTGGGGGTTGTTATGCACCAAACTCCATTCTAAATCTGAGGTTCATCATCTGCATTGTTGATGACCATGGCTGTTGTGGATACTGTTCTAAAGTTGTTTGCCCCAAATGTTGTTTTCTCAA
>WNGS01163947.1:11079590-11132120 GCA_020271785.1 Procambarus virginalis | reverse complement strand
TTGAAGTTCCGCACAAGAGAATTGTGCATGTTGTGTCATACACAGTACACCTTGGCTTACGGATGTCCCTCTTTACTAACTTTTCGGTTACGAGCCAATTTTCTTCGTAAAATCAGAATTGGGTTATGAACTTTACCTCGAGTGACGTAGTTTGTTGATACGAGTATTTCTGACCTAGCGCATGGTGGCATGCGACCACGCCTCAGTTTACCAGTCCTTCTGCCTAGTGACACTCGCGCCTGAATTCTTTGTAAAGAATTTCAGTGATTTTTGGATATTTGAACATAAAAGTAGTTTTATGTATCTCGCCATGGGTCCAAGAAAGTCACTAGTAAGGTTCAATCTATGAAAATAGTTGAGTAGAGGCGGTAGAGGATGTCCCTTCCTCATTAAATATGTGTGAAGTATGGGAAGAGCTGCAAAGTTTTGTTGAAAAATCTCACCCAGATAAAGCTGTAACAGGCCGTTGCATTGACCTTTTAAATGACAATGTGATGTCTTACTACAGACAAGTGTTAAAATGTAGGGAAAACAAGTGTCTTTAGACAGATTCTTAGTAAGACAAGCAGGCAGTGAGCCACAACTAGGTCCTAGTGGTACAGTACTCCTCCAAATGTAGGAGAGAGAGAGTACCCAAAAGAAGTCATCATTGCCTGATGTTATAATGAAAGGGGACTCCCCTTCCAAACACTAACACCTCTCTTCCTCCTTCCCCCCCCCCTCTCACTGTCTTCCATTCGCCAACAAGAGTCATCAATAAAGGTAAGCAATAACTTGTACATACTTTAGTACTAAAGACTTGGGTGAATTAGGTATAAAATTACGTTGATGTTAATATTTTTGGGAGTGTGGAACGGATTAATTCAATTTGCCTAATTTCTTAAGCGAAAATTCGCTTCGGTTTACGAATTTTTGGGTTATGAACCGTCTCTGGGAACGGATTAGATTCGTAAATGGAGGGGCCACTGTGTATATTACTGTACATGATGTGCAACATTGTGTACTAATGGAGCATTTTAGACATAATAATTCTTGCTAACCCATGTAAAAGTTCAGAAATTCTCATGGGAAGATTCAATATTAGATTAGAGAGTATTTAACAAACAGGAAATAGAAGGTTGTAGTGAGACAGAGGAAGTGTCAGGACAGATGAAAATGACAAGAGATGTCTCACAAGAGATGTCGCACTTGACTCAAACTGCTCTTGGTTTATGTAAATATCTTTCGTGAGGAGGTAGGATCATATATGACAATGTTTGTAGATGATGAGAAGGATGAGAAGTGTAGTGGACTGCATGGTGTAACATGCACAACTACACAGACTGCAGATATGGCCAGACAAATAAGAGTTTACTCCCATCATATGAAAAGTAATGAGGCTTGAGAGAGGGGAGTGGAGGTCAGAAGGCCAGCATAATACACTATGTAAGGGGTAGGCAGCTGCAAGTACGCCTAAGGAAAATGACTTGTGGGTGGGTGTAACACCAGCTTTAACACCAAGGGCAGTTTAATTCAAGAGATTATTGTTTGTGGCTTGTGTTATGTTAACTATCATAAAGATGACTCTTAAGATCTTGACTAAAGGATAATTCAAAATGTTATATACCATATATGTTAGGTCAGTAATGAAATATACATGTCCAGCATGGAATCCACATCGAGTAAAGCACAAATATATAAAAAATGTGCTGAGAGTCTAGTACTAGAGAAGAGATGATGAGAGTGAGCTAAGAGAACTCAGTCAATCAGCATTAAAGGAGAGGACTAGAGTCAATGTAATTATACCATACAAGATACTGAGGGGAATATACAAGTGGTTATAAATGGTCTTCTACATGGGATGGAGAACAGTACTCACCTAGTTGTACTCGCCTAATAATGCTTGTGCGGGGGGAGGGGTTATTGAGCTCTAGTTCTTTGGTCCTGCCTTTCAACTGTCAGTCAACTGGTGTACAGATTCCTGAGCCTACTAGTCTTTGTGTGAAGCCATGGTGGTAGTTGAAAATATAACTGAGCCAGAGAACTGTAAGGAAATACAAGTATGCAATTGGAATGATCTGGAGGCAGAAATGGTGAGAACAAGTACCATTTACAGCAGCTAGGTGAAACTCTAGAGCTTCATTTTGATATATAGATATACCCCGCTAAACACGTGACAAAACTACCATGTTGCTACAACATTTGAACAAGTTGTAACAACTATCTAACAAATTGTAACATATATAACAAGACGTAACAACATTATAACACGGTAATATTAGGGGCCATTTCATTGTGCGTTTGTAGGGCGTACCGTCCTATATCACAAGATCTTTTAGAGTGACTACACTCCCAGGTGGGCTGCCTCACACACATGCTTTGGTTCGTGCACTTGATTTAGGCAATTTTACCCCATGCTGGAAGCCTAGACCAAAAAATATAAAAGTCCCTTTCCACAGTAGCCAAAATTAGAAGGTTTGATTATTATGAATTTGAATCGGCATTCCTTATCAATTTATTGTACTGTATGGGGGTGAGAAGTCACTGTAGAGGCAAATGGAGGTGTGTAGTTTATATAGTATCATGGAACACATACAGGTAAAAATTTTTTTAATTATATACATTAATGGGCTAAAAAATGCACTGTACAAAGTGAATTGCCCAACCAAGGACAAAATTGGTGGGTAGGTTGGTAGAAATAGAGGTGTTAACTATATTTTATTAATTACACTGTATTGTTATTTACAACACCTAATTGATCAGACAATCCACACCTCCATTCACTGCTGTGGCCAAAAAGATATATATAAAATATGTCACACTATGTATATTGACGGTATGCATAAGTAAGATATTGGTCTATATTGTGCTTAATTATATTTTTGAGATGCCCATCTCGGATACATCCTGAAGGCAAAATTAATTTTGGTCCAAGCAGACATAATCATGAGTCAGGGCTGGGTGACACTGCACCATTGCAACAGAGATGCTGGTCAGAAAGTCAACCCAGCCAAGAGTTTTTTTATTTATAGAAGAGTTCTTACATTCTTGTACAGTCACTAGCACTCATAGCATTTAGGGCAAGTCCTTAATCCTAATATTTCCCAGACTACGACCTACCAATTGTTTAACAACCAGGTACCCATTTATTTTACTGTTGGGTAAACAGGCTAAGTGTAAGGATTGGCATCCAGTAAATTCTCCTCAGTCAGGATATGAACCCAGGACAAAGCGCTCGCGAAATGCCAAGTGAGTGTCTTACCTTTACTCCACGGGGACTTTTTTTTACCACTATGCCACAGGGATTGTTATCACGGTTATCTCGGAAGGTTTACTCATAAATACTCAAAGCCCTGTGGAGCCCTTCTTGACATCACAGAGGGTGCCAGTTGTGTTCTTGCTGGCTACTGTTTTACACACCTGGTCACTATCTCTGACAACAGTCAGGTATCAGTGCCTAATGATTCCCTGCCTTGAGCCTCCTCACATTTTCTCAATTGTCTTTATGAAGGAAGAGCAGGTAGAGACCAGAAGCCAGTTAAGTGACTCTGTTTCATATTTTGACTCATTGTTTTCACTACAGTAGGCATAATGCTTATTAAGAATGGTTCTCGTGTGTGTGTAATACGTGTATACAAGTTGTTTTTGTGTGTGTTCAATTCTTGGTTACCAGTTCTCTAATAATCATCTCTGTTCTGGTTCAGGTTGTACTTTCACCTCTAGAGTTTAACACTACAAGGCCAGCTTCTTGGTAATTTGTTCTGGTATATAGATATTTATGGTTATTACCTAAGTGTAATTACCTGAAAGTGGTTACAGGACGAGAGCTACGCTCATGGTGTCCCGTCTTCCCAGTACTCTTTGTCGTAAAACGTTTTGAAACTACTGATGGTTTTGGCCTCCACCACCACCTCACTTAGTTTGTTCCAACTGTTTACCACGTTTGGTGCCCTCCCTTGTGCACTTGTGAAGGATGTCATCCTGTCCTGACTCATGATTGTGTCCACTGGGATCAGAATAACTCTTCGTAGATAGCATTTCAAGGTATAACTCAGAAGGCAGCATTTTATATTCATACAAAAGGCCCAGACTAAAACACCTATTTAAAGTTTGAATACAGTACAGTACAGTATATCAATGTTTTATTGTTCATGTTATAAGAAGTTTCATTTATATTTGTAGTAATGCATGGGGTAAATTTCAGGGCTGTAAAGTGCGATTACAACCGCCGTCATCAACTGACTTAGCAGCTTATAGCCCTTTCCTTCCTCCTCCAGCTATTACACAGATTATGCTTATTGCCAATCCAAATCAAGTAAGTATTGCCTTGTTTGATCATTTTGTCATAAAACTGCTGAGTTTTGCTCATGTGACTGCATATTTACGAGGTATAATATGTAACAAACATTATCTTAACATTTGGAGGGCTCTTAAGTGTTCATTACAGCCATATTTGTAATCTTACAAATATCAAAATATATTTCAACATGTCTTTATTTTGTGTGTGTGTGTGCATGCATGTTTTGTGTATAATAGCCAGAAATACATTACTTGGTCTACTAAGCAAGTCCCATTTGCCTAACAACTAGAGCAGTTTTTGCATATATTGAAATATTTGTAACCTATGCCTAGTTTTACATAAGTTAGGCAGTACAGTATTGAGAAACAATCAGTATATTTAAGCAAGGTCTGGGTTCTGAGTACGTTTTGGCTGAAATTATAATAAAAACAAACAACATATGTGTACTGTGTTATTATGACAAACTCTTTGTTATTCCATAACAGATTTTTGCTTTAAAAGTTTAATTTAAGAAGTAATAAACAATACAAACTCAAACTTTCAATTGTTTGCATGGGAATGCTATGGCCAATATTAATTAGGGCAACATTGTATAAGTAGGCCCCCAAAAACCCGTTATTACAGATAATTTGGCTAAATGAACAAATCTACAAGGGCTGTGACGAGGATTCGAACCTACGTCCGAGAGCATCCCAGACGCTGCCTTAATTGACTGAGCTATAACATGGTCAAAAGGAGTTGAAACCGAAGTTCTACTGAACTTGCTGGATCAGTAGAACTTCGGTTTCAACTCCTTTTGACCATGTCGTAGCTCAGTTGATTAAGGCAGCGTCTGGGATGCTCTCGGACGCAGGTTCGAATCCTGGTCACGGCCCTTGTGGATTTGTTCATTTGAGGCATCACGCAATTGTGATTTCTTGTGTAATTTGGCTGTAACGATTAATACAGTGTGTTATTGCATATTTATGGTAATTCTTAACTTCTCATTTTGTTATACATTTGTATAACATGTTAAATGTAGATTTCTTGTAAAACACAATTATTTTGTAAGTGTTATTTAGTGTTTATAATGTTTTAACTATCTGTGTGCAGTTTTTTTTTTTATTATTATTTTCTACCACAGACTTGGCCACACATTTACAATGCTAACCAGCATATATACATTTTCTTCTGTCCTCCATGGACAGGGTTAGAGATCAGTTAAACATATAGTTCAGGGACTTATTGAACAATCAACCACAGAAGGTGATTCGGTACTTTTAAAATGCTAAGCTAACCTACATACGTAAATACATAGATACACAGATTTACGTATGCCCTACATAAAGTGTTCGAAGTGTCATTAATGTGCATTTACAAAGGTGAAATGCAATTCTGATCAGCTTCCATAAGTACTTTATACACATACATATACATACACACAAATATATACATACATATACACATGCATATATACACACACATGCATTCACATACATTTGTCTCTTTTACTAGTGTGCAATTAAACACTTAATCACTGAAGGTGATTAAGGTGCTTTTACAAGCTCAGGTTATATAGTTACATCATATACATTGTATAATTGATACATTACATGGTCAATCTTGGGTACAAGTCCAATATATCATTAAGTGTTCCAGTACTCATATAGTAATTACACAGTTCAGCATACCTTATCTCTGTGTGCAGTGTTTTATTTGTTGCATTTACTGCCTGTTCAATTGTCCAAACATTTCTCCAAGAACAGTTAGTTCTACTGTATTTTATTTGCATGTATAGAAGTTTGTACAGTGAAGTCTCCAAAATTCTGACCTCCTTACACTGGATTTCTCTAAATACATATTTATTTGTTGGTATTTCTTTTGCAGTTGAATGTGTCCCTGAAGATCATGCTCAGTTACACTCTGGATGACGATCCAGTCACAGAGATGGGAGAAGTAGGAAGTCTTCCTCTATAGAAAAATATTTTAGACTAGATTTTTGTTATTTCCTCGTCCTGTAGGCACGGACAAAATCGCAAGTATGCCTCAATTGTGTGGTGCGGACACCAAAGTGTGGTAAGCTACAGCCACATTATAGAGTCATCTCTCTAGCTGTGAGAGTGTGACAAGATTTATGGCATTAACGTTACCATTTAAAATGAGACACCTAACTCACAAATCTGAAAGTAAAGGAATTCACGACGCTTTGATCCAGGAGGGACCATCACATGACTTGATAATGGTCCAGGAGGGACCAAACCATTGTTAATGCCTTTATTTTCAGATTTGTAGGCTGGGTGTCTGTTTTCAGCTATTGTGACCTATTGTCTCCACCACTTAGAATAATTTGGGTCAAAATTTCTGAATTTTCAAGCTGAGCAGAGTCCTCTGCAGTCAGCTTGAAAATTCAAGCTGACTGGTATGAGTGGTGTTCCATTACTGACTAATGATAACTTGTTATTGCTACGTTAAAATTAGTTTTGTAAGTTTATAATTTACACTTCAAATATTTATGTTATAAATATAAAGAAATACTTTAATTCCAAAATAATACTTCGAATTATCTACGTGTTTGCTATTCTTTATACCTGTACACTTATATTTTAAATACAGTACTTTAAATTAAACAAATAATTACTGTAATTTCAAGTGTTCTTCATATGGTTCTGTCTTTTCAGAATAACATTATCAACTGCATTGAGTATTGAGCTTGTAAATGGTACTAAGGTAGATCATTGAAAACTAAAATCCAAATTTTCTGGAGGGACGAATAGTAATTGTAAATATTCACAATATAAAGTTTATCTATATAGATTATGTGAGTAAGTCTACATGTACATCACATGCACTCTTCAAACTGTTTTTTCTCTCACTAAC
Organism: Procambarus virginalis; assembly: GCA_020271785.1. Taxonomy (NCBI): domain Eukaryota; kingdom Metazoa; phylum Arthropoda; class Malacostraca; order Decapoda; family Cambaridae; genus Procambarus; species Procambarus virginalis. The sequence goes on along the minus strand of WNGS01163947.1, from coordinate 11,124,985 downwards.
ATAGACTACAACTGTAGTTATATATCATTTTAGACGTCATGATCATGTGCTCATTATAGCTTTCATTTTCGTAATGCTTTCATTAGCCATTTTGATTTATTTTTAACCCTACTTTATTGTTAATTAATTTTAGATGTTGCCTACAGAATTTGACTGTGTATGGGAAATGAAGAGTGTTGGGTAAAGCTTTGCCTGCTGTGTTTGTTGTGTGGGTCCCACTGTTGTGTAGACATTACCAGTCATCATGTGTGCTGCTGCTGCTCCGTCTCTACAACAATGCCAGTATTTGTTATAGTTATGTAGAGAAGAGTGTCACAATGAGAGTGGAGCATTCACAAACATCAACAGCACACAGACATACAATATTTGAAGTGAATGAAAACTTAATCTGATACTAAAGAGGTTTTAAGTCATTTAAAGACAGTTCACTGAGAATAAAATACTTATAAATAAAGGGATTTCATAACTTATTAGAAAGTAAAATTAAATAAAAAAGTGCTAAAGTATAGTAATTCCTTTGATACAAGAGTTATACTGTAGTTTCATAACTTACTTTCCATATTCAAGAGTTGAATTCATAATCATTTTTAAAACCATTAAGTAGAATTCCTTGCCAACTGTTTCATGTGTTCCTTCAGGACTCCCTCTCATACTCGAAGATATTGGAAATGTTGAATATTATGTCATTCTTCTATGTATGATGAATCCCTAGTGGAAAAATGTAATATAAAATGTATATATCCACTAATACTTTGATGGTAGCCCACTTACATGTTTATTCATTAGCTGCATTCACCTATATGCACATTATTGCATGTAGATAAGCAACTAGGCCTTAATGTTTGTCATCATTATGAAAAGCTTGTGTTAAATAGTGTTTTTCTACAATTTTTAAAGCTTTGAGAGCTACAGATATCTTTATGGAAAATATGGATATGGTTTGGGTTGATTTTCATATACTGTATATTAAAAGCAAACTCATATATATCAACTAATCAATGGTTATTCTGTACACCTTCACATGCCTTACATGTTCACTTGTGTAGATAAACTATTTAGCATTTTCATAGGATTAAAAGAGCCAGAATGTAATTAATGACTCGTGTGATAACCAAAATGATTACTAAGCCCCCTGTTGGTAGATGTATAATATACATAAAGACATTAACAAACTAACCTGTCCTCGTATAACGATCGTATGCGTTACATAAGGCCAAAAATTGTCGTATTAGAAAATAGAAGCGGCTTGCAATGGTGACGTACTGTCCCAATTTCTATTTTGGGTCCTCTGATAGGTTAGGAGAGAACACTTTAATTTGACCGTTTTCTTGACGCTGGGAAACTTAGGATGACGGGCTGAACAATTACATAATATTCAACTGAACAAATACCAAGGCAGGTAAGCAAGGCTTACCTGCCTGGCTGATACACTTGACATTTCTTATGGAGATTTTGGTAGGATGGGCACTAATACAAACACACATACAATGTAATTGTTATTACAGATTATGTTGATTTGATTGTATTCTTAATGAATTGCAGTCAGGCTGCAAGGAGGTTTATTAACATTCTTAGAGAAGTAAAATAAGAAAATAGATTACCCTTGCATCAGTTAATGTGGTGATGGTTACATTGTTATTTGGGAAGAAAGGTACCAAGTGACAATGCTGCTGTGCTCCTGCTGTTTATTGGGGAGAGATGCCCAGAGGACAGTGACAATGTTGCTGTGCTCCTGTTGTATATTGGGGAGAGATGCCCAGAGGACAGTGACAATGCTGCTGTGCTCCTGCTGTATATTGGGGAGAGATGCCCAGAGGACAGTGACAATGCTGCTGTGCTCCTGCTGTATATTGGGGAGAGATGCCCAGAGGACAGTGACAATGCTGTGTGCTCCTGCTGTATATTGGGGAGAGATGCCCAGAGGACAGTGACAATGCTGCTGTGCTCCTGCTGTATATTGGGGAGAGATGCCCAGAGGACAGTGACAATGCTGCTGTGCTCCTGCTGTATATTGGGGAGAGATGCCCAGAGGACAGTGACAATGCTGCTGTGCTCCTGCTGTATATTGGGGAGAGATGCCCAGAGGACAGTAATTACCTAAGTGTAATTACCTAAGTGTAGTTACAGGATGAGAGCTACGCTCGTGGTGTCCCGTCTTCCCAGCACTCTTTGTCATATAACGCTTTGAAACTACTGACGGTCTTGGCCTCCACCACCTTCTCCCCCAACTTGTTCCAACCGTCTACCACTCTGTTTGCGAAAGTGAATTTTCTTATATTTCTTCGGCATCTGTATTTAGCCAGTTTATATCTATGACCTCTTGTTCTTGAAGTTCCAGGTCTCAGGAAATCTTTCCTGTCGATTTTATCAATTCCTGTCGACAGGAAAGATAATGTTGCTGTGCTCCTGTTGTATATGGAGACAGCATAATTTGTTATTTATGTTTAATAGGACATGAATTAACTGTGCTTGGAAAGTCATGATTGATATGGAAACAAGTCAAATCTGTTATAGATCCCAGAAATTTGCAAAGTTCCAGAACTGATCAAAAGATGCATTTTAATATATGAGGTATAAGCATTGTTATTGTTTTGTGCAGTATATTTGGAACTAAAAATAAATTTAGAATAAAGAAATTATTCCATTTAAATTTGTCTGCAAGCTGTAATTGACGAACCAGAGGGAACACTTTCACATATGTAATTTATAGTACAGTATAAGAAGTTAATCCAAGAAGATACTTTACCCTAAATAAAACCAGAAGGGAAGTGATCTCTTCAAATTTCTGGGTGGGCATCTTTGTGAATAGATCATAGCTTGTGAAAATTTAGCATTTGCTACAAGGACATATTTTATCATTGCATAATGAAACAAAGTAAAGAAATATTATCCAGAACTGTATTAATGCAAATTTCACAAGTTGTGGATAGCACATAATCCAAGAAGTATATGAGCCAGAAAGAGAGAAGCAAAGGAAGTGGAGTGAAGGATCACACACACAGGTGTGGAGGGGGAGGAGCAGCAACAACAAGGGAAGTGGAGTGAAGGATCACATACACAGGTGTGGAGGGGGGGTGAAGGATCTCACACACACAGGTGTGAAGGGGGAGTGAAGGATCACACACACAGGTGTGGAGGGGGAGGGAAGGATCACACACACAGGTGTGGAGGGGGAGTGAAGTATCACACACACACAGGTGTGGAGGGGTAGTGAAGTTTCACACACACAGGTGTGGAGGGGGAGTGAAGGATCACACACACAGGTGTGGAGGGGGAAGAGCAGCAACAACAAGGGAAATGGAGTGAAGGATCACACATACAGGTGTGGAGGGGGAGTGAAGTATCACACACACAGGTGTGGAGGGGGAATGAAGGATCACACACACAGGTGTGGAGGGGGAATGAAGGATCACACACACAGGTGTGCAGGGGGAGTGAAGGATCACACACACACAGGTGTGCAGGGGGAGGATCACACACAACAAGGGAAGTGCCACATGGGACAGTTATAGGCTAACACAATGAAGTATGTTGCACAGTATCACAGTTTATAGGAATGTTGATTTTAATTGAATAAGTTTAATTTACCATTTCAGCCTTTCTTAAAAGATCTGTATTGAATTTGTATCCACAACATAAGAGGGTAATTTATTCCAATTTTACAATATGTTAGGCAAAGAAGCTTCCTTAAATGTTGTAATGCATCTACTTCCCACATGTTTCATACCATTATTTCTTGTATTGCCTTGCATCTTAAATAGTTCTTGTGTGGCTATTGAACTGTTTCAATAGCTTGAAGATTTTTGGTTAGGTCTCTGCTGTCTGCACTTTCCACTTTTTCACTGAAAATAAGTAACTCTTTGAGTCTTTTTTTTTTCACAATGCTTATCCCACAATTTGATGAGAGAGAGAGAGAGAGAGAGAAGAGAGAGAGAGAGGAGAGGGAGGGAGATAGGGAGACAGACAGAGACAGACTCGCACATGTGAACAAGCTCAAGAATGAGCACATACATACATACATTAGGTCAAATCATGTGTTCTGAATATTAGAGCATTTAACAACACAATATCCAGAATTTTATTATGTCTGTAGACTTGCAGGTTAGTAAAATTAGGAATGGTAACCACATTAGCATTTTCACACACTATTTTATCCACTGAAAATCTCCATCTCTGAGAGCGTTCCACTTGGATGTTCCCTAAGGAAAGCTGAGAATGTCCCAGTGGAAAGGTTCGTGATATCTAAAGCAGGATAATATACTGCACCAGTGCAGCATGGTGATATACCACATCTGTGCAGCATGGTGATACACCACACTAACACAGCTGGTTATATACCACACTGACAGCTGGTTATATACCACACTGACAGCTGGTTTTCAGTTGTACACCAGTACAGCAGGGATCTTTTGTTCCTGCTGTGTCATAATTGTGCTTGAGAGGTACTGGAATAGATTTTTATTCTGCCTAGTGACCAAAGAAAGTACTCCTAATAACTCTCAAAAACCTTTCAAAACCTATACTTGGTATTACAGGGCCAGTCAATTAGTGACCTAACTCAGCTGATAATTTCCTGATTAGATAGTTCCACTGACTGCCACTAGATGGTGGCACTAAAATCAACACCAGGTCCTCAGCCATGTCCAATCACTTTCCTCCTGACCCATGTCATGATGATTGGGCATGCTTGAGGCTAGATCAATTAAGTACTGTACTGCTATCGTTCTCAGAAACCTAGGTACTAATGGCACTTACTAGGGCAGTGTGTATGCAGTATATTTAAACAAAATAATGTGCCTCATAAAAAACCAGTTGCGATGATGCAAAGTTCCCACCGTCAATTTTATTTTGGTTTGTGCTTTAGCCTTGACCTGTTGCTTTCATGATTTCTAGTTGATTGGTTTCAGGACCTAGGCATTTGTGTTTTCTACTTCTACTTCGATATACACAATTATCACTATGCAGACTGAGTCTTTGTTTACTGCCTCAATTCTCACAGGTGACTGGTTTACTGGTCATGACTCAGATCAGGAAGCAGTAAACTACTTTTTAATGCAGCCAGGTAGGATGTCTTGCAGAGGTCAGTAGCTCATACACTCACCCTCTCTGCTTCCAGCATTGTATCTATTAGGTCACTATCAATCTTGGTTGTGTTCAGACTGCTCTGTGTGTGGTAGGGGGGCTTCAAACCCTGCTCAAACATTTGATTTTGCAATCCTCTTATAAACGGCTGCTAGATATTTATGACATTCACGTAAATACTTGTGCTTGTTAACTCAGCCTTAGCAGTGCTTTCACTGGATTCTCTGTTTTTAGAATATCATTTAGTTCATTTGGTCCAGTCTACTTTAATTGAATCTTCAAACACTGGTAAAGACTTCACTTGAATCTCACTTTTGAATACTTAGGCTTCTTTGTTTTAGCAGGTAAAGGTTTGTCTTCCAAACCCCATCCTCTTGCAATGGGCCTTTAGTAATTGCAATCTTTGCCCAGTGTGTTATGTTGTGTGCTGAATTAGACTTAGAGCAAAATACTGTTATCAGTTAATTCATGTAGTATGTGTATTATTTATTTGCATGTGTGTGTGTGTGTTACGTTCATTTGTTAGCATAACTCAGGGAGCAATAGGAGGAGCTAATGGTATAATTTTCACCCTTTTCTCGTGGAGCCCCTTGTGGTTCCCTGAAGTTACTACACTGATACAGTGCCATATTACTGTTGCTATCAGTTGCGGAGTTCTTATTGGTCAACCGGGGACCACGAGCCAGAACTTGGCCCCCTCAGAGAGAGGCACAGGGAGCAATGGCACTATTGAAAACCTTTTATGTAGTCATTTATGTCTGTCATCACCAAGGGAAGATAGCCAGAAAGTCAGCGAAGCAAAACAAACTACTGCTTGGTTAAAAATAAGATCACAGCCTCGTAACCTGGGCACACTACACCCAATCACCTCCCACCCCCCAGATGAGGGGTAGCACTAATGAGCGAGAGTGCTAGTTGCATGAAGTGTTGCTTGTTGGGTCTCTTTCTAGGGAAGTTATTTTGATCTTTTAGAATGTAGAGTGCACAAGTTAACCAGACAGTGGTCTGTTTTGATTCGCCTACCTTTCTGGGTCCTTTCTCGGTCGATGGTAATTATGACAGACTTTAAATGTAAAGTGCTCATAGGCCATTACTCCCTGCGCCTCTGAGGGGACCAGGTTCTGGCTCGTGTTCCCTGGTATGCATAAGGACTCCTGTGACTGATGACCCCAAACTAATATAGTACATATCAGTTCAAATAGCTTCAGGAAGCCTCCCCAGAAAATGGCATTTCATTACATTCAATGCTGGTTTTTATCATAGTTTGGTGGGGAAAGTGTATTAATTTTCTTCTCTGTTGAAGTCAGTGGCTCTGGTGTTGGAGTCCTTGCCCCCAGAAACCATGGATTGAAACTGGCTTAGTTGCAGAGTTCAGCTGTTGGTCCTCCTCCTTTCCTGGGTAATGAGACATTTCAACTTGAAGCATTCTTAGAGGTCTTAGTCTGGTTAACATTTTACCCTTTTGTTGGAGTCAGTTTCCAGACTGAACAGTTCATTTCTACAGATTGGGGGGTATTGTTTATGAACCAACTTGGTTCAACTACATCTTGATGTTTTTTTATTTCAACATCAAGTCCAGTTCATCACTCCATTAGTAGCAAATAATGCTTAAGTACTCCAAAGTTCTGCCTGTCACCTCTCTGCTGTTCAGGTTTTAGGAGACTTAAATCTTTTCCTCTTGAGGGTTGGAGGCTGGGTTTCTGAACCTGACCCTGCTTTGCTTTAGGTTGTTCAGCCCCTGTCTCTTGACTGGCAGACAATCTTCTGTTTATCTGGGGAAATTTATTTCTGTAGGTCCACTGTTCTTGAGTGAAATTAGGCATCACATGTGAGCTTGGTGGGTGACAATGTTGATGTTTTAATGTCTTTTATGCCCCCATTTCCAGATTTATTGGGATTGGTTCTCTAGGAGCTATGTCTCCTAGGGATGAATGTTTTGTTTCTGCTCAATAGGCCAACTCCTTAGCTTCAGTCTTCACAGTGTCTTTTGCGGCTGGGGTTGCTGTAGGACATCAAGGCTTCCTCTGTTTCTCTTTTGGAAACCACCTTAAAACAGCTTGTGTACAATCTCTTGATATGTTCTGGGTTTGCACTGAACCTTATTTCAGCTTGAGTAATACTTTATTTAGCATGAAAATTGCTTTCTTAATGCTTGTATAATGTTTATTTTAAACATATAAGTACATATCTGAAAAACAGGATGAAACTGAGAATAGACAAGAAAGAATAACATTGGGAACCAAGCTAGATCAATTCAAAAATAGGTGAGTTTGAGTCAATTGTCAGACTGCCACATGGCTCTGAAGTGTGAATTATACAGCAGACAAGTGCCACTGCCTGCACAATGTCTGCATTGTGATGTTGGTACCATAGGAGACAAAGGATTTCTTCTTGATCATCCTTATGCAGTCAAACCATGTTGGGTTTTGGAAATATGCTTCTGATATTCACTAGGAGTTATATCTAGTTCTAGCCAGCTGTTTTTTTAGAATGTAGGCCTCCATTTGAGTCATTCACAACTTCAACTCTGCTCTTGGTTACTACAAAGAATATTTCCTTGTTCTAGGCGCGCTCTAATACAGAGAGACGTTCATTATGCTGCCACTTTCTGGATCTTCTTTTTCATGGAAGTGCAGCCTGGGTGCATCTGTAGAATGGTCTCATTGGTAACTTTCCTTTTCTTGCTCGAGTTTCCCAGGGAAAACTATTTTATATTTCTAATGTGAACAAATAATAATATATTTTTGTTTACCTGCAAACCTCCCGTGTTGTTTAAATTTGGTTTAAAATATTTTCCAGTACAGTATAGCCATGTCTCCACTGGTTTGTCACAAGAACCCAGTTGTTTACAGATATCTACCCAATTGAGGAAGGTTGTGGTTTCCTATTTGTTTCCCTTTGGTAGAGACTTGCCTTGAGGGAGGGAGCAAGACAGCTCGTGCTTTTGTTTCATGCAAAGGGTAGTTAAGTGTGGGCCATGAGATCCCACTTCTGGCTGACAAGTAAGTCAGAGTGTACTGATATGAATTGGATTACAATGTAGAATTCGAGAATACACATAGAAACAAGTTTTGTAATCTTGACCTGACGGCTACTGTAATAAAACAGGCAGAGCTCAGTTGGAACGTTTTTTAATTTGATGTCATTGACCCCTTAATACAGTACTTGATCTTGACTACATGTCTCAGAAGCCTGACCTTGGTCAGGCTCCCTGATCTCCCCATAGGATTTCTTCCACAGCAACATCTGAAGGTAGGGGTATTGCATTATTCACGAGGTGGACAACGCATTCTCAATGAACACTTTTGCCCATTTCTTAAACTTTGATGAAATTATTGAAACTATATACCCCCACTATCACAAAACCCAAACATTGAAATACAAATTCAAGCGTGTTATGTAAAAATACTTGTTTAAATTTTTCATGTGGTCTTTGGGCCACAAACTTGAACAAGTGTACTTGACACTTCTTCACTATATTTATATACTTGACCCTATACTTTGTTCAAGTACTGTACACGTAAATCATTTGGATGATTGATCGAGCATTGACAATTTGAAATAACTCCTCGAGTTACTTCGGTCAGTAGACCCAGATGTTACTTTCTACTAGCAGTGTACTAGAACATGTATGATGGAAATATAGTTCAAAGAATATGCAGAATGTTTTGCTTGAGTCTTTGCAGAGCTGGGTGTACTATTTGGCCTTAGCTCCTGAGCTGTGTGCAGGCGATGAGTCACAATAATGTGGCTAAATTAAGTTGACCAGACCCCACACTAGAAGGTGAAGGGACAACGACGTTTCGGTCCGTCCTGGACCATTCTCAAGTCGATTGTGACTTGAGAACCGACTTGAAAATGGTCCAGGACGGACCGAAACGTCGTCGTCCCTTCACCTTCTAGTGTGTGGTCTGGTCAACATCTTGAGCTGTGTGCTGCAGCTGTTGAATAAGGATGCATACATAAATAATTGATAGGACAGTACATAAATAATTGATAGGACGCATACATAAATAATTGATAGGATATCCACAGCTCCAGTGCTGCTGGGCATCATAAACATTTTTGTTTTTTCCAAGCTTGGAGTAGCTATCACTTTTTTTTTTAACAAATTCAGCTGTAAGAATGATTTTTTTTTTTTTGACATTATGGAAATGGTATGAGCCAAGTAAGAAACATTTGAGGCCGGGAAAGTGCGACACATGGCATATGGAGATGAACACATAATAAAATAGGATTGTTATTGTAATGTGTTAAGTTACAAAATGTACAAAATTCATTTGATGAAATGTAAAAAAAAAAGTCAAAGGTGACTTACTTTCCATAGTTTGAAATCAGAATTTAATTGTAGTATTTCTTAATATGATTTGAAATTTACATGAAAAGGCAATAAGATTTATTCAGGTTAGAAGGATATGTATGATAGCTGATTCATTATAATTATGCAATGCTATCTGTGGTTGTGAACGTTGGTGTGAGAGAAGACGATGTGTCAGTCTGTTGTGGGTTATTGTGCTATGTTTAGTAACTGGACTTCAAGCTACCTTGACAGAAATAATTGTTCTCTAAAATTAATAGCATTTTGGGCTAAATTGATAACAGGATATAAAATTAATTTAAATGGTACTGTAGTACAATATATTGAATTAATCCATGAAACTACATGAACAATAAATTCTTTCCTGGGCTCAGCATCAGTTCTAGTTGCATTCTCTATGAAGTCTGTAATTGTTTTGGTCCAGGTAGATCCTCTGTTGCACACCAATGCAATATATCTACAATTTTTGTTAACTTCACATATGTACAGTACAGTACTGTATATCCAAACCTTTGGTGCATTATTTTTGCAAATAAGGAATTTCTATCTGTCTATTGGTCCAAAAATTTTCTTTTTTTTATGATGTTCCTTGCCACATTTTCTATAAATAAAATGTTAGTTTAACAGTTTTAATACAAAAACTATAATGTAGAGTGAATACTAATTGTATATACAGTATTATGTCAACATGTATGAAAAGTAAGAATTTATTTGTGATCGAGTAGAAAAAATAAAGGTACAGTACTTTATATAAGTCTTTGTGGAGCCAAAAGTGCATCTTAAAACTATTTGCGGCTGAGTAAATAATTACATTATACATGTGTGTTGTAAATGACCGTAATGTGTATTTTGACTTGTGTTTGCCTGATACATATACTGTACTTAATGCACATGACAATGTAAAACTAAGTTTAGATGTCTGTGAATGACTGTGGTGTTTGATTTGCACAGAGGTCATAGCACTACATATATGCTTCAAGATATGTAGCACTTTACAGGATGCTGTAAAGAAGCAGGACTGATGCTCATTTTATTATTTCCAGTGTTCATTCAGAATATACATATGAAGTACTGAAGTCATTACTTGCTATTGATTGTTCTGTCACTTGTTACGAAGAAAATGTGTTTTGAAATCAACAGTCTATTATTTGTTTTTGAAACTTGTACAGTAATTATATAATATCCATTGTTGCCTTTAAGTGTTCTGTGAAATTAATGAGTAATTTTGTATATTTTGCGATATGTAGCTCCTTGTAGACATAAATGAAGACTGTATTATATGTGGACTGCAAACTTCTAGTTGAGACAGTTTACGAGAATGTAAGGAATGACGACTGTTTGTAAATCTGGGCTATCTTATAAATATCCCATGTTGGCTTTGTAAGATCTGTTGCAAATTATTATGAATATATTGTAAATAAGCTTGTATATGGAGAATAAATAATAAATTATTTAAGCAAATAAAGTTTTATTTGAGTTAAAAGGCATAAATTACACCCTATGACTAAATCAAGTCAGCCTCCTCAAACATCCCCTTTAATGTCTAATAGGTTGACTTAAGTGGCTTCACAATGAATCTTGGCCAGGGGGATTTGCTAGGAATCCTGGCATAGCGTTTTTCAACAATATATATTTTCATAATGCTATTTTGTATACAATATTTCAGGTAGATTAGGCATTTCCTTTTGCATTTAGGCAAGGTTTTGGTGTGTTTCTGGGAGGTCTTCCTCAGTAGCTTCTTGAGCTAAGCACTTGTCCAGCCAAGCCTTTTGGAGGTACTATACCAAGCCTCCAAGAGTTGGGACCTGATTCTGGCTTTATTAAGCAAGGAAAGCCTAGGGATGAGAAACAAACTCAAAACCAATATAAAAAAAATACAAAAGCTGTTTAAAGAAAATTAAGTACCTGTACTGAAGTAACGAATCAAACAATTATTGGTGTGGTATAAATAATTGTGAGGCATCTAACTGCCATCTGGTGGTAGCCTAGGGCACTAGGGCCCCCAGTTAGCCTGCCCCCTCATTCACTTGCCTGGTCACAGCAAAGAGCACACAACCTCTGAAGGACCCCTGTGCTCTTCTTCATGCTTCAGCTAAGTGTTGTTGTATCAACCCATCGTCCTAATAGAGTGCCACATTTTGACGTGTACTCTACTCGAGACCAAAAATTCATACTAGAAAATGGAAGTGGCTTGCAAAATTGACATACTGTACTGTTTTCTGTCTTGGGGTCCTTTGGTAGCATAGGATAGGGCACTTTAGAATGACATTTTCTTTATGTTGGGACAGGATAGTAGTTCTAATGCTCTAAAGGATTAGTTCTGCTAGGGGTCATTGGTTTGTTATTGTTAACTTTCTTTATGATTGTTTAATGTAACCCACATGTGCTGTAAGTTGCTCAATCTGTCCTTCAGAGTTCCCATTCCTGTCAATTTGCTTGTATTTCCCCTTGCCTCACTAGAAATACCTGTTCTGAGGGGTTTGGGTTTCTCCACTATGAGCCAACTCCTTGAGTCGCCTAACTCTTTGGTAGTGCATAGGGCCTGTTATAAAATAAATAATAAATTTTTATTCAGGTAAAAGTACATACATAAAAGATGAGTTACGAACAGAATACAGTATTGGATTTCTAGAGCTAGTACATGCTATGCCTAAATCTACTAAAATGAACAGCATTTCATGTTCTTCATTATGAGGCCTATTGATAGGGAGTGTAGTTGTGTTGTGATGACACCTGCACCCTGCACATGTAGGAGCCTAGTGCTTTCATTGAAGGTGCCTACGGGCTCACCATAGCCCGTGCTACTTGGAACTTTTTGTTCCAGATAGCGAATCTTAAACAACAAACAACATTGAAGGTGCACTTGGGTTGAGTCTTTCTCTACCGGGTATTGGTGTTCGGGGTACATAGTTTGTAGAGAAGAGATGCTTTTCTCATGCCTGGCGTGTCTGCCTGTCAGTGACAGTCTGGGTGGTTGGTTTTCCTCACCCCTGCCTCTTTTTACATTCGTGGTCAGGTTGTTATCCCTCTATTCCCATATTTAACTGGTCACTGTTGCCTTTCCACCTATTGATGAGAACCACTTTCTTCCTACCCTGGCAGGCTTCTGCTGGCCCTCTGCCCTTGTGGCCGCCTCAATGGCGATTTTTTACCCTAGTTTCTCATTATAGCCCCGGTGTTTTAGGACTTAAAGGAGGCTGGTGCTCCATGGTTCCTTGTGTGCCTATGCTTTTTTTCACCAGATGTGGCAGTCACAGCTGCTGATGGGAGGCCTTACAGTACCTTTGTTGTTGCAACACCAGTAACTTCGCTTGTGCTACTAGTAACTTTGTTATGACACTATAGTTTCATCGTTGGGGCTATGGTGATGTGCTTTATAAGACTTGGCTATTACCATCTGAAGGGATAAGGCCATGACGATGTCTGCTATACTGCCTAATAAACAAATACACTTAGTTCATTAAGGTTTGAACTTTTCTGTTATTCAACCTCACGTGTACAGTACACGATAAGTTTTGTCAGGGACTGGAAGCTTGCGCATATATATTCAGTATACTTTAGGCTTGTATGGAGGTCCTCCCATGGTCGAACTACTGACCCTAGGATTCAGCAGCCCAACAACTAGTGGCCTGTATTCCTAAGAAAGGTTAGCATTGCTTACTTTATAAACATTATTTCCTGCCAAATTACAATATAATTAGTAAGTTAACGGTATTTAATCAATTGTATGTAGCATTCTGTATTTGTTGTTGAAGCGGCATTTCCCACAACAGCCAGTTTCCAGCTCCAATGCAATACTATGGGTGAACAGAGGCATTATACTTTCAGGAAACGTGGTGACAAACACTACTGTAGTTTTAGTGGAAAATCAAAAGGTTTTGATTTCAGGTAACTGTGTCATCTTATTAAAATACTGGGAATTATAATATATAACTGAACCATCAGTCTAGAGTTGTTGGGTAGTGAGCAGCGCTGCCGCTCTTGTCCGGCCACAGCACGCCCCGCCGGCGGCCCTCAGTCTGGGACTGTGTCCCGTGGTGGGCGGTGTGCCCCACGCTGCGTCTTATACAAAAAATGCCACTTATCTACAGGCAAATAACCACTTCAACCTGCCCTGAATATCCTTAAATTAAAAGTAAGAGATTTTTTTTCTGTTGATACGGACGTGAATGACTACTGCTAGGTTAAAGTCTTGCTCTATTCACTCTAATCTATAACATACCATCATCTCTTAACTTCATCCTTTCTCATGTGTTTCCCTTTTGGTTTACAGGAGATGGTTACGACGCCGGCAACAGGTTAGTACATAAACACAAGTAATTGTTACATCTTGTATAATCTCGAGCCTGACAGATCTTCCTTCACTATATCCTTGTGTGGACTCGTTCTCCAGTCATAGCAGCGAGCTGTACATCGCTATCCTCAGAACAGCTCAACTGGTAAATATACTTGTTTCTGTAGCTATAGTCATAATAACGGTTGGTCTACCGAGTTTACCTGCCTCGCTGTCCGTGTTTAGTTGGACACTTCAGTGTGATCGATGGATCTGTTAATTCGTGTTTACACCTCGTCTTCCTTACGTTTCACCAGAGTTGTTGCCGAGGTAGGGGGGGGGGGCTATGAGGCAAGCGTTGACGGAGAGGTCATCTTGATTTCGGGGCTTTTTAGTGTCCCCGCGGCCCGGTCCTCGACCAGGCCTCCACCCCCAGGAAGCAGCCCGTGACAGCTGACTAACACCCAGGTAACTATTTTACTGCTAGGTAACAGGGGCATAGGGTGAAAGAAACTCTGCCCATTGTTTCTCGCCGGCGCCTGGGATCGAACCCCGGACCACAGGATCATAAGTCGAGCGTCGTCCGCCGACCGGCTCCCTCTGTCATAGCAGAGGGAGAGGGGTGTGGAGGTTGCGTGCTAGGGGGAAGGTGGGGAGATTATGGTGGGGTGTTGATGTTATGGAGAAGGTAAGGTGGTGTGGGGTGAGGAGTGTATTATGGGAAGTGGGGCGAGGCTTGTCAGTGGTCCCCATTTGGTCACCATTTGGTCCGGGAGACATCTCCCGTCACGCAGGGCGCAGTTGCGCCTCCACAGATCTCCAGTATCATCTCTTGATACTGGTAATGGCTTAAAAGGGCCACCACTTACGGGCTATTCATGCCCGTGCCACCTTTTGGGTGGCTTAATCTTCATCAATCAATTGTCAATGGTAATCCATTGTCAAAGGATTACCAAAGGTGCCAAAGGTTTACCGAGGTGTCATTATGGACTAAATGTGGTCTAAGGTGTTGAATTAAGGAAACGTGATCTGTGATGAAAGTGTAACCAGTATGTGATAAACCAGCCTTTGCGATACGTGCAGTTTGCCTGAAGGTTTTCCCTCCCAATGACTGCACAAATGGTGATGCTGAAAGATGCGGCACTCTGTGGCGCATCAATGTTCATAATTTGTCAAAGAATAAAAGATAACGATGTCTTTCTTGGTACCAGTGGTTGTGGTTTGTGGCAAGTCAGCCTGGGGGAGTGACTTGGGTAAGGCGTGCTGAGGAGCTATTTAGGAGAGGAATGGCTCATACTTGTTACGGGAGACATCTCCTGTCCACGAGGCTAACCATAGCCCGTGCTTCTTGCCCCGCTCCTGTGCCAGGTAAGTTACGGGCTCGCCATAGCCCGTGCTACTTGGAACTTGTTCAGAGTAGATGAATCTATAACAACAACATCAGACTTGTTTAGGTTGGCTTGGTGTGGTGGCCCGAAGGGTGTATGCTGGTGTTGGATCATGTGGCAATTTACTGACATAGAGGGGATGGCGTACCAAATGAGACCATCTCATCTGACGAATCGGCTGGATCAGAAACATCGGTGTATCTTAAAAGTTTAGTAGCAGCAGGTCCTGCAGACCTATTAGTAGGTGCAGCGAGCACATTCTCTTTGGGTGGATCTGTATGAGCTGCCTTCGGATGTTCTGACGTCTTATCCTGGGCCAAGTTAATTTGGTGCCTGGATACTTTACAAGTACGCAGGTTCAATGATGTCTGGGTGAATTAATTCGATATCCCCACCGTGGTATATAGTCTCTGCTTCAACGTACCATCTGGGCCGCTCAGACTCCTGGTCCTGCGTCTTCTTATTTCAGGAGAGCTCATGAGATTGATGGTGTCGGTAACTTAGATGTAAATGGAATGTCTTCGGTGGGGACGATCAGCGGTGAGTCGTTAGATGGAGTCGGCTTGGCAGGTGAAGCCAGGCCTAGGTGCAGACTTTTTGGGAGGACACGTTCTGGGTCTGATGGAAGGTCACCAGCAGTTGGAATAGAGGGTGCATGTGGAGTATCGGTGGTGGGTGATTCTGGTGGCACGATGGTAGATTGTTCAGCTGTGGCAGCCGTGGTCAGGAGATCAGCAAGTGCAGCAGCGCTGGGGTGATAGACTTCCTCCGGTACTGTAAACATCGGGAGGCCGTTTGCAGCGAAGAGTACATAAAGGATTCTCACGAATTCTTATCTAGTCAGTAATTTTGTCAGCAGGAAATGTTAAAGCAGTCAGCATAAAATGTTAAAGCTGTGGTCAGTGGAAGTAGCCGGCAACTGCCGTGGCGAAGCCTGGGTCGATGATTGGTCGGAGTAAGGTGGTGGCGACGGCCGGGTCTGTGAGTGGCTGGAGGGCTGGCTGGCGGGCTGCGAGCTGGGCCCCCATTGGCTGGGTTGCTGTGCGGCGGCCGCCCCTCCTCCTCACGGGAGCTCAGAAAATTGCTCTTTGGTTTGCACCAGTGTTGCCGAATTGGACTATAAGTAGCGAATTGGGCTACTTAGACAATTCTATAACCAATGTTCCAGCGATGTGTAAATATTTCATTCAAAATGATCTGCTACCAGAAATTTTAGCCAAATATCCCCAGTTTGCTAACTGTAGGTAGTAACTGAGTGATTGTAAGCTATCCACCGCTGCCCACTGGATGGGGGGCGGTGTGCAGGACAAACATATAAATTGACACTAGCTCTCCACATATGTCAGTTGCTTAATTTAGAAACCTGTATTTGAGGTCGATCTCGAACCCATTGTTGATGTGACGACTTGTATTGAATTTTGTAACTAGCTCATCAAGATTGTAACTTGCTTAGCTAATGAATTGTGGGGCTCAGTCCCTGAGCCCATTATGTGCCTCTGTAACCCTTTCCACTACCGCCCACAAGATGGGTATGGGGTGCATAATAAATGAACTAAAACTAAAAACTTTTAAGAGCCCTGTGCAACGAAATTTTAAATTTCGCAAATTGCAAATTTTTGGGCTAATTTAAAAGCAATTTGGGCTACTAATGTTACTCGATGATAAATATGCTTTTATAATTATTAACATCTTTATTGACAATTACAATTTTGCCTAATCTGAGGATTTCAATTCTTATTAAAGTGAGGATAATGCTAGTATTTATTGTTACACAGGACAGAGGGTCACACAAAAGACAGCAATTCTAAACTGTAGGCGGAAGCACATATATATATCATGGTTACAATCAATATTTTAATGTATGAATGTGAAAACAACTTTCTATTGTGCACTGCCACACAAGGGCAGGGATGGGTTCATAAGTGATGCAGCTTAGAAGTAATATAAATAAAATTGGTCTTCATTCTTTAAAATGGACAAGCAAATTTTGGATAAATTGTTAGGATGTCGTCCAGAACAGAGTCAATGAAATAGTTACAGTTGGTAGTACAATAGGCCAGGAGGTATAAAGTTTTTTACGGTTTCACATTCAACAGTATCGTGTTCTAGTGAATGCATTAAAGGTTTATCACAGAGTTTACAATCTGAATATTCGGGAAGTGGCTCAGCCTCGCTAACCTGCCAGATGTGCCTATAGTAAAGGCGAATTTGCTCAATGACTACATCACATTGCCTGGTTCGGTTACTGTGCTGACCATACAAATACCTATTACAAAACTTGCCATAGCTTTTAATACTTCAGCTTTCAGGTCTCTGGGCATTTCTTAGTTCTTCTAAATCTCAATTAATTTCTTTAATATGTATGTTTCTAATAATTGCATTAGATAGCCCAAAGTCATAATCAGTTCTTTCCTGCAAGCCTCATTGGTCAATCGATCTACAAAGTCATGTTTTCCAACTCCAACATGGGATGGGATCCACACAAATTTTATACAATAGTTATTATCATTGGCAAAAATTACATTCCATTTAATGTTACAAGCTACTTCAGACATACATTGTGATGGGTTATTTAAGGACTGCAGAGCACTTTTAAAATCAGAAAATAACGCCACCACCATTGAGCT
Organism: Procambarus virginalis; assembly: GCA_020271785.1. NCBI lineage: Eukaryota > Metazoa > Arthropoda > Malacostraca > Decapoda > Cambaridae > Procambarus > Procambarus virginalis. Next base: position 11,107,297 of record WNGS01163947.1, on the reverse strand, counting down.
TAAGGTACCCGGTGGCTAGATGAATACCCACTAGCTCGGTCTGTCGTGCTTGACCAGTTGTTCAGTCTGTGTACTAGTCATGATCATTTCATTCCCTTTATATACTGCACATGCACAACCTGCACTACCAGTGCCTAACTGCACAGCCATCAGTAAAAGCATAGGATTCAGTCGGTTTGAGATGCATTCCATTTGTCTACTACTAACACAGAACAAATTAAGTTGACCAGACCACACACTAGGTGAAGGGACGACGACGTTTCGGTCCGTCTTGGACCATTCTCAAGTCAGAAGTTATTTTCAATGTCTCTGTGGCTCATTTGGGCACTCAGTTTCCACCTCTGTCCCCTAGTGCGTGTGTCCCATGTGTTAGTCTCTTTATCTACCCTATCAATTCCTCTGAGAATCTTGTATGTGGTGATCATGTCCCACAAACTCTTGTCTCCAAGTGACGTGAGGTTAAATTTCCTTAATCTCTCCTCGTAGCTCATACCTTAGCTTTGGTGGGGCAGGAGGTGGGTGTGTGTGTGTAAAAATAAATAACATGCGCTTGCCATTAAGGAGTTCGTTAAAACATATATTGCACATTATTTTAACTTTCAACCATTTGTAACATCGTTGTATATCTGATAGTGGAGGAGATAAGGGACCTTATCTTCGTAGTCGACAACTTGTACCGGTACCCGTATCTCTGGCTCCGTCAGTAGTGAGGACCGCAGCATCCCGGCCACCAGAGGCTCTCCTACACGTTACCACACACCAAGCTCCATATTGGCTCCCCTGCGTTATTGTGCTCATATAGACTGGCTACATTGTTAGTAGGACTAGTTCTGGTGAAGACTTGTCATTTAAAGTTTTTTTTTTTACACTAGTATTAAGGTTAACTTTGTAAAATGTCTTTTTATGTTTGAAACTGTGGATTCTCCTTGTTCAAAATAGCAGATGCGTATGACAGTGCGAATAGTCTGGAATGGCAATAACTAATTAGTACATGGGTAATGTGTTGGCATTAGTGTGGCACTTGGTGGCATGCTTCGTGTTGACAATACTTGAGCGTGTAGGATTTCAGGGGCAAAAAGAATTATCTGCAAAAATTCGCTGTTACTTTTTTTTTTAGTTTAATGAAAACTTTGTACGTCTATATGATGCAAAGTATAGTATTAGTTACAGATTAGACACGTCTGGTGTACTTAACATTCATGCAAATTTTTTTTTACCAAACTATTGGTGGCGCTATAAGATAATGCTATTTTTCTCTTTATATGAAATACTTTGAAACGGTACTTCTTTCCATAATTGATATCCCCCCCCCCACCTCTCTGGCCTCACATGTTGATATTTTTGCAATTTGGCCTCGTAACTCATCTTTTCCAATCTTTCTTTCTAAATAATCTCTCCTCTAAATAATCTGGCTGTGTATTTTCAAAGTTGAGTATAAATCTCATTTCCTCTTTCCTTTCTTAGATGTAAATGTTCAAAGATCTGCGTTTAGCCTCTGTCTACCGCAAGCCTATGTTCAATGGTATGTACATTCATTTTTCTACCATCCTCCTCCAAGAAACGTGTTCTCGTCGCTGTATCTGATTATATGTATATCATACAAGAATCTGATTGTGTATCATACACATTCAAGAACGTTTATGCAGATCCAATTTTGTAGATCTTTTCTACCATGGTGCATATATACTTGTATTACATGACAGAATTATATTGGTTTAACCCTCAAAATTCAGGCCTCGTGACAAGCACTAGGCCTCCGGTCCATGAAGCCTCATGGTAAGCTGCAAAAGAAATAAAAAGCAGCAGCTCATTAATTTTAAATGTATAGCGTTATTTTCCTATCTGTTGTCAAATGCATGCGTGTTGCATTTAAATATCTTTTAATAAGTTGTTCCAAATGTTTATTACTAAATGAAAACCAGATATTAATCATTCTTGGCTTGCAAGACATGTCAAATAAGTTCCATTCCGGCATGGAAATATTTGCCTATAATTTTAAGACTGTTTCATGTTATGTTAAGCATTGAGAAGTTAAAGTATTATTGTTAAGTGCATCTTTTATAATTCTGGGACGAGTTCTCTAACCTTGTATACTTTATTTACATACTATGTTCGGGTGTCTGTGCCCCTACCTACGTGGAATAGGTATACAAGTATAGCTATTAAGGTCACTTAACATGTATCTCTGCACATGCACACCATAGGCTGCAATTCGCAGTTGCACAATTCTAGCAACTCGTAGTTGCAACCGCGAAGCTACCCCAAAAAATTCGGCAGCTTCAGTTGCAAATTACTAGCAACTGCAGTTGTAACAATTCCACGCATCTTGTAGTTGCAAATATGTATTATTAATATTTAAAATTATTGAAAAGTTATATCGCCTATGGTGTTTTGTTTCACCCGACGCACACATAGTATTTTTTGTATACCTTAAATCACCTCTCATGTCTTCTCTACTAAAGATTGAATGCGTTCGATCTTATTAACGGACTTTGTACAATTTATTTCAAATTTTTGATATGTTTGTTGCTCGGAGCTTAATGCTCCAATAAAACTGCAGTATTCTATTATAGGACAAATTAATGAATTGAACAGTGTGATAATGACTGTCCTAAATCGAAAACTTTACAAATGAATCTCAATATTGTTGTATTTATTTAAATCTGCACGATGCTTGTAGCTCCACATCAGTTTTTCTTAACTTCAACGCTTTTTTTAATAGGCTTTTTCACATTTATTTCCAACAGAAACATGTATGCATCATGGTAGAAAAGTTCTACAAAATTGTATCCGCATGAACGTTCTTGAATGATACATATAATCAGATTCTTGTATATTACATATAATTAATACATTTATTACTTCATTAATTGTATTTCACATTTATTAACATAACAAATTTTCTACTTTAAACCACTGAACCAAAGGAGTTTAAGTCGTCTTTGTAATGTCGCTTACTGGTCCTGCAACTTGGCTTGACAGTTTATAGTGTTTGAGCGTAAGTGTTGATATCGCACAGCATTGTTCATTCAATGGCATTTATGTAGTCTTTCCATTGTCGTCGTTAATTGTTTTGTCGTTTGGCTCATTTGTAAATTATTATTGGGTCTTTGCAGGTCGAAGTGTTAGTGCAAAATGATCAGTTTGAGGCACATCAGGTGAGTACCATCGTGTCTGTGGCCATATTACCTCTGATTGGCAGGATTGTCTTTGAGTGCTAGTTGTGCCTGCCGTAATGTTACATTTGTTTGTATAATGTTAATTCTTTGTAACGATGACGTTACGTGTTTGCGGCTGTTCCTGTATAGTTAATTGAATCTTACCTACGTTTGTGTAAATGTTTGATGTTTCAAGAAATGTCAGTGTATGGGCAGCTGTTGTATCAGTGGTAGGGGCAGCTGTTATTGTCAACGGTTTGTGGTACTACAGTTATCTATCTGTTTGTCCATACCACTGTGAGAGGATTCTGTCCGTTTACTTTCGCAAAACTAAATAATACGAATGAATAATAATTTAAAGTAATATTTTCTAGTGACATGATTTTTTTTCGTCTACTAATTACCATAGTTTTAAATTTGATTTAAATTATTTATTAAGCAAAATTTTCCAGGATATGTCCTTAAATACATGATAGGGTAAGAAGGTTATGCAATAGTATTGCACAAGTAATCGCTCTGGCGTCCCCCATAGAGCGTTGCTGGCAGTGGTTGTGCTCATCGCTTGCATCATTGTGTTCGGTACTCGTCTCATTCCGGCTTCCTTGATCCCTGTTGGGATCGGCATTAATTACTCTACGCATCTGGAAGATGTTCAGAGCTGCAGGTGTAAGCTACAGAAGTTGAATGGCGGACCGTTGATGGCTCAGCAGCTCGACTTGGAGCTACCTAGCCTCAACGCCACGACCTCTGAGCTCCTGGCTCGCCATCACCCAAATCTGCCTGTTGACCTTCTGTACAAGACGAGTGAGAAGTTGTGCTGCTCTTTATTGCCTTCGCTCGTCAGGTAAGTGTTGGCTTTGTTGGCTAAGTGTGGACACGATTCCTGGGAGTTAGTTTAGTTCATTTATTATGCACCCCATACCCATCGCGTGGGCGGTAGTGGAAAGGGTTACAGAGGCACATAATGGGCTCATCAGGGACTGAACCCCACAATTCATTTAGCTAAGCAAGTTACAATCTTGATGAGCTAGTTACAACATTCAATATAAGTCGTCACATCAACAATGGGTTCGAGATCGACCTCAAGTGAACAGTTCAATTTAAGGTTTATTACATGAAGCGATGGAAGTAAATTTTGGGAACTTTGTATAGTATATGTATATGGCTGTATCCATGTTTTATGCTCGAGCATCACAAGGTCCACCCATAATTATAACTAAACAAGGGCTTTTAACTGTAGAAACTTAACAAATGATATATAGCTTATAAAGGTTTCCATTAGTACAGAAATTGAAAAAAATGGAAACTTGAGATGTAGGTATATCTTGTACCCCTCCCATATCAATCACTGATTAAATGAAGCTTTATCTGCCTTGTCCGAATCATCTTATTGAACAACACCTATGCGAGATGGTATCTATACACAGGAGATTCTGAAACTCTTGCTCTGTGCACTTATCAAGGAAGATTATGACCCAAGATGACTGTAGACTAGGCTACCTTAGTCACGGGACAAACCCTCCACATTGGCCAGGAAAAGTGGGATATTTAATCCTGCGTAACACTGGGGGTATCGATAGATTGTTGGGCAAGAGAGGAAGGACAGAACAGGCGGCTAGATAAGGTAGGCTGACTTTAAGCATAGTTTGAAATGTGAGTATGTGAGTTTGGCTAACCCAGTAAGCAGTAAGGTAAGAGGTCGGTCTAGGATATAGAGATAAATTCAACAAGCAATAAAACAATATTGGATCTTCCTATAGCATAGCGTGGGTTAACGTGTACTGGCAGGAGACGTGGTTGAACAACATCCCCATATTGCTCTACTCTGCAACCTACGACCCCAACCCAGGTGAGTCAAAGGAAGCTCTTTTGGGGTTGGTTGAGTAGGCGGGAAGGGAGAGGGCAGCCGAGGAGCACCTTGACCCCCCCCCCCACCCCAGCCAACAGAGGGAAGGCAGAGACCTCGTGCACACCTCCCCCATTTAAGCAGCATATTCCCGGTACAGGAGGAGAGCCATGCGTGAGGATGTTGGGCGTGACCAGGAGCACCAACCCTCCCGCCGGCTGGTGTCACCTATGGTTCAACCCACAACAACCACCAGTCGTCGCCAAGGTCACCAAGATTGGTAGGTGGCGCGCTCTCCTGGTTCCTGCTGGTAGGTGGCGCGCTCTCCTGGTTCCTGCTGGTAGGTGGCGCGCTCTCCTGGTTCCTGCTGGTAGGTGGCGCGCTCTCCTGGTTCCTGCTGGTAGGTGGTGCTTTCTCCTGGTTCCTGCTGGTAGGTGGCGCTCTCTCCTGGTTCCTGCTAGTAGGTGGCGCTCTCTCCTGGTTCCTGCTGGTAGGTGGTGCTCTCTCCTGGTTCCTGCTGGTAGGTGGCGCTCTCTCCTGGTTCCTGCTGGTAGGTGGCGCTCTCTCCTGGTTCCTGCTGGTAGGTGGCGCGCTCTCCTGGTTCCTGCTGGTAGGTGGCGCTCTCTCCTGGTTCCTGCTGGTAGGTGGTGCTCTCTCCTGGTTCCTGCTGGTAGGTGGTGCTCTCTCCTGGTTCCTGCTGGTGGGTGGCGCTCTCTCCTGGTTCCTGCTGGTAGGTGGTGCTCTCTCCTGGTTCCTGCTGGTAGGTGGTGCTCTCTCCTGGTTCCTGCTGGTAGGTGGTGCTCTCTCCTGGTTCCTGCTGGTAGGTGGCGCGCTCTCCTGGTTCCTGCTGGTAGGTGGTGCTCTCTCCTGGTTCCTGCTGGTAGGTGGTGCTCTCTCCTGGTTCCTGCTGGTAGGTGGTGCTCTCTCCTGGTTCCTGCTGGTAGGTGGCGCGCTCTCCTGGTTCCTGCTGGTAGGTGGTGCTCTCTCCTGGTTCCTGCTGGTAGGTGGTGCTCTCTCCTGGTTCCTGCTGGTAGGTGGCGCGCTCTCCTGGTTCCTGCTGGTGGGTGGTAATTCTCACCTGCACTCTGGCTTCTTCAGAGATCCGTGACGATAGCCACACAAGACAATATTTAAACCCAGGTTAACACTGCTGGCAGGTGTAGTCGGGAGACGATAGCCTCGGCAACTGATCTACGTTATCCCCGCACTTAAATCAGTACTAGTAAGTAACTGAGCAGTGTTGTTGTTATTGTGTCTGGAGAACTGTGTGTTTACAGGTGTGTGGGGGGAGAACTGTGTGTTTACAGGTGTGTGGGGTTCATATAGGATATGAATGACAGTAATTATGTCTGTCATTATTACCTTGTATTATGCCCAAGAATGTGTTATTGATCTGTTATACTTTGGTGTTGTATAGCACTAGATATAATATATATATATATATATATATATATATATATATATATATATATATATATATATATATATATATATATATATATATATATATATATATATATATTATATATATAATGTCGTACCTAGTAGCCAGAACGCACTTGTCAGCCTACTATGCAAGGCCCGATTTGCCTAATAGGCCAAGTTTTCATGAATTAATTGTTTTTCGACTACCTAACCTAACTTTTTCGGCTACCTTACCTAACCTATAAAGATAGGTTAGGTTAGGTTAGGTTAGGTAGGGTTGGTTAGGTTCGGTCATATATCTACGTTAATTTTAACTCCAATGAAAAAAAATTGACCTCATACATTATGAAATGGGTAGCTTTATCTTTTCATAAGAAAAAAAATAGAGAAAATATAATAATTCAGGAAAATCTTGGCTATTAGGCAAATCGGGGCTTGCATAGTAGGCCAAAAAGTGAGTTCGGGCTACTAGGTACGACATATATATATATATATATATATATATATATATATATATATAGATATATATATATATATCTATATATATAAGGCTTCAATAAAGCTATTACTATTTTCTATTTATAATAAACATTAAAACAATTTTTAATAAGCATTAAAACCATTTTAATAAGCATTTTTGCTGTACATTATATTGTTTGCTTTACATACTTACAATGGGTTTTAATGTTAACTGTATATAAATTTCAAATTTAATAGCCAGTTCAGCAAGTCTGAGGGATGATAACATTTAAATATTACTGTTTATGCAGTATTGTTGTCTGCAAATATTGTATGGCGTGGGCATAATATTTGTCTACAGACTACTTGGACTACCAAGGAAGGAGTGGGGACCGTCAGATGCCCTTCATGTTCACCTGTCCCCTACCGTCCCAGGCAGCCCACCTACAGCCAGGTGCCGTCTCCTTGGTTAACCAGCCCTGTCAACCTGCCACTACTTTGCTCCAGGTAAACTACCACCCACATGCTCCTTGTTGGCTCCAAGGTCGGCTCTGTTGGGCACCGACTTGGTACTCTAACCTCTTGTTGTTGTAGATTCATCTACTCAAAGTCCCAAGTAGCACGGGCTATGGTGAGCCCATAAACTGTTCCCTGGCCATACTCTTCGGTCGTCTACTCCCCTCATTTCTGTGGCAGTATCAACGGTGTGGCCACTCCTCTGAAAACCTCCTATTTACACGGAGAAAATATTTCGTTCTTTACCTCATGTTCGTTAGTATAATTATCTCCAGCTGCATATTCACCTGCTTCAGTCAGTTGGCTCGAATATTACCCTCCTACCCCAGCGGCCTGGCACGCACGCACATGGTTAAAACTTCAGACGCTGGAGCAGGCCAGATGCCTTGCTTCACTCCCGCTTCTGTTACATTTCGACATTTGTGACCAAATTTCACAGCAAAACTAATATTGTAATGTTCTACCGCCCCCTATCTCGCTGTAAATAGTAGGGATCCCAGATTGCCGTGATAACGTAAAGATTATCCCTAGAGTACCAGGAGCACTCCGTGTCCACTCGGGCGATGTTCACTCTTCTCAATGCGTTCACTCAGACGATAGAGTGCTCCTGGTACCCTAGGATATAGTTATAACGTCGTCACGGCAGGCTCGGATCCCTGGTATTAAGAGATGGGGCGGTAGAGAACATTGCCATTATTAATATTCCTGGGAGTTTTGGGTCACCTTTGTCGAAATGTAACAGAAGCAGGAGTGAAGCGAGTAAGCCTACCCCCCCCCCCCCCGACGTAATGCTACATTACTTTGGTCTTGCTCTTTTGTCCCCCCCCCCCGCGCCAGTGCACTAATGGAACCTTAGTCATGGGGCTCTTAGACTCTCACAAGTGTAGCGTTACTTTGTTTTACGACAATTTAGTCGTATATTCCTTGATATAATCTGGGCGAGTCTAATACCTTTGACGTTCCATGTCTGAAATTAGTACTGGTTTTCCGTCTGCCTCTTGCTTCCTTGCTCAGCTTGCTTCGCGTTCCCTCCTCTCTCGTGCAGAAATCTTGCACCTCCACCTTCCAGACATGTCTTCTGATAATTCTTTACTTACCTTCCCGACAAGAGTTAATTAATTTACGAGTGACAAAGATCGACAAGACTATTACAACGAAATTTGGATCTTTTTTTAGTGTATTTGTGTTACTGACCATGTTGTGTTACTGACATGTTGTTTGTGATGCTTTTGATCGTGTATCCCCCTGATAAGTTGATTGAGACAGCCAGAGTTCATCGATGTCCTGAAGCCCAGCAAGAGGCGGCAGGGTAGAGGCGACTAATGACCAGCGCCAGGCTTGTGGGTTGGGACGAGCTAGGCTTGTGGGTTGGGACGAGCTAGGCTTGTGGGTTGGGACGAGCCAGGCTTGTGGGGTGGGACGAGCCAGGCTTGTGGGTTGGGACGAGCTAGGCTTGTGGGTTGGGACGAGCTAGGCTTGTGGGTTGGGACGAGCAGGCTTGTGGGTTGGGACGAGCTAGGTGTGGGTTGGGACGAGCCAGGCTTGTGGGTTGCGACGAGCCAGGCTTGTGGGTTGCGACGAGCCAGGCTTGTGGGTTTGGACGAGCAGGCTTGTGGGTTGCGACGAGCCAGGCTTGTGGGTTGCGACGAGCCAGGCTTGTGGGTTGCGACGAGCCAGGCTTGTGGGTTGCGACGAGCCAGGCTTGTGGGTTGCGACGAGCCAGGTTGTGGGTTGCGACGAGCCAGGCTTGGGTTGGGACGAGCCAGGCTTGGGTTGCGACGAGCCAGGCTGTGGGTTGGGACGAGCCAGGCTTGTGGGTTGGGACGAGCCAGGCTTGTGGGTTGGGACGAGCCAGGCTTGTGGGTTGGGACGAGCCAGGCTTGTGGGTTGGACGAGCCAGGCTTGTGGGTTGGGACGAGCCAGGCTTGTGGGTTGGGACGAGCCAGGCTTGTGGGTTGGGACGAGCCAGGCTTGTGGGTTGGGACGAGCCAGGCTTGTGGGTTGGGACGAGCCAGGCTTGTGGGTTGGGCGAGCCAGGCTTGTGGGTTGGGACGAGCAGGCTTGTGGGTTGGGACGAGCCAGGCTTGTGGGTTGGGACGAGCCAGGCTTGTGGGTTGGGACNTCTAAAATTATAGCATTTTGGGCTAAATTGATAACAGGATATAAATTAATTTAAATGGTACTGTAGTACAATATATTGAATTAATCCATGAAACTACATGAACATAAATTCTTTCCTGGGCTCAGCATCAGTTCTAGTTGCATTCTCTATGAAGTCTGTAATTGTTTTGGTCCAGTAGATCCTCTGTTGCACACCAATGCATATATCTACAATTTTGTTAACTTCACATATGTACAGTACAGTACGTATATCCAAACCTTTGGTGCATTATTTTTGCAAATAAGGAATTTCTATCTGTCTATTGGTCCAAAATTTTCTTTTTTTTATGATGTTCCTTGCCACATTTTCTATAAATAAATGTTAGTTTAACAGTTTTTAATACAAAAACTATAATGTAGAGTGAATACTAATTGTATATACAGTATTATGTCAACATGTATGAAAAGTAAGAATTTATTTGTGATCGAGTAGAAAAAATAAAGGTACAGTACTTTATATTAAGTCTTTGTGGAGCCAAAAAGTGCATCTTAAAACTATTGCGGCTGAGTAAATAATTACATTATACATGTGTGTTGTAAATGACCGTAATGTGTATTTTGACTTGTGTTTGCCTGATACATATACTACTTAATGCACATGACAATGTAAAACTAAGTTTAGATGTCTGTGAATGACTGTGGTGTTTGATTTGCACAAGGTCATAGCACTACATATATGCTTCAAGATATGTAGCACTTTACAGGATGCTGTAAAGAAGCAGGACTGATGCTCATTTTATTATTTCCAGTGTTCATTCAGAATATACATATGAAGTACTGAAGTCATTACTTGCTATTGATTGTTCTGTCACTTGTTACGAAGAAAATGTGTTTTGAAATCAACAGTCTATTTTTGTTTTTGAAACTTGTACAGTAATTATATAATATCCATTGTTGCCTTTAAGTGTTCTGTGAAATTAATGAGTAATTTTGTATATTTTGCGATATGTAGCTCCTTGTAGACATAAATGAAGACTGTATTATATGTGGACTGCAAACTTCTAGTTGAGACAGTTTACGAGAATGTAAGGAATGACGACTGTTGTAAATCTGGGCTATCTTATAATATCCCATGTTGGCTTTGTAAGATCTGTTGCAAATTATTATGAATATATTGTAAATAAGCTTGTATATGGAGAATAAATAATAAATTATTTAAGCAAATAAAGTTTTATTTGAGTTAAGGCATAAATTACACCCTATGACTAAATCAAGTCAGCCTCCTCAACAATCCCCTTTAATGTCTAATAGGTTGACTTAAGTGGCTTCACAATGAATCTTGGCCAGGGGGATTTGCTAGAATCCTGGCATAGCGTTTTTCAACAATATATATTTTCATAATGCTATTTTGTATACAATATTTCAGGTAGATTAGGCATTTCCTTTTGCATTTAGGCAGGTTTTGGTGTGTTTCTGGGAGGTCTTCCTCAGTAGCTTCTTGAGCTAAGCACTTGTCCAGCCAAGCCTTGGAGGTACTATACCAAGCCTCCAAGAGTTGGGACCTGATTCTGGCTTTATTAAGCAAGGAAAGCCTAGGGATGAGAAACAAACTCAAAACCAATATAAAAAAATACAAAGCTGTTTAAAGAAAATTAAGTACCTGTACTGAAGTAACGAATCAAACAATTATTGGTGTGGTATAAATAATTGTGAGGCATCTAACTGCCATCTGGTGGTAGCCTAGGGCACTAGGGCCCCCAGTTAGCCTGCCCCCTCATTCACTTGCCTGGTCACAGCAAAGAGCACACAACCTCTGAAGGACCCCTGTGCTCTTCTTCATGCTTCAGCTAAGTGTTGTTGTATCAACCCATCGTCCTAATAGAGTGCCACATTTTGACGTGTACTCTACTCGAGACCAAAAATTCATACTAGAAAATGGAAGTGGCTTGCAAAATTGACATACTGTACTGTTTTCTGTCTTGGGGTCCTTTGGTAGCATAGGATAGGGCACTTTAGAATGACATTTCTTTATGTTGGGACAGGATAGTAGTTCTAATGCTCTAAAGGATTAGTTCTGCTAGGGGTCATTGGTTTGTTATTGTTAACTTTCTTTATGATTGTTTAATGTAACCCACATGTGCTGTAAGTTGCTCAATCTGTCCTTCAGAGTTCCCATTCCTGTCAATTTGCTTGTATTTCCCCTTGCCTCACTAGAAATACCTGTTCTGAGGGGTTTGGGTTTCTCCACTATGAGCCAACTCCTTGAGTCGCCTAACTCTTTGGTAGTGCATAGGGCCTGTTTATAAAATAAATAATAAATTTTATTCAGGTAAAAGTACATACATAAAAGATGAGTTACGAACAGAATACAGTATTGGATTTCTAGAGCTAGTACATGCTATGCCTAAATCTACTAAAATGAACAGCATTTCATGTTCTTCATTATGAGGCCTATTGATAGGGAGTGTAGTTGTGTTGTGATGACACCTGCACCCTGCACATGTAGGAGCCTAGTGCTTTCATTGAAGGTGCCTACGGGCTCACCATAGCCCGTGCTACTTGGAACTTTTTGTTCCAGATAGCGAATCTTAAACAACAAACAACATTGAAGGTGCACTTGGGTTGAGTCTTTCTCTACCGGGTATTGGTGTTCGGGGTACATAGTTTGTAGAGAAGAGATGCTTTTCTCATGCCTGGCGTGTCTGCCTGTCAGTGACAGTCTGGGTGGTTGGTTTTCCTCACCCCTGCCTCTTTTTACATTCGTGGTCAGGTTGTTATCCCTCTATTCCCATATTTAACTGGTCACTGTTGCCTTTCCACCTATTGATGAGAACCACTTTCTTCCTACCCTGGCAGGCTTCTGCTGGCCCTCTGCCCTTGTGGCCGCCTCAATGGCGATTTTTTTACCCTAGTTTCTCATTATAGCCCCGGTGTTTTAGGACTTAAAGGAGGCTGGTGCTCCATGGTTCCTTGTGTGCCTATGCTTTTTTTCACCAGATGTGGCAGTCACAGCTGCTGATGGGAGGCCTTACAGTACCTTTGTTGTTGCAACACCAGTAACTTCGCTTGTGCTACTAGTAACTTTGTTATGACACTATAGTTTCATCGTTGGGGCTATGGTGATGTGCTTTATAAGACTTGGCTATTACCATCTGAAGGGATAAGGCCATGACGATGTCTGCTATACTGCCTAATAAACAAATACACTTAGTTCATTAAGGTTTGAACTTTTCTGTGTATTCAACCTCACGTGTACAGTACACGATAAGTTTTGTCAGGGACTGGAAGCCTGCGCATATATATTCAGTATACTTTAGGCTTGTATGGAGGTCCTCCCATGGTCGAACTACTGACCCTAGGATTCAGCAGCCCAACAACTAGTGGCCTGTATTCCTAAGAAAGGTTAGCATTGCTTACTTTATAAACATTATTTCCTGCCAAATTACAATATAATTAGTAAGTTAACGGTATTTAAATCAATTGTATGTAGCATTCTATATTTGTTGTTGAAGCGGCATTTCCCACAACAGCCAGTTTCCAGCTCCAATGCAATACTATGGGTGAACAGAGGCATTATACTTTCAGGAAACGTGGTGACAAACACTACTGTAGTTTTAGTGGAAAATCAAAAGGTTTTGATTTCAGGTAACTGTGTCATCTTATTAAAATACTGGGAATTATAATATATAACTGAACCATCCGTTGCAGTCTCCGTGGTGTAGTGGTAAGACACTCGCCTGGCGTTCCGCGAGCGCTATGTCATGGGTTCGTATCCTGGCCGGGGAGGATTTACTGGACGCAATTCCTTAACTGTAGCCTCTGTTTAACGCAACAGTAAAATGTGTACTTGGATGAAAAAACGATTCTTCGCGGCGGGAATCGTATTCCAGGGACCTGCCCGAAACGCTACGCGTACTAGTGGCTGTACAAGAATGTAACTTGAATGAATCTTGTATATATCTCAAAAAAAAAAAAAAAAAAAAAAAACATCAGTCTAGAGTTGTTGGGTAGTGAGCAGCGCCGCCGCTCTTGTCCGGCCACAGCACGCCCCGCCGGCGGCCCTCAGTCTGGGACTGTCTCCTGTGGTGGGCGCTGCTCCCCACGCTGCGTCTTATACACAAAAATGCCACTTATCTACAGGCAAATAACCACTTCACACCTGCCCCTGAATATCCTTAAATTAAAAGTAAGAGATTTTTTTCTGTTGATACGGACGTGAATGACTACTGCTAGGTTAAAGTCTTGCTCTATTCACTCTAATCTATAACATACCATCAATCTCTTAACTTCATCCTTTCTCATGTGTGTTTCCCTTTTGGTTTACAGGAGATGGTTACGACGCCGGCAACAGGTTAGTACATAAACACAAGTAATTGTTACATCTTGTATAATCTCGAGCCTGACAGATCTTCCTTCACTATATCCTTGTGTGAACTCGTTCTCCAGTCATAGCAGCGAGCTGTACATCGCTATCCTCAGAACAGCTCAACTGGTAAATATACTTGTTTCTGTAGCTATAGTCATAATAACGGTTGGTCTACCGAGTTTACCTGCCTCGCTGTCCGTGTTTAGTTGGACACTCTTCAGTGTGATCGATGGATCTGTTAATTCGTGTTTACACCTCGTCTTCCTTACGTTTCACCAGAGTTGTCGCCGAGGTAGGGGGGGGGGGCTATGAGGCAAGCGTTGACGGAGAGGTTATCTTGATTTCGGGGCTTTTTAGTGTCCCCGCGGCCCGGTCCTCGACCAGGCCTCCACCCCCAGGAAGCAGCCCGTGACAGCTGACTAACACCCAGGTAACTATTTTACTGCTAGGTAACAGGGGCATAGGGTGAAAGAAACTCTGCCCATTGTTTCTCGCCGGCGCCTGGGATCGAACCCCGGACCACAGGATCATAAGTCGAGCGTGCTGTCCGCTCGGCCGACCGGCTCCCTCTGTCATAGCAGAGGGAGAGGGGTGTGGAGGTTGCGTGCTAGGGGGAAGGTGGGGAGATTATGGTGGGGTGTTGATGTTATGGAGAAGGTAAGGTGGCGTTGAGGTGGGGTGAGGAGTGTATTATGGGAAGTGGGGCGAGGCTTGTCAGTGGTCCCCATTTGGTCACCATTTGGTCCGGGAGACGTCTCCCGTCACGCAGGGCGCAGTTGCGCCTCCACAGATCTCCAGTATCATCTCTTGATACTGGTAATGGCTCAAAAGGGCCACCACTTACGGGCTATTCATGCCCGTGCCACCTTTTGGGTGGCTTAATCTTCATCAATCAATTGTCAATGGTAATCCATTGTCAAAGGATTACCAAAGGTGCCAAAGGTTTACCGAGGTGTCATTATGGACTAAATATGGTCTAAGGTGTTGAATTAAGGAAACGTGATCTGTAATGAAAGTGTAACCAGTATGTGATAAACCAGCCTTTGCGATACGTGCAGTTTGCCTGAAGGTTTTCCCTCCCAATGACTGCACAAATGGTGATGCTGAAAGATGCGGCACTCTGTGGCGCATCAATGTTCATAATTTGTCAAAGAATAAAAGATAACGATGTCTTTCTTGGTACCAGTGGTTGTGGTTTGTGGCAAGTCAGCCTGGGGGAGTGACTTGGGTAAGGCGTGCTGAGGAGCTATTTAGGAGAGGAATGGCTCATACTTGTTACGGGAGACATCTCCTGTCCACGAGGCTAACCATAGCCCGTGCTTCTTGCCCCGCTCCTGTGCCAGGTAAGTTACGGGCTCGCCATAGCCCGTGCTACTTGGAACTTGTTCAGAGTAGATGAATCTATAACAACAACAACATCAGACTTGTCTAGGTTGGCTTGGTGTGGTGGCCCGAAGGGTGTATGCTGGTGTTGGATCATGTGGCAATTTACTGACATAGAGGAGGGGATGGCGTACCAAATGAGACCATCTCATCTGACGAATCGGCTGGATCAGAAACATCGGTGTATCTTAAAAGTTTAGTAGCAGCAGGTCCTGCAGACCTATTAGTAGGTGCAGCGAGCACATTCTCTTTGGGTGGATCTGTATGAGCTGCCTTCGGATGTTCTGACGTCTTATCCTGGGCCAAGTTAATTTGGTGCCTGGATACTTTACAAGTACGCAGGTTCAATGATGTCTGGGTGAATTAATTCGATATCCCCACCGTGGTATATAGTCTCTGCTTCAACGTACCATCTGGGCCGCTCAGACTCCTGGTCCTGCGACTTCTTATTTCAGGAGAGCTCATGAGATTGATGGTGTCGGTAACTTAGATGTAAATGGAATGTCTTCGGTGGGGACGATCAGCGGTGAGTCGTTAGATGGAGTCGGCTTGGCAGGTGAAGCCAGGCCTAGGTGCAGACTTTTTGGGAGGACACGTTCTGGGTCTGATGGAAGGTCACCAGCAGTTGGAATAGAGGGTGCATGTGGAGTATCGGTGGTGGGTGATTCTGGTGGCACGATGGTAGATTGTTCAGCTGTGGCAGCCGTGGTCAGGAGATCAGCAAGTGCAGCAGCGCTGGGGTGATAGACTTCCTCCGGTACTGTAAACATCGGGAGGCCGTTTGCAGCGAAGAGTACATAAAGGATTCTCACGAATTCTTATCTAGTCAGTAATTTTGTCAGCAGGAAATGTTAAAGCAGTCAGCATAAAATGTTAAAGCTGTGGTCAGTGGAAGTAGCCGGCAACTGCCGTGGCGACGCCTGGGTCGATGATTGGTCGGAGTAAGGTGGTGGCGACGGCCGGGTCTGTGAGTGGCTGGAGGGCTGGCTGGCGGGCTGCGAGCTGGGCCCCCATTGGCTGGGTTGCTGTGCGGCGGCCGCCCCTCCTCACGGGAGCTCAGAAAATTGCTCTTTGGTTTGCACCAGTGTTGCCGAATTGGACTATAAGTAGCGAATTGGGCTACTTAGACAATTCTATAACCAATGTTCCAGCGATGTGTAAATATTTAATTCAAAATGATCTGCTACCAGAAATTCTAGCCAAATATCCCCAGTTTGCTAACTGTAGGTAGTAACTGAGTGATTGTAACCTATCCACCGCTGCCCACTGGATGGGAGGCGGTGTGCAGGACAAACATATAAATTTACACTAGCTCTCGTATGGGCCAATAGGCCTTCTGCAGTTGCCTTTGTTCTTATGTTCTCTCCACATATGTCAGTTGCTTAATTTAGAACCTGTATTTGAGGTCGATCTCGAACCCATTGTTGATGTGACGACTTGTATTGAATTTTGTAACTACATGGCTTTAGGCATTGTATGTACTAGCTCTATCTATAAATCGATCAACTTATGTAAAATCTCTCTATGTACGTACCTTTCCTGAATAAACATATTTATTTATATTTATTATTTACATAAGAACATAAGAACAATGGCAACTGCAGAAGGCCTATTGGCCCATACGAGGCAGCTCCTATTTATAACCACCCAATCCCACTCATATACATGTCCAACCCATGCTTGAAACAATCGAGGGACCCCACCTCCACAATGTTACGCGGCAATTGGTTCCACAAATCAACAACCCTGTTACTGAACCAGTATTTACCCAAGTCTTTCCTAAATCTAAACTTATCCAATTTATACCCATTGTTTCGCGTTCTGTCCTGTGTTGATACTTTTAATACCCTATTAATATCCCCTTTGTTATGTCCATTCATCCACTTGTAAACCTCTATCATGTCACCCCTAACTCTTCGCCTTTCCAGTGAATGCAATTTAAGCTTTGTTAATCTTTCTTCATATGAAAGATTTCTAATTTGGGGAATTAACTTAGTCATCCTACGCTGGACACGTTCAAGTGAATTTATATCCATTCTATAATATGGCGACCAAAACTGAACTGCATAATCTAAATGGGGCCTAACCAGAGCAAGATATAGCTTGAGAACCACACCAGGTGTCTTGTTACTTACGCTGCGATTAATAAATCCGAGTGTCCTATTTGCCTTATTACGAACATTTATGCATTGATCCTTTTGTTTTAAATTCTTACTAATTATAACTCCCAGATCCCTTTCGCAATCCGACTTCGCAATCTCAACACCATCTAGCTCGTATCTTGTAACTCTATCATCATTACCTAGCTTCAGAACTTTACATTTATCAGCATTAAACTGCATCTGCCAGTCCTTTGACCATTTCAAAACCCTATCTAGATCAACTTGAAGTGATAGTGAGTCCTCCTCCGAATTAATTTCCCTACCGATTTTCGTATCATCGGCAAATTTGCAAATGTTGCTACTCAAACCTGAATCTAAATCATTTATATATATTATAAACAACAGAGGTCCCAAGACAGAGCCTTGAGGCACTCCACTTACAACATTTTCCCACTCTGACTTGACTCCATTTATACTAACTCTGTTTCCTTTGGTATAGCCATGCCCTAATCCAGCTTAATATAGCACCCCCAATACCATGAGCCTCTATCTTTTTAATCAGTCTTTCATGTGGCACTGTATCGAAAGCTTTGCTAAAGTCAAGGTACACAACATCACAATCCTTACCACTATCAACTGCCTCAACTATGCTAGAATAAAAAGATAACAAATTTGTTAAACATGAACGGCCATTTATAAAACCATGTTGCGACTCAATTATTAATTTATGTTTTTCAAGATGAAGACGAATTTTATTTGCTATTATAGATTCGAGTAACTTTCCCACAATAGACGTTAAGCTAATTGGTCGATAGTTAGACGCAAGTGATCTATCTCCTTTCTTAAAACTGGTATCACATTAGCAACTTTCCAAAACTCTGGCACTGTGCCTGACTCTATTGATTTATTAAATATGATTGACAGTGGGTCACAAAGCTCCTCTTTGCATTCTTTCAGCACTCTGGCAAACACTTCATCCGGCCCTGGGGATTTGTTTGGTTTGAGTTTTACTATTTGTTTAAGAACATCCTCCCTGGTAACTGCTAAACTCGTCAACCTGTCCTCGTCCCCACCCACATAGACTTGTTGGGCTGAAGGCATATTGTTAAGTTCCTCTTTAGTAAATACAGATACAAAATATTTATTAAAAATACTACTCATCTCTTCATCACTATCTGTTATTTGACCTGTCTCAGTTTTTAATGGACCTATCCTTTCCCTAGTCTTAGTTCGATATAACTGAAAAAACCCTTTAGGATTTGTCTTTGCTTGCCCTGCTATACGAACTTCATAGTTTCTTTTTGCTTTCCTTATCTCTTTTTTAACATTTCTAACTAGTTGTACGAATTCCTGTTCTAAAGTGACCTCCCCATTTTAATCCTCTTGTACCAAGCTCTCTTTTTACCTATAAGATTCTTCAAATTCTTTGTTATCCACTTTGGGTCATTAGTAATCGATCTATTCAATTTGTGTGGTATACTACGTTCCTGTGCTTTGTTTAGAATATTCTTAAATACGTTATAAATTGAATCTACATCGAAATCCCCATTTACATCACCTATCGCTGGGTTCATGTCTCGCTCCAAGACCGGCCCCCCCCCATACCCAAGACTTTCCAATCAATTTGACCCAAAAAATTTCTTAGGCTATTAAAATCAGCTTTTCGAAAATCTGGCACTTTAACAGAATTTTCTCCTACAGGTCTATTCCATTCTATGCCAAATCTGATTTCTTTGTGATCACTGTTCCCTAGCTCACTCCCTATTTTNACTGAAAACTTTTCACAAAAGGGTATTTTATTACGTTTAATACTTGATCTTTTTATACCCTATAACACCGAAGTTACATTCTAAAGTGCTGAAGCCTTCACATCTTTCTCCATTCAAATCTTAATGATGTAGTACAGGTGGCTAATGGTTTCTTTATATTTTGTAATTCTAAAATGAAAGCATTTTTGATAATGTTGTTACCCTTCAGAGAAGACCACGAGTCCTCTAAATATCGAGGATGACCCAAATTCCATCCAGGCTGTATGTCAGGCAGTTACTGCTGAAACCGGGTGGTGTTCAGACAGCTGTCAGACTCCTTGCCCACAAAATACAGTCTCCTCAGGAACGAGAAGCGCTGCAGGCTCTTTGCGTGAGTTTACTACTCCCCACAACACTCATTTTCTTGTCAGTTCTCTTCAAAGCAATTTAATGATAAGTGTCTTTCAACAATACTAACAGTAGCTTAAAATTTTATTTTAAATTTAGCTAAAAAGAGATTGTTTGTCATGTAGCTCATTTTTTAGCAATATACTGGAACTGAGATTGATTATCAAATGGAACATGCAAAGAAATGGTTAGATTGATTTCAAATACTGTATGTCATTCCCTGTTCATGAGGCTTATTAAATTTTAATAAGTAAAGTAATAATTTTTTTATATATATATTTATTTATTTATTTTACCATTTCAGTTATATCATGGTTTTTTATAAAGCAGTGATATTTATGTTAAATAGTCATGTTTCATGGAAAAATGATTAGTATTCCACATAGGAGATACCAACAACAGTCATGAAAGTAGTACTATTCTTTTAATCTTCCTTCCTTTTCTGTTGTGAAATATAATGCAGGTTCTGCAAGCTTGTGTAAATAACTGTGGTCCCACCTTCCATTCCGAGATTGGTAAATTCCGTTTTTTAAATGAGATGATTAAGTTAGTGTCGCCGAAATATCTGGGGAACCACACACACATAATGGTGAAGACAAAAGTTGTGGAGCTTCTCTTCACCTGGACCATTGATTTAAAGGCAGAGCCCAAGATCCTTGAAGCTTATAACATGTTGAAGAAACAAGGTGTAGTTAAGGTTAGTATTCATAAGTGTGATCTTCAGAAATGTTGTGTTACGCATATATGATGTATATTGTTCACTTAATTCTAATGTGCTTGTAGTATAAAGTTTCCACATTTTATGTTTTGGGGTTAGGCCCCTAGGAGTGGAAAAGTTCCTCACTCTTATTCTAGGGGGCTGAAATATATTTGAGTCTTATGAGTTTTAAGTCGTCTCCATGGTCTGGAGTAATGACCCTGGCATAAGTGAGATAGTATGGTAGGTCTGTAGCTATCTCATTTGGGTTGATAAATTGTATGTGAAACAATTAGTTTTTGTTTGTACTGTACACGTCAAACTTTTGTAAACCTTGCAGCAGTGCTGCCACCTGCTTATGGCTCTAAAGGTACTATGGTGGTATGTTTTATTTGGTGGTTAGACTAGTTAGAGCTCCCATCTAGAGTTCTACAGAGTCCTACACAGGTTCTATATAATATACACAGTCCTTTCTCATAGCATTAGTGCCATAAATGTCTTGCCTTACTTTAATTTCATGCTAACTAGGCCTAGAGGATATTTACATCTATGGAAGTGGTAGCATAATTTGCTCAAAATAAGCTTTTCACAAATTCAAAATAAATTTTGTACTTTCCTTCTACTGACTAGTTTCTGTTCAGTATCTCAAGAATGCTGCATCATATTAACTTGAAACATAAAATACCTATGTTTGAACAAATGGAAATTATGGCTGCTATTAAAATTAATCAATTTTGTCCCAAGCAACTATTCTTCCTGTTTATTTTTTTACTTTTCCTCTTTCTCTGCAACATCTTTAGAAAGTAATACAGTATACAGGTAACATCATGGATTTGATTGTTAGAAGTAGTAATATACTTCACATTATAAATACACTTAATTTAGATACACCATGTACAGTAATGGATTACTTCACAATTATGAATACAGTGGTTAGTTTACCCTGTTACTAGTTGGGGCTTATAGCGTATACCCCTTCTGTACTCTTGGGACTTTTTTATATAGAGGAAATAAAAAAGGCATGAGAAGATTTTACGAGTCTAGTCTTTCTGGGAATGAGAAAATATAATTAGTGTTGACCCCACTATTTACACACTCCAAGGCTCATAACCTTGTCTCTAGGCTCTCCGACCAGCTGATGTAGGACGATAGTCATAAAGCCCTCACATATTAGATTAAATTACAGTGAAACCTCGAGTGACAAGGGACTCCAGTTACGAGCATTTCGAGTAACGAGCGAGCCATTCGCAGAAAATTTGTCTCGATTGACGAGCTTTCACTCGATTAACAAGCAAACCACATGGTGCTTCCTAGCGTTCCCGCTGGTTCTCGAACACCTTCGACAACAGTGTTGTTGTTGTTTCGCAAGACGAGCATTTCACATGACGAGCTCAATGCCGGAACGGATTAAATTCTTTGCTCGAGGCATTACTGTACATTAAATCAACATTCTTATGCAAAAATTGCAGGAAGATTATATCAAACTGGTGTGGCATCACTGTATGAATGATAGTTAGTCATCAGAGAGCATGAGAATAATAAATAGTTATTCAAATTCATTGGTGGATCAAGCCAATAGTCCCGCTGTTGGTTTGTCGTATTGCTATTGGATAAAACAGAGTTAAGGTTGAGTGTTGCAAGGTCTCTTAGATTATATTATTAAATTAGAGTGAGTTAATATGTATTGGATGCCAAAGGATAAATAAAAACACAGCATTTTAAATATTTTGAGGTATTTTGGGTAGGTTTCCTAATTTCTATTTGGGTGAAGTATAAAGTAGGCCAGTTCTCAGACAAGCAAATAAAGTCATTATATGATCTACAGGAGGACCCTCAGTACGTAGGAGCCCCAACTATACCCGAGCCTAGATCTCGAGCAAATGCAGTCTTGAAGATGAGGAAAAGTCTCGTTTGCTTCAGAGGCTTCTACAGAGTAAGAATCCAGAAGATCTTCATAAAGCTAATGCTCTCATTAAATCAATGGTGAAAGAAGATGAGAGAAGAATGGAACGAACTAGCAGAAGAATAGTAGAGGTAAAAGTTTGCTCTTGGATTTTGTCTGATAATTTAGCTGGCATTATAATAAAGTAGGTGTAGTATGAAGCATCTTGGTGGTTAAAGGGTGTAGTATTTATTTTGAGCAAAATAATATATCAATCATACACATTAGTTTTGCTGGCACAATAATTATTTTTTTTTTAGATAGGAAATATTTTAAGAATGAAAATATGTGGTAATTTGCATATAAAAGAAAATATGGAAGACATGAGTTTGGTGGAGCACAACATGAGAGTTGGGCTGCGATAAAGATGGGTGGATGTTGTAACCAAGTCATCTAAAAGTGGCATTAAAAAGAGATGTTACTGGGGTATTGGTTGTGGGTCATGGAGGTGTAAGTGCTTTGTGGCAGACAATGAGGATGAAGGGAAGTTTTCCTGGTGTTCACCTAATAAAGAATTGATATACAATCAACTGTACTTCTCTGCTGACCACAACCAGCTTGTCTGGTACTTCCAGCTACTTATTCACCCTGTCCTCTTGTCACATCATGTCAAAAAATGGTGTACTAAATTGAGCCTAATTGAAGACCGCAAATAGAAAATGTGACAGCCCATAAATTTAGCGAGCTGCTATGATTTATAGTGCATCATATTTTGACTGTTGGGGATTTATAGGTCAAAATGCAATGTATAGTTTGAGAGGACAGATTGACTCATTAGCAATAACATCAGAATGTGGCTGATCTTACACTTTATCCAAAAACCTGCCAAGTAATCTTTTTAAATTCCGTTCCTATTCGTATTTAGGGTCCCAGTAGTACAATCGGATTCGTTCTCGATGCACAGTCGAGAATTCCAGGCTCGAATCCCGGGAGGGATAGAAATGGGCACATTCCTTTCACCTAATGCCTCTGTTCACTTAGCAGTAAGTAGGTACTCCTGAGTTAGTCGGCTTATTGTTGGGGTAGCAGCCTGGGTGGGGTCAGTATTTCAACCTTGAGGAGGGGGGGGGGAGACCTCGATTATGTCTCATTTAACCTGTGCTTGAAACAATCCAGCGATTCCATGTCTATTATGTTGCCTCGTAATTTGTTCCATAATTTAACAACCCTGTTTCCAAACCAGAACTTACCCAAGTCTTTCCTATAGCTAAACTTAACCATTTTATATTTATTGTTTCATGTTCTGTTTTGTGTTGGTATATCAAAAATTTTATCCTTTCATCTATTTAAATACTTCAGTCATGTTACCCCTTACTCTTTACCTTCTAGAGAATGTAAATTTTGCTTTTTTAATCTCTCTTCATAAGGGAGGTATCTAATTTCTGGGACTGACTTTGTCATCCTTCTCTGTATGGAAATTCATGTGAATTTGTCTATTGTATATTAAAGTGAAATTTGACAAATTTCAGCATCCTAACTGATTTCTTTTTATTTGGTATCTCCTTCAAGGGCTATGTGGATGATGAGGAAGGGGATGATGAATAGCCAGCCAGTGATGGCATTCAATATTTAGAATGAGGAAATGAAAATATGGAGCTTGCTTGCCAGATATATAAATGGTAAATTACTGCCCGATTTAGAGGACATCCCTGAAAATTTAAATATATATTTTGAAAAGCTATTGAAAATATATATGTTAGACCAATCCTGGAATATGTGGAGTTCTTATCTAGTTGACAAAATGAAGTTGGAGGAAGTTAAGATATGTGCCATTACACTAGTTCCAGAACTAAGAGGTATGAGTTAAGAGGAAAGGCTAAAAGAATTAAACATCACTTCACTAGAAGACAGATGAGTTTAGGGAGATATGATTACCACATACAAAATTCTTAGGGAAAGAATTAGTTCTAGTTAGTTTGATAGTAAATGATTAGTTATTTGATTGTCCTAGTTAGTCTGATAGTAAATGAACTACACATTGTTGTTAATTAACTGTATGGAATATGGAAGAGAAGGAAGCTGAAGGCAAATATAAATGAGATAAAGGGTGTTTTTTTTTAGCACAGAAAACCCCTGTGCTAAAAATAGAGAGGCACTGTAAGAATACACTGTAAATGCCAAAGATATAATCTCGGCTGGCATGAAAGAGTAAAAAAAAAAAAAAAAAAATCTGACAATGATTGGCCAAAGATGGCAGTAATCTGAGGGAGAATTAAAGGGACAGAATGAAAGTTGTGCGAGATAAAACCTCTCAAAAGCTTAGTTCACTTTACTCTAATGTTTGAAAATGCCACATTGGTGATTAGTAACAGATGAATTTAGAGGGTGTTGTATTTGTTATAGTTTGGGTGTTGTAATTCAAATGGGTATTATGGTTGTAGGAAGACTAAAGCTGGACTACTTACTTAGTTTGGGCATGTGGAGAGAATGGGTGAGTGCAGGTTGACAATAACAGTGAAGCCAAAAGCAAGAGAGAACGACAGGGTGAGAGTACAGTATATGGAAGAATAGTGTATCAGAATAGGGTAATGTTAAATATATATTCTGAGAGGTCTACCTTACTTCTTGGTGTACATCCACAGAGTTTACTGGACTAAAGTATACTTGGACTAGTTCTGGACTAAAGTATACTTGTTGGATGGTCTGTAAGCTGTTAATAATCTTCCAAAGGTTGATAGGCCTTAAGCCCAACACCAATCCAAAGTTTTCTTTGGAGATGCGGTAATTTCAGAAAATTGAACGAGTCTGGTCTTTACATCCTGTTATTTATTTGAAAATGTTACATATGATACAGACGAAAATAATGCACAGTACTGTATCTATATTTTCAACAGGTTGAAACTGCTATGAATAACGTGCGCGTGCTGGATGATATGTTGTCACGCCATCAAGAAAGTCCAGCAAGCCAAGCTGACTTAGACTTAATGTTGGAGCTACACTCCTCTTGTTCGTCGCTTAGGTCAAATTTGTATCGACTTGTCTCCGAGATGGATGATAAAGAAGAAGGAATTGGTTAGTATCTCTGGAATAATAAATGGGGAATAGTCACCCTCAAGATTCATTATTATTTTTATTTATTTTATTTTATTTTATTTATGCATATACAAGAAGGTACATTGGGAAAGTGTGGATACATAAAATGGTAATTACAGTCTTGTAAAGCCACTAGTACGCGCAACGTTTCGGGCAGAAGGATATTCATGAATATTAAGAATTTGATGTTCAACTAAAGTACTGTATCTCTTCTGTGCTGAAATGCTGGTGCCGCTAAGCCTTAGGATTTTGCCAGGTCTCTGAAACCCATGTTGATGTACCAGGTGTCAAGATTAGATTCAAAGTTAGACAAAGCAAAACAAACCACTGCTTGAAAGAAAGAAATGACAAATGGAAAACGTGGCAAACATTAGCTTGCTGTGGGTAAATGACTTAACCCTACTTAGGACGTAACCCTACAGGTGGTCAGGAGGCCTGGTCAGAGACCGGGCCATTGAGACATTGATCCTCAAAATCAACACAAGGTAACCACAAGGTTACCTTACCTACCTAAAATAGCCCTACTGCTACAAGATGGTAGCCGAGAGCCCTCGGTCCCAGCCTACAACCTACCTGACTCGCTCCCCTCAACTGCGAGGGTTGGCTGGCCTTGGCAGGGATCCACTTGACTTTTTTCCAAACAGTGATTTATTTGGTTTCATCCGATTTTCTGGTTGGTTTTCTTTTAGTTTTGGGCTGACCTCTGATCTCCAAGCTCACCATGCTTGTTTGAGAAAGCCAGATTCTTGTCCTGCCTCCTGGTCGGTCAACGTGTGTCTCAGAGGCTTGGCGTGATGTAAAGTTCTACAAATATAAAGTTCTACCAATTTATCCTGAAAAGAAAGAAAGATGCAGTTAAATTTGGTTGAAAGTTACCTCTGTAATCCTTAGTGCTTATTGTCCTACTTGTTATGGAAATTGTAGTAAACATTTTAAATTTGGAAATTAAACTTAGTTTGGGACATGGTGTAATGTTATAATTTGTATTTGTTCTCACTTACTATCAGGTGACCTACTTAAGGCAAATGATGAATTGTCGAGAGTGATGGGACGCTACAAGCTGATCGTTGACGGAACCAAAGTTGAGCACCAAGGAACAGAAGGGGAAAGTCAACATCATAAATATAGTGGGGAAGGACTGTCTCAAAAGGATGGAGAAATTCTTCTTGATCTATCAACACCAGAGGATATGCCAAGTAATCAAGGACTGGCAAGTCTTGTTAACCAGAACCTTCAGAAGAAATGTAGTATGTTTTATAATTACTGTAAGGCTATGTTGCACATTATTAGTGGAGGATAATAAAGAAATGGTCAGACAAGCAAGAAATCTTGGCTTTAGACTCATGAATACTATGTGGCTTGTTCTTGTAGGATTTGTTGAGTTGTATCCTGATCCCAAGGAGGGTAAGGTAAAGTAATTATCAGGAGAAAGTGCTAAGTCTTGCAACTATGTAGCACTTGGAAGGGATATGAGGATAAGGATCTGAGGATAAGATGGAGGAAAGGAAGGTGCCTAACAACTTGAATAGTTTGGGATTGAAAGCCAACCTGCCAGAAGTGAGGCTGTCACTACTGTCCAGTCTAAGTGGTTGGACACCATTCCTTTCCTCTGTCTTATACTAAAATCCTCTTCCAAGTGCTATATAGTTGCAAGGCTTAGTGCTTTCTTCTGATAATTACATTACCTAACAGCTCCTTGAGATCAGGACACAAATCTGCTCATCCATGTTTATTGAATAAAAACACCATGTCTGAGGTGGTATGGGGAAGAAACATGCTTTCTTCACTTTGGAAGGTTCTTATTCAATCTCTCTATGGTATCCATTCCCCCCTGATGTGCAGGAAATAATTTTTTTTCCAAAAAATTATTTTCTCTTATATTGTTAAAATGCAGTCTCTGATCACGGGAAACTTAACAAAAAATATTTTACGTGACATATTTTTTAGCCGCGATGGAGGTGGGAAGTTAAACAAATTATGGGCGCTGAGCGATTGAGTGCCGGGGGTCGGTTGGCCCCGCCACCCCGTGCGGCGGCAGTTACCGCGAGTATAATGTTTCACAATTATTTTGATATTTATTTATTTTATTTATTTTTATTTATTACAAGAAGGTACATTGGGTTTGTGAGAATACATAGCATAGTTTTACAATCTTGTAAAGCCACTAGTACGCGCAGCGTTTCGGGCAGGTAAATTTCTCATTCTCATTCTTCTCATTCAAGATATTTCTCATTCGTTTCTTCTTTGGGTTTTTGCTGTATATTATATAAATGTGTAATTTATGGAATTTATATAGTTCAAAGTGTGGAACATCGCTATGCTCAAAATTATGGGGCTCATATATGTGACATATATTTATATTCTACGATCAATCAAACAAGTGTTTTAGCTGTTATTACACTATATACACACATTGTATATACCCATCTACATATTTGTTCACCATAACGAACCACTAGTGAGTATGGTGAGCCCAAAAAACATTGAGTGAGCTGCCACCCAGCCCCCCCCCCCCCCCCTCCCT
>WNGS01163947.1:11032550-11079565 GCA_020271785.1 Procambarus virginalis | reverse complement strand
TTATTTTTCTGTGGGGAGCCCCTACCCTACGGCTCCCTGGAGCTTATCGGGCTAATGTATGTTATGTTAGACCGGACACACTCCTCCAACACCTTACTCGCTAACATTTCTCCTCCCCACCATACTGTTATTGTTTTGATTACACTATTTACACAAATGTTGTATGTATACGTATCTACATATTTTATTCACCATAACTATACAACTAAACCGGTATTGTGTCCAAACGTTGAAGCCGGTCGGCCGAGCGGACAGCACGCTGGACTTGTGATCCTGTGGTCCTGGGTTCGATCCCAGGCGCCGGCGAGAAACAATGGGCAGAGTTTCTTTCACCCTATGCCCCTGTTACCTAGCAGTAAAATAGGTACCTGGGTGTTAGTCATCTGTCACGGGCTGCTTCCTGGGGTGGAGGCCTGGTCGAGGACCGGGCCGCGGGGACACTAAAAAAAAAGCCCCGAAATCATCTCAAGATAACCTCAAGGAAACAGCACAGTGGCCACCACCATACATCCATTCCCTGTAAATAGGGATTGGATTATAGCTTGTGTGATTAGTAATGCATTAAGATGATGAGATAATGGAGCGAGTATAGGTTTACTCGCTACACAGTGTAATTACCTAAGTGTAGTTACAGGATGAGAGCTATGCTCGTGGTCCCGTCTTCCCAGCACTCTGTCATATAACGCTTTGAAACTACTAACGGTCAAGGTGGTGGAGGCCAAGACCGTCATATATATAGTTAAAGCGTTATATGACAAAGAGTGCTGGGAAGACGGGACACCACGAGCATAGCTCTCATCCTGTAACTACACTTAGGTAATTACACTGTGTAGCGAGTAAACCTATACTCGCTCCATTATCTCATCATCTTAATGCATTACTAATCACACAAGCTATAATCCAATCCCTATTACAGGTAACGATTTTTCCACCCTCCTATCTTACTGTGAGGTGTAGTCACCGTATATAAGCCAGCGATTTGAGAATAGCAAACCGCCCACGGGAGACCTCTCCCGTCACGCGCAGGTGCACTTGCACCTCCACAGATCTCCATATCATCTACTGATACTGGTGATGGCTCAAAAGGGCCACCACTTACCGGCTATTCATGCTCGTGCCACCTTTTGGGTGGCTTAATCTTCATCAATCAATCAATCGAATAGCAAACCAGTACAATCTCAGTCAAGAATGTAGTACTCGGCTGGGCAGTTCTAATCGACCCAAGACGCTACAGCTTCGACACAGAGCAGACAGCAGACTACGACCGCATCCAGCTATAACGCTCTCGCTCCCCGAGTTCCGACACTCGCAATTCCCAATCGAGCCGCCACGCTCTCCCGCATAGAGCTCCACGACTCCGGCCTCACTCAGCTCTCTGCTCTGCTCCAGGCTTCGTCTCAACGTCTACGACACTGCTGTATCCAGGACTACTAAATAAATATGAAACTCACTAAACACTGTGTATCTAATCAACCCAACTACGTAACATAACCGTACGTTACAACTGCATGACAATTAAGTCACGTTAGCAGACGACGCTACGAGTACGACGCCGCCACCCTCACCAAAATGGCTTATTATCACCAAAATATAGTCCACTATATTATACCGTATGAACAGGGGAAGACAAAGAGGGTTAATGACCCTAGTCAGGAACACCATACCCAGCACGAAAATAGACCCAGTTTCATGTGGGGATGGAGTAGAGGTATTAGCAGTAACAGTGGATATGGCTAATATTGAGCTCCTCATATACAACGTTTACAAGCCCCCTAGACGTAAACTAGAAGCAGAGGCAGTGCTTGCCTTAGCCACGCAGGAAAATGTAATTATTGCTGGGGATTTTAATGCTCATCATCGAGAGTTAGGTGCGACTGGGCCAGCCAATGCAGATGGGCGCCATTTAGCTGCAGCTCTGCGAGATGTGCCTGAGATTACACTTCTCAACACTGGGGAACCCACTCACATTCTAGGAGGTTCCCTTGATCTTACATTAATCTCAACAACACTCAAGCATCAGGCGAAGTGGGAAGTAGACCCGGTGATCACCAGTGACCACTATGCTGCTGTCACAACACTAAACATAGAACGACCTCCTACACCACCTGCACAACCTAGGTGGAATTAAAAAAAAAAGCCAATTGGAATATATATCGGGAGGAACTTGAAAAATGGTATACAACATACACGCCACCTGAGGATTTGAACATTCACGAGACCAATCTGCGGAAAGCCATTGCAGCTGCTGCAGACAAAGCTATTCCAATCATTATCCCAGGGAACACAAAACGAAAGAACTATTGGTTCTATAGTAATGAAGATAAAGAACAAAACCAAAGTCAACATCTTCAGAAAACATCTAAAGAGAAACCCCACACCAGAAGGAAGAACTCAGCTAAGAGCGGTGATATCTGAAGCAAGACGAGTTAGAGGTAAAGGAGGCAAGATGGCTTGAGTGGTGTCAAACTCTAAATGAACATAGTAGTCTTGGCAAGATATGGGGTCAGATTAAAACTATATCAGGTCGAGCAGCCCGACCACGGGCATGTGCTCAACCATCGCAGGAGGCTGAGAGACTTGCTCTCCAATTGGCAGAAAGAACAGCCTCATATCAGCTTCCTGCAATGGTCAGAAGGCAGCAAGAACAATTAAAACAAGAGAGGTTAACAGTCATTCATGAGAGCATAGCTACAAATGGCGAATATAACTGTCCCTTCACCACACAAGAACTAATCAGAGCCGAAAAAGGTGGTAAGGACACTGCACCAGGTGCTGATAACATTACATACTCAATGATCGCACATGCAGGTCCTGCTGGAGAACAAGGAATATTGGACGTCATCAACGCATCTTGGCAGCAAGGCAAACTACCGACCTCATGGAAGAAAGCAGACATCATTCCAATTCCTAATCCGAAAGAACCTGCCAATTACAGACCCATTTCATTAACATCATGCATTAGTAAAACTGCAGAACGGATGGTCTTAAATAGGCTACCGTGAAAGACTGAAGACCTACATAAATACATTGACTTGAGAATGGTCCAGGACGGACCGAAACGTCGTCGTCCCTTCACCTTCTAGTGTGTGGTCTGGTCAACATACTTTAGCCACGTTATTGTGACTCATCGCCTGCAATACATATTTGGCTTCATTAGAGGAGTAGGTACTGCCAACTGCATAGCAACATTACTAGGAACAGTTTTTTTTGCAGGGATATTCCTGCGCGGGCCCTAAGCCTCTGGCTGGCCCACTAAGTGTTGCTTGATTCTGTTTTACTTGGGCGGAGTATGAGTATTTCTGATCGGGGAGAAAAACACAAGCCAGAAAAGTGGACCTATTTATTAATTAATGTATAAAGACAACTGCTGTACCACAATATAAATGATGTCGTATAACATGACTGAGTAGAATGCCAGTACTACAAAGATGCAACTATAGAAATATGTCGTAGCACATTATTAACAGCAACTAGTGCCAGTTAGCCAAAGCAATGTTACTAAAGAAATAAGTCGTAGCACATTAATAGCAGAGCCTAGTGCCAGTAAGCCAAAGCAATGTTGCAGTACTCACAATCAGCTTAATGCTATAATTTAAGACAACACCAGAGTTATAAATTGAGTGGCACAGCCAGACAGTAAGTATATAAAATATATTCTGTATACACAGAAGGCATAGAAAAGATAGATAAGAATTTCCAGGGGTAATGATATGCTATCAATTCCTCTGAGAATCTTGTATGTGGTGATCATGTCTCCCCTAACTCTTCTGTCTCCCGGTGACATGAGGTTTAATTCCCGTAGTCTCTCCTCGTAGCTCATACCTCTCAGCTCGAGTACTAGTCTGGTGGGAAACCTTTGAACCTTTTCTAACTTAGTCTTATGCTTGACTAGATATGGATTTCATGCTGGAGCCGCATACTCCAGGATTGGTCTGACATATGTGGTATACAAGGTTCTGAATGATTCCTTACACAAGTTTCTAAAGGCCGTTCTTATGTTGGCCAACCTGGCATATGCTGCTGATGTTATCCTCTTGATATGGGCTTCAGGGAACAGGTCTGGCGTGATATCAACCACCAGGTCTTTCTCTCTCTTTGACTCTTGAAGTATTTCATCTCCTAAATGATACCTTGTATCTAGTCTCCTGCTCCCTACGCCTATCTTCATTGCATTACATTTGTTCGGGTTAAACTCTAACAACCACTTGTTCGACCATTCCTGCAGTTTGTCCAATAGGTTTTCTTGAAGCCTCAAGCTGTCCTCCTCTGTCTTAATCCTTCTCATAATTTTGGCGTCGTCAGCAAACAATGAGAGGAATGAGTCTACAACCTCTGGGAGATCATTTACGTATATCAGAAACAGGATAGGTCCAAGCACAGAGCCCTGTGGGATCCCACTGGTGACTTCACGCCAATCTGAAGTCTCACCTCTCACTGTAACTCTCTGCTTCCTATTGGTTAGATACTCCCTTACCCACTGGAGCATCCTAGCAGTTACTCCTGCCTGTTTCTCCAGCTTATGCATCAGTCTTTTATAGGGTACTGTGTCAAAGGCTTTCCGACAGTCCAAGAAAATGCAGTCTGCCCATCCTTATCTTTCTTGCTTAAATAGAAAAGCTTTATTCTTGCTTCCCGTGAAATAGAACCCATAATCACATACCAGAAATAAATATCTCTTTGATATCCCCAGTAAAACTTAATCTGTGTAAACACTATGCAAATAAAGGGACCTAGTGCCTGGTCATCAAATTGTGCTACAAAGACTGTGCGACACAGTGGTTGCAAGGATCAGGTTGGGTTACCGTTACCTGTGGCAGGTGGCTATAGGTGACGAATCTCTCAATCATGAGCACTCCAGTTGCAAACTCTGTGAGCAGGAACTACGGCACGATCTCCCACACTACATCACCGAATGACCAGTTATTAGACCTTTCAGACCAGTTGGCATGAGGTACCTGGAGCTTTGCAATTACTTTATTCACTCGTATTATTGAAGATATCCTCACAGTGTACCCAAAATTTGCCAGTGCAGGCTACTAAACATATGGCCCTGTATGACTAACCATCCTGCGAGATGGGGACTTATTACCACTGCTGCCTTATTCAATCTTGTGTTGATGATATCCTCAAAATGCATCCTGAGTCTGCCAGTGCAGACTGCTTATCACATGCCTCTGTATGACTAACCATCCTGTGTGATGGGGATTTTTTTAGCATCACGTAGTTAGCTTTTTTGACGCACTCTACTCCACTTCATATAGTTTAGAGTAGCTGAAAAAATACAGATGCACCTCATGTATTAATAAAAAAAAGTACCTATTGATATAGCCTCATATTTTACTTTAATATACCTACTAATCTTTGTCAGATTTTCTTACAATGTACCTGTTAACATTTCTTAAATTTTGCTAGAAATTACATACTTAAAATTATCTGTTTTTTATCTCTTTATTTATATATACAAGAGTTCTTACATTCTTGTACAGCCACTGGTACGCGTAGCATTTCTAGATTAAGGACATGTCTGAGACGTTTTGTGTGCTAGTGGCTTTACAAGAATGTAAAAATATCCATGTTATGTACTCTCAAAACCCAATGTACCTTCTTGTATAAATAAATAAATAAATAAATAAATAAATAAATAAATAAATAAATAAGTAAAGAGTTAAATAAATAAAATCTAATGATCTATAGTAGAAACACAATAGTCTACCTTCTTATGTTTAATATTTGAATCCCTATTTTCTATGAAATGGCTTCGTCCTGATGCATTCGCTTATCTCCAAGTTATGATTAGTTTTCCCCCCGCAAACCCAGCGCTCTCGTTAGGGAAGAGTAAGAGCAAGAAATGAGAAAGGAGTGGGATGAGAGGATGAAGGAGGATGTATAGAGAGAGGAAGAAGGAGAGGAGGAGGTGAGCGGCCGGCCGGGGAAGTCGCTCCAACGCTTTCGTGTTGACAACACCACAGACGGCCAACATGGCGGCTGCAGCGCCCACTCTGGAAGCCCTTATCCGTATGTGTCAGGATTTCTCGCACTTCACGCTTCCAGCTTCTCCGGGACCGCGCTCTCGCAATACCTTAATGGCTCTTCCTTCTCAATGGCCCCTAAACGTTTTCCTCTCTTAAGCTTTCCTCTAAAAGATAAGCTGACATCACTCAAGTGTCACTGTTCAGTGACTTAGTTAAGCAACCACCACCTTAGATATAAACACCTGTAAAGGCTTAGTTGTGTCAGGTCAACACCTGTATCACATTTTTATGAGCGGCTTACTCTCTCTCTACACTATTTTTGGCATTTTGTATGAACTTTTACTTTGGTTCACCCATGAACATTATGAAGCAAAGATTACTGAGGAAGTAATGTATATCCACGTCCTCTTAGGACATTGATGCCAAATCCACCTGCCATTATTTGTGCTAATGAACATATTCTGTAGGATTCCAGACAGTTGTTTACCTGTCATAACTCTCAAGTTGTAGTTGTCAAGTATATATATATTATAACTTAACTGTTATATAACCTTAACCTATATAACTTAGGCTGTTGAAGAGTAGTATAAATGAGTTTTTCTGAAGTGTCTAAATGATACAGAGTGAGATATTGAATTTGTTGTTCAATAGGCAGTAATTTTGTGCTCTATTATATATTTGGTTGTGCTAATTTTGAGTATGGTTATAATATGTTAAGACAGGAAGCCCTTGTACAGTAATTAGTGATTGTCTAGGTACTCTTAATTGAGGCTGTAGCCGTCACCCATTTAGTTACTGTACTGCATTGTGTTTATGTTGGCTGACCGAGCAATGCACACAGCACCATGATAGTTGTTCTGTGTGACAAAAAAGCAATTTAGCATTGAGTTAGCTTATTTTATATATTTGGTATACTTATGTTAATGCATACATATTTAATATCTGGGTAACTGCCCATTGAATAAGAAGTCTGTACCCTAGTGAGAGATTTTGCGCACAATGTCCTTATGGAAAACCATACACATTAATCGGAGCTACTGAAAACTTTTCACAAAAGGGTATTTTATTACGTTTAATACTTGATCTTTTTATACCCTATAACACCGAAGTTACATTCTAAAGTGCTGAAGCCTTTCACATCTTTCTCCATTCAAATCTTAATGATGTAGTACAGGTGGCTAATGGTTTCTTTATATTTTGTAATTCTAAAATGAAAGCATTTTTGATAATGTTGATTTACCCTTCAGAGAAGACCACGAGTCCTCTAAATATCGAGGATGACCCAAATTCCATCCAGGCTGTATGTCAGGCAGTTACTGCTGAACCGGGTGGTGTTCAGACAGCTGTCAGACTCCTTGCCCACAAAATACAGTCTCCTCAGGAACGAGAAGCGCTGCAGGCTCTTTGCGTGAGTTTACTACTCCCCACAACACTCATTTTCTTGTCAGTTCTCTTCAAAGCAATTTAATGATAAGTGTCTTTCACCAATACTAACAGTAGCTTAAAATTTTATTTTAAATTTAGCTAAAAAGAGATTGTTTGTCATGTAGCTCATTTTTAGCAATATACTGGAACTGAGATTGATTATCAAATGGAACATGCAAAGAAATTGGTTAGATTGATTTCAAATACTGTATGTCATTCCCTGTTCATGAGGCTTATTAAATTTTAATAAGTAAAGTAATAATTTTTTTATATATATATTTATTTATTTATTTTACCATTTCAGTATTATATCATGGTTTTTTATAAAGCAGTGATATTTATGTTAAATAGTCATGTTTCATGGAAAAATGATTAGTATTCCACATAGGAGATACCAACAACAGTCATGAAAGTAGTACTATTCCTTTTAATCTTCCTTCCTTTTCTGTTGTGAAATATAATGCAGGTTCTGCAAGCTTGTGTAAATAACTGTGGTCCCACCTTCCATTCCGAGATTGGTAAATTCCGTTTTTTAAATGAGATGATTAAGTTAGTGTCGCCGAAATATCTGGGGAACCACACACACATAATGGTGAAGACAAAAGTTGTGGAGCTTCTCTTCACCTGGACCATTGATTTAAAGGCAGAGCCCAAGATCCTTGAAGCTTATAACATGTTGAAGAAACAAGGTGTAGTTAAGGTTAGTATTCATAAGTGTGATCTTCAGAAATGTTGTGTTACGCATATATGATGTATATTGTTCACTTAATTCTAATGTGCTTGTAGTATAAAGTTTCCACATTTTATGTTTTGGGGTTAGGCCCCTAGGAGTGGAAAAGTTCCTCACTCTTATTCTAGGGGGCTGAAATATATTTGAGTCTTATGAGTTTTAAGTCGTCTCCATGGTCTGGAGTAATGACCCTGGCATAAGTGAGATAGTATGGTAGGTCTGTAGCTATCTCATTTGGGTTGATAAATTGTATGTGAAACAATTAGTTTTTGTTTGTACTGTACACGTCAAACTTTTGTAAACCTTGCAGCAGTGCTGCCACCTGCTTATGGCTCTAAAGTACTATGGTGGTATGTTTTATTTGGTGGTTAGACTAGTTAGAGCTCCCATCTAGAGTTCTACAGAGTCCTACACAGGTTCTATATAATATACACAGTCCTTCTCATAGCATTAGTGCCATAAATGTCTTGCCTTACTTTAATTTCATGCTAACTAGGCCTAGAGGATATTTACATCTATGGAAGTGGTAGCATAATTTGCTCAAAATTAAGCTTTTCACAAATTCAAAATAAATTTTGTACTTTCCTTCTACTGACTAGTTTCTGTTCAGTATCTCAAGAATGCTGCATCATATTAACTTGAAACATAAAATACCTATGTTTGAACAAATGGAAATTATGGCTGCTATTAAAATTAATCAATTTTGTCCCAAGCAACTATTCTTCCTGTTTATTTTTTACTTTTCCTCTTTCTCTGCAACATCTTTAGAAAGTAATACAGTATACAGGTAACATCATGGATTTGATTGTTAGAAGTAGTAATATACTTCACATTATAAATACACTTAATTTAGATACACCATGTACAGTAATGGATTACTTCACAATTATGAATACAGTGGTTAGTTTACCCTGTTACTAGTTGGGGCTATAGCGTATACCCCTTCTGTACTCTTGGGACTTTTTTATATAGAGGAAATAAAAAAGGCATGAGAAGATTTTACGAGTCTAGTCTTTCTGGGAATGAGAAAATATAATTAGTGTTGACCCCACTATTTACACACTCCAAGGCTCATAACCTTGTCTCTAGGCTCTCCGACCAGCTGATGTAGGACGATAGTCATAAAGCCCTCAATATTAGATTAAATTACAGTGAAACTCGAGTGACAAGGGACTCCAGTTACGAGCATTTCGAGTAACGAGCGAGCCATTCGCAGAAAATTGTCTCGATTGACGAGCTTTCACTCGATTAACAAGCAAACCACATGGTGCTTCCTAGCGTTCCCGCTGGTTCTCTAACACCTTCGACAACAGTGTTGTTGTTGTTTCGCAAGACGAGCATTTCACATGACGAGCTCAATGCCGGAACGGATTAAATTCTTTGCTCGAGGCATTACTGTACATTAAATCAACATTCTTATGCAAAAATTGCAGGAAGATTATATCAAACTGGTGTGGCATCACTGTATGAATGATACAGTTAGTCATCAGAGAGCATGAGAATAATAAATAGTTATTCAAATTCATTGGTGGATCGAGCCAATAGTCCCGCTGTTGGTCTGTCGTATTGCTATTGGATGAAACAGAGTTAAGGTTGAGTGTTGCAAGGTCTCTTAGATTATATTATTAAATTAGAGAGAGTTAATATGTATTGGATGCCAAAGGATAAATAAAAACACAGCATTTTAAATATTTTGAGGTATTTTGGGAAGGTTTCTAATTTCTATTTGGGTGAAGTATAAAGTAGGCCAGTTCTCAGACAAGCAAATAAAGTCATTATATGATCTACAGGAGGACCCTCAATATGTAGGAGCCCCAACTATACCCGAGCCTAGATCTCGAGCAAATGCAGTCTTTGAAGATGAGGAAAAGTCTCGTTTGCTTCAGAGGCTTCTACAGAGTAAGAATCCAGAAGATCTTCATAAAGCTAATGCTCTCATTAAGTCAATGGTGAAAGAAGATGAGAGAAGAATGGAACGAACTAGCAGAAGAATAGTAGAGGTAAAAGTTTGCTCTTGGATTTTGTCTGATAATTTAGCTGGCATTTATAATATAGTAAGTGCAGTATGAAGCATCTTGGTGGTTAAAGGGTGTAGTATTTATTTTGAGCAAAATAATATATCAATCATACACATTAGTTTTGCTGGCACAATTATTTTTTTTTTTAGATAGGAAATATTTTAAGAATGAAAATATGTGGTAATTTGCATATAAAAGAAAATATGGAAGACATGAGTTTGGTGGAGCACAACATGAGAGTTGGGCTGCGATAAAGATGGGTGGATGTTGTAACCAAGTCATCTATAACTGGCATTAAAAAGAGATGTTACTGGGTATTGGTTGTGGGTCATGGAGGTGTAAGTGCTTTGTGGCAGACAATGAGGATGAAGGGAAGTTTTCCTGGTGTTCACCTGATAAAGAATTGATATACAATCAACTGTACTTCTCTGCTGACCACAACCAGCTTGTCTGGTACTTCCAGCTACTTATTCACCCTGTCTTCTTATCACATCATGTCAAAAAATGGTGTTCTAAATTGAGCCTAATTGAACCTAACCTAATTGAAGACCCACAAATAGAAAATGTGACAGCCCATAAATTTAGCGAGCTGCTATGATTTATAGTGCATCATATTTTGACTGTTGGGGATTTATAGGTCAAAATGCAATGTATAGTTTGAGAGGACAGATTGACTCATTAGCAATAACATCAGAATGTGGCTGATCTTACACTTTATCCAAAAACCTGCCAAGTAATCTTTTTAAATTCCGTTCCTATTCGTATTTAGGGTCCCAGTAGTACAATCGGATTCGTTCTCGATGCACAGTCGAGAATTCCAGGCTCGAATCCGGGAGGGATAGAAATGGGCACATTCCCTTTCACCTAATGCCTCTGT
Organism: Procambarus virginalis; assembly: GCA_020271785.1. Taxonomy (NCBI): domain Eukaryota; kingdom Metazoa; phylum Arthropoda; class Malacostraca; order Decapoda; family Cambaridae; genus Procambarus; species Procambarus virginalis. Next base: position 11,068,543 of record WNGS01163947.1, on the reverse strand, counting down.
TCACTTAGCAGTAAGTAGGTACTCCTGAGTTAGTCGGCTTATTGTTGGGGGTAGCAGCCTGGGTGGGGTCAGTATTTCAACCTTGAGGAGGGGGGGGGGAGACCTCGATTATGTCTCATTTAACCTGTGCTTGAAACAATCCAGCGATTCCATGTCTATTATGTTGCCTCGTAATTTGTTCCATAATTTAACAACCCTGTTTCCAAACCAGAACTTACCCAAGTCTTTCCTATAGCTAAACTTAACCATTTTATATTCATTGTTTCATGTTCTGTTTTGTGTTGGTATATCAACAATTTTATCCTTTCATCTATTTAAATACTTCAGTCATGTTACCCCTTACTCTTTACCTTCTAGAGAATGTAAATTTTGCTTTTTAATCTCTCTTCATAAGGGAGGTATCTAATTTCTGGGACTGACTTTGTCATCCTTCTCTGTATGGAAATTCATGTGAATTTGTCTATTGTATATTAAAGTGAAATTTGACAAATTTCAGCATCCTAACTGATTTCTTTTTATTTGGTATCTCCTTCAAGGGCTATGTGGATGATGAGGAAGGGGATGATGAATAGCCAGCCAGTGATGGCATTCAATATTTAGAATGAGGAAATGAAAATATGGAGCTTGCTTGCCAGATATATAAATGGTAAATTACTGCCCGATTTAGAGGACATCCCTGAAAATTTAAATATATATTTTGAAAAGCTATTGAATGCTACATATGTTAGACCAATCCTGGAATATGTGGAGTTCTTATCTAGTTGACAAAATGAAGTTGGAGGAAGTTAAGATATGTGCCATTACACTAGTTCCAGAACTAAGAGGTATGAGTTAAGAGGAAAGGCTAAAAGAATTAAACATCACTTCACTAGAAGACAGATGAGTTTAGGGAGATATGATTACCACATACAAAATTCTTAGGGAAAGAATTAGTTCTAGTTAGTTTGATAGTAAATGATTAGTTATTTGATTGTCCTAGTTAGTCTGATAGTAAATGAACTACACATTGTTGTTAATTAACTGTATGGAATATGCAAGAGAAGGAAGCTGAAGGCAAATATAAATGAGATAAAGGGTGTTTTTTTTAGCACAGAAAACCCCTGTGCTAAAAATAGAGAGGCACTGTAAGAATACACTGTAAATGCCAAAGATATAATCGATATAATCTCGGCTGGCATGAAAGAGTAAAAAAAAAAAAAAAAATCTGACAATGATTGGCCAAAGATGGCAGTAATCTGAGGGAGAAATTAAAGGGACAGAATGAAAGTTGTGCGAGATAAAACCTCTCAAAAGCTTAGTTCACTTTACTCTAATGTTTGAAAATGCCACATTGGTGATTAGTAACAGATGAATTTAGAGGGTGTTGTAATTCAAATGGGTATTATGGTTGTAGGAAGACTAAAGCTGGACTACTTAGTTTGGGCATGTGGAGAGAATGGGTGAGTGCAGGTTGACAATAACAGTGAAGCCAAAAGCAAGAGAGGACGACAGGGTGAGAGTACAGTATATGGAAGAATAGTGTATCAGAATAGGGTAGTGTTAAATATATATACTGAGAGGTCTACCTTACTTCTTGGTGTACATCCACAGAGTTTACTGGACTAAAGTATACTTGGACTAGTTCTGGACTAAAGTATACTTGGACTAGTTCTGGTTTAAAGTATACTTGCTGGATGGTCTGTAAGCTGTTAATAATCTTCCAAAGGTTGATCGGCCTTAAGCCCAACACCAATCCAAAGTTTTGTTTGGAGATGCAGTAATTTCAGAAAATTGAACGAGTCTGTTCTTTACACCCTGTTATTTGTTTGAAAATGTTACATAAAATACAGGCGAAAATAATGCACAGTACTGTATCTATATTTTCAACAGGTTGAAACTGCTATGAATAACGTGCGCGTGCTGGATGATATGTTGTCACGCCATCAAGAAAGTCCAGCAAGCCAAGCTGACTTAGACTTAATGTTGGAGCTACACTCCTCTTGTTCGTCGCTTAGGTCAAATTTGTATCGACTTGTCTCCGAGATGGATGATAAAGAAGAGGGAATTGGTTAGTATCTCTGGAATAATAAATGGGGAATAGTCACTCTCAAGATTCATGAATATTAAGAATTTGATGTTCAACTAAAGAATCTCTTCTGTGCTTAAATGCTGGTACCGCTAAGTCTTAGGATTTTGCCAGGACTCTGAAACCCATGTTGATGTACCAGGTGCCAAGATTAGACTCAAAGTTAGACAAAGCAAAACAAACCACTGCTTGAAAGAAAGAAATGAAAAATGGAAAATGTGGCAAACATTAGCTTGCTGTGGGTAAATGACTTAACCCTACTTAGGACGTAACCCTACAGGTGGTCAGGAGGCCTGGTCAGAGACCGGGCCATTGAGACATTGATCCCCAAAATCAACACAAGGTAACCACAAGGTTACCTTGTGTTGATTTTGGCGTTCAATGGCGTTCGCCAATACGAACGCCTTGTATTGGCGTTCGCCTTTCTATTGGGGACTTTCGGCGCCGTGGAGAGGGAGGACCTGCTGCCTGGGTAACAGCTTCTCCTCCATATCAACCTACCCTGGCTTTGCGCCCTGGTGAGGCCACTCCAGACCAGGCCGACACCGGTGCGCAACTCCATAGTCTACTGAGACTGATGGATGCCTACTACTACCTTATGTTACCTTACCTACCTAAAATAGCCCTGCTGCTACAAGATGGTAGCCGAGAGCCCTCGGTCCCAGCCTACAACCTACCTGACTCGCTCCCCTCAACTGCGAGGGTTGGCTGGCCTCGGCTGGGATCCACTTGACTTTTTTTCCCAAACAGTGATTTATTTGGTTTCATCCGATTTTCTGGTTGGTTTTCTTTAGTTTTGGGCTGACCTCTTATCTCCAAGCTCACCATGCTTGTTAGAGAGGGCCAGATTCTTGTCCTGCCTCCTGGTCGGTCAACGTGTGTCTCAGAGGCTTGGCGTGATGTAAAGTTCTACAAATATAAAGTTCTACCAATTTATCCTGAAAAGAAAGAAAGATGTAGTTAAATTTGGTTGAAAGTTACCTCTGTAATCCTCAGTGTTTATTGTCCTACTTGCTATGGAAATTGTAGTAAACATTTTAAATTTGGAAATTAAACTTAGTTTGGGACATGGTGTAATGTTATAATTTGTATTTGCTCTCACTGACTATCAGGTGACCTACTTAAGGCAAATGATGAATTGTCGAGAGTGATGGGACGCTACAAGCTGATCGTTGACGGAACCAAAGTTGAGCACCAAGGAACAGAAGGGGAAAGTCAACATCATAAATATAGTGGGGAAGGACTGTCTCAAAAGGATGGAGAAATTCTTCTTGATCTATCAACACCAGAGGATATGCCAAGTAATCAAGGACTGGCAAGTCTTGTTAACCAGGACCTTCAGAAGAAATGTAGTATGTTTTATAATTACTGTAAGGCTATGTTGCACATTATTAGTGGAGGATAATAAAGAAATGGTCAGACAAGCAAGAAATCTTGTCTTTAGACTCATGAATACTATGTGGCTTGTTCTTGTAGGATTTGTTGAGTTGTATCCTGATCTCAAGGAGGGGTAAGGTAAAGTAATTATCAGGAGAAAGTGCTAAGTCTTGCAACTATGTAGCACTTGGAAGGGATATGAGGATAAGGATTGAGGATAAGATGGAGGAAAGGAAGGTGCCTAACAACTTGAATAGTTTGGGATTGAAAGCCAACCTGCCAGAAGTGAGGCTTTCACTCTACTGTCCAGTCTAAGTGGTTGGACACCATTCCTTCCTCTGTCTTATACTAAAATCCTTTTCAAGTGCTATATAGTTGCAAGGCTTAGTGCTTAGTCTTTCTTCTGAAAATTACATTACCTACAGCTCCTTGAGATCAGGACACAAATCTGCTCTCCATGTTTATTGAATAAAACACCATGTCTGAGGTGGTATGGGGAAGAAACATGCTTTCTTCACTTTGGAAGGTTCTTATTCAATCTCTCTATGGTATCCATTCNTTTTTTTTTTATAAGCGCAGCTTTAAAAGTATGATCACTCTGATGTATTGGCTTTTTTATATTTATTTATATATTTATATATATATTTATATATATATATATATATATATATATATATATATATATATATATATGTATGTATGTATGTATGTATGTATGTATGTATGTATATATAATATATATATATATATATACACTCACACAATATATATAAAATGGTGTTGGTTTGTGTTGCATGTTTCTGTTTAAGGAGAAATGAGACGGGAGAGGCGGTCATACAAATTAGAGAGTGATCATTTGTGAGAGTTCAGTGACACCTGGAAGTGTTGAAAAGGTCAATGAATCAACAAGTCTGGGGTTCATCGACTCGGTTGCTCTCATCACCTCTCCCTCATTCTTATTTTTAATATTGGTTTTGATGAGAATTATTTGTGTTAAGCATAATTTTCTTTTTTGAAGATCTGATACTATAGTGTTCACAATTGTATGTATGTATTTATTTATAAATATATATAATGACCATATATTTATAGAAATCAGAAATTGATCATTGATCTTTCTATTTAAACTGGCAGTTAATTTAAAACACTTAATTCCTTGGAAGGAAAAGGGCAGCTTTTATTTGAGAGCACTTAATAATTAAAGAAAAATTGCATTAGGCTATGTACAGTGACCAGGGGCGTGTTGAACCTTGTTTGTCATATACCAGATAGTCAATATTTTTGTACAGTTCCTCTTCCTTGGCCCCCCCCTCCCCCCTCTTGTACAGCCCAATTAATATAATCCATTTGTTGTGAGCTTCCAGGTAAAAACAAAAATTAGAGAATATTTATGCTTTTTATTTAACACATTACTAGACAATAATTTTCTAAGCATGTATGCATCTAATTTGAGTATATCAGATGCCCATGTCTGACATATTTTAAACTTACAATTAATTAAATAGAAAGAATTTTCCATCGAGTTATAATTTGTATTATACTGAACCATAAAATCCAAGTGTTGATACTGTAATATGTATAACTTGTAGACTTCCATCAAAGGGTTGTGTGGAATTTCATAGTTACATAATGATAATTCAGCTATAAACACACAGTTGGCACATATTAATTCTGGGATACATGTACAGTATATACAACACCCTCAAAAATCTTAATAATTTTTTTTTTTTTCTAAGACTTGTGCTCTGCATTTGCTGCATTTCATCTGCTTCAACAGATGTTTCTGTTAAAGTCTTCCCCGTGCACTCCTCAGTATTGACATTATAGGTCTTTGGGTAAGTGGTCTCCTGAGTGAAGTGGTGGTGCGTGAGAATGGCTACTTTCTCTTCACTCAGTCTCTTTTTGAAGGGATAAACTTCAGCTTGGGATTGGAAAACATCCTTGGGCTTGCTCTTGCTGAGCTCGTCACCCCTTTTACTGTCCAACTGATATGTTTTTATTCATCCAAGGACGGTTTTCAGTCTGCCAAAGCCCCATCCACTTTTGGGCTCCACTCAGCATGTTTACCAGGTTAGCCATTGTGGTTTCTCAGGAGCTTCAGCTTTTTAAAAATTCTTTACTTGTTTATCTGAATAGCTGATTGGTTTGGGGCCTCATTCTGTCTTTCTTGCTAACAAGGGAAGTTGGTCAGATTTTTATCAGGAGAAACTCGTGCAAGAGTTTTGCCTTGTGGTGGGGGGGGGGGCTCATGTACGACGTCCTGGGGCCAGTGGGAAAAGGCCTTGGCCCCCTTTCCAGGTTTATGTAGGAAATGCACAAACCTAGTAGACCTTTCCATTCGGGGCATATGACAGTCAATGCAATACCCTTCTAACACAGTCAGAAGGGCTCTTCGTTAGTTTTATTTAACTGCTTATTACCCCCCTGCCTTAATGGGAGACTACGGTATCTTACTCACGTTCAACACACATTTTCCTCCTTACCTTTACCGTGCGATGATTTCCCGTGGCCTGGCCCCTGACCAAGCCTCTTGCTTGTTGGACTAGTCAACCAGGCTGTTGGATGTGGCTGCTTGCAGCCTGACATGAATCATAGCCTGGTTGGTCAGGAATCCTTTGGAGGCGTTTATCAAGTTCTTTCTTGAACACTGAGGGGTCGGTCAGTTATGCCCCCTTGTGTGTAGTGGAAGCGTGTTGAACAGTCTCGGGCCTCTGATATTGATAGAGTTCTCTCTCAGGGTACCTATTGTACCTCTGCTTTTAAACGGGGATGTGGGGGAAGGGGCAGTTACAGAATTCTGCAAATTCTGCCATGCCTTCTGGTTTCATCGGGTGTTATTTCTGGGACCAGCTCCTCTTAATATTTATTTATTTATATACAAGAAGGCACATTGGGGGTTAACAGAGAATATATTTCACATGTAAATTATGGTGGTCTGCGAGACAATTTTAGTTGTGTCTTGTATGTAACTGTGTATCTTCTTTAACTGTTATAGTTAATGTCATCAAATAATTTGACTAATAACTATCATTTCTTGTTTGGTGGACCACGGGATTCACATTAGTGGTCCGGGGATTTAAAATTATGAATTTGGTGATTCTTGAGCTCTGAAAAGTTGGCGACTGCTGCTCTACAGAATCAGATACTGCTGTGTGCCATGATTTGTTTGGCCCCACTACATTACCTTTAACCCAACTCACACTGGCACACTCATAGTTGCCACTCCTAAGGAAGGCCGTCTTCAAACCAAATCCATTACCATAAAACCACACCCACCTTCAAACCACCTGGATAATTGTTTATATATTTGATGGTCTGAAAGCATATTACAGTTCCAGTAATAGTCTACATGTAAGCTGGCAAATGAACCTTTGTTGTAATAGATTATTCTCAAGTTATAACTTTATTGCATTATAAATTCTTGCTTTCAAATATAAAAAGTGTATGCTGAAAACATTTTCTTAGAAGAATTTGATTCTCTCTAAATGGAATTTATGAGTACACTCAAATAGTTTTTGAATATCATATTTCACATTATCAACAACAACACACTGTATTAATTATACCTAACCTAACCATGGGTAGATAATAGTACTAAGTATGTATGTATGTATGTATGTGTGTGTTAAAAAAACTAATTTTCAGATGTAACCCACATCCTTTCTCAAGGTACTATATATAACTTTCTGAGAACATAGTATACAGTACCTTGAGAAGATGTTGGTTACATCCAAAAAAATTAGTTTTTAAAAAATACATATATTGGATCTTTCCTTCATTCAAGCACTGGAATTGTAGTATCACCATTTAAGGGAATGTAGTCGTTCTTAGTCCATTCTCTTGAGCAGATTTCTGCCCTGAGGACAGGTTGCATAAGGAGACAGTCGCCTGCCTAGCTGCTTTATCCAGCATTGGTGAGGGAGACCCCGGTTTTAGGTTAACAAATTTCCAATTAAATACCAGTGTCGGCACCGTTATTTTCCCTCAACATGTTATGAAAGGACAGGGAGCATGAGGATATTAAATATATCCTCATAGCCCAAGGTGATATTAATCCTCTGGGTTATCACTCGACATTCCACCCTCGCTATCGTCAACCCCTTACGGCCTTATGTAATTCTTGCTGATGCCAGATGCTCACTTCAGGGATACATCTTATCTCCAAGCCTCTGCAGTAGGTGCTGGAAGTGCAGTAGCAAGACGTCCCTCTGTCCTTCGTGTGGAGTACACATGGTGAGGGGGAGTGTTGGAACACTGGAGACGAACAAATCCACAAGGGCCATGATGGGGATTCGAACTTGCGTCCGGGAAGGGAACTATCAGGGGAAATCGCCAAGTCATTACGACTATATAGCACTGGAAGGGGTCAGGATAGGATTTTGGGATGGGACGGGGGAGGGAAGGAATGGTGCCCAACCACTTGGACGGTCGGGAATTGAACGCCGACCTGCATGAAGCGAGATCGTCCTCTACCGTCCAGCCCAAGTGGTTAGCCCCTCCGGGAGCGGAGACGATGATTCCATGACGGTGATATTAGCAAGCAATGGGCCGCGCACCCTCTACAGGTGACCAGTAAGCAACACCATAAAATGTGGAAACAGTTAATGGTGGTGTTGAGGTATGTACATAATGCTAGAAAAAACCACGGGGGGTTCGTCATAGTAGAGTGTGGCCATGGGTCACGCAAGTTGAAGAGTAAGCGGGTTGATTTGGAAAATGTTGATCCGTACAATTTCTTCATAAGGTCATAATTAACACAAACGAGCAACCGTTTCAAGCCATAATGCAGGACAGAGAACAAGAGATGCTTTATCACGCAAAGGGTTATTCTCTGCTGTCTCATCGACAAAGAGGTCAAAGGAAACCTTCTCTCCTGGACCAAAAACTGTCATAAACAGAGAAGCAAGAGTGAAACTCATGGCACAGTCTGAATAAAAAAAAATGGTACACCGCTAAGGCATTTCAGCCGCTTCTCTTCAACTGATTTATTTATTTATTTATTTATTATTTATGTATATATGAGAAGGTACTTGGATTTACGAGAGTACATAGCATTGATGATTTTATATTCTTGTAAAGCCACAGAACGCATAGTGTTTCGGGCAGATCCTTAACCACTGAACTGCTCTGTCTCCAAATACTGCAACTCTTTCCCCCCCCCCCCCCCTGATGTGCAGGAAATAATTTTTTTTCCAAAAATTATTTTCTCTTATATTGTTAAAATGCAGTCTCTGATCACGGGAAACTTAACAAAAAATATTTTACGTGACATATTTTTTTAGCCGCGATGGAGGTGGGAAGTAAACAAATTATGGGCGCTGAGCGATTGAGTGCCGGGGGTCGGTTGGCCCCGCACCCCGTGCGGCGGCAGTTACCGCGAGTATAATGTTTCACAATTATTTTGATATTTATTTATTTTATTTATTTATTTATTTATTTACAAGAAGGTACATTGGGTTTGTGAGAATACATAGCATAGTATTTACAATCTTGTAAAGCCACTAGTACGCGCAGCGTTTCGGGCAGGTAATTTCTCATTCTCATTCTTCTTATTCTCATTCAGATATTTCTCATTCGTTTCTTCTTTGGGTTTTTGCTGTATATTATATAAATGTGTAATTTATGGAATTTATATAGTTCAAAGTGTGGAACATCGCTATGCTCAAAATTATGGGGCTCATATATGTGACATATATATTATATTCTACGATCAATCAAACAAGTGTTTTAGCTGTTATTACACTATATACACATTGTATATACCCATCATCATATGTGTTCACCATAACGAACCACTAGTGAGTATGGTGAGCCCAAAAACATTGAGTGAGCTGCCACACCCAGCCCCCCCCCCCCCCCCCTCCCTCACTCCTCCAACACCTTACTCGCTAACATTTCTCCTCCCCCCACCATACTGTTATTGTTTTGATTACACTATTTAACACATGTATGTATACGTATCTACATATTTTATTCACCATAACTATACAACTAAACCGGTATTGTGTCCAAACGTTGAAGCCGGTCGGCCGAGCGGACAGCACGCTGGACTTGTGATCCTGTGGTCCTGGGTTCGATCCCAGGCGCCGGCGAGAAACAATGGGCAAGTTTCTTTCACCCTATGCCCTGTTTTACCTAGCAGTAAAATAGGTACCTGGGTGTTAGTCAGCTGTCACGGGCTGCTTCCTGGGGGGAGGCCTGGTCGAGGACCGGGCCGCGGGGACACTAAAAAAAGCCCCGAAATCATCTCAAGATAACCTCAAGGAAACAGCACAGTGGCCACCACCATACATCCAATCCCTGTAAATAGGGATTGGATTATAGCTTGTGTGATTAGTAATGCATTAAGATGATGAGATAATGGAGCGAGTATAGGTTTACTCGCTACACAGTGTAATTACCTAAGTGTAGTTACAGGATGAGAGCTATGCTCGTGGTGTCCCGTCTTCCCAGCCACTCTTTGTCATATAACGCTTTGAAACTACTAACGTCAAGGTGGTGGAGGCCAAGACCGTCAGTATTTCAAAGCGTTATATGACAAAGAGTGCTGGGAAGACGGGACACCACGAGCATAGCTCTCATCCTGTAACTACACTTAGGTAATTACACTTTGTAGCGAGTAACCCTATACTCGCTTCATTATCTCATCATCTAATGCATTACTAATCACACAAGCTATAATCCAATCCCTATTTACAGGTAACGATTTTTCCACCCTCCTATCTTACTGTGAGGTGTAGTCACCGTATATAACCAGCGATTTGAGAATAGCAAACCGCACAGGGAGACCTCTCCCGTCACGCATGGTGCACTCGCACCTCCACAGATCTCCATATCATCTACTGATACTGGTGATGGCTCAAAAGGGCCACCACTTACGGGCTATTCATGCTCGTGCCACCTTTTGGGTGGCTAATCTTCATCAATCAATCAATCGAATAGCAAACCAGTACATCTCCAGTCAAGAATATAGTACTCGGCGTGGGCAGTTCTAATCGACCCAAGACGCTACAGCTTCGACCAGAGCAGACAGCAGACTACGACCGCATCCATCTATAACGCTCTCGCTCCCCGAGTTTCCGACACTCGCAATTCCCAATCAGGCCGCCACGCTCTCCCGCATAGCCTGCCATACTCCGGCCTCACTCAGCTCTCTGCTCTGCTCCAGGCTTCGTCTCAACGTCTACGACACTGCTGTATCCAGGACTACTAAATAAATATAAACTCACTAAACACTGTGTATCTAATCANCTGTTCAAGTTGTTTGCCCAAATGTTGTTTCTCAAACTGTTTTTTGAAATACTGTACAGGACACATTCTTTAACTATGTTATACCATCTTCAGAAGTCCACTAGGCTGCTTTCCTTTCTGTTCGTTGCTTCCATTTCGTCCCTTTATTTTCCAAAGAGGGAGATTACTCAGGTTTTGGCAGCAGCTGGTCCTTCCCTTCATTCAAATCCAACCAGATGCTTCTGCGTGTGACAACCAGATGCTTCTGACAGCTGAGTGGACATTGCTTGGGATTCGTAGTCCTGAGGTTCCGGGTTCGATCCCCGTGGAGGCGGAAACAAATGAGCATTTTCTTTCACCCTGATGCTCCTGTTCACCTAGCAGTAAATAGGTACCTGGAAGTTAGACATCTGCTACGGGCTGCTTCCTGGGGGTGTGCAACAAAAAGGAGGCCTGGTCGAGGACCAGGCCGCGGGATGCTAAGCCCCGAAATCATCTCAAGATAGCCTCAAGATAAGATGTGAGACCTGTTTCATCTTGCACCCATTCCTAGTTTCATTATTTTTGGACTCCTAGTGATGGTAAGGGTTTTGGTTCACAAGTCTCACTGGTAATGTGGTTCTAGCTTTTTATTCTGCATCTCTGATAATTCAGTGTTATTGGCATTGACCCAGGTCTAATGGTTGATGAGATGTTTTCCAGCAGCCCTCTCATGGCAAGCCACCAGTGGCAGTGTAGTGGGGGGATTATCTGAGCTTTTCTTGGCATACTTCTCAAGATGTCTGAGAATCTGGGATTATTATTTTATATTCCAGAACTTTACCTCAAGTACCGTATTGTGGAGATTTGCTCGGCCACATGCTCTTCTTGATATTGGCATTCGGGACTTTCAACAAGAGCATCATTGATGTGATCTTTGCCCTCCGGGTGGTGTCTTGTTATCTTTCCTGTTCCCAAGTGAGATACATCTGCTCACTTCATTTTAGACCTGCCCTCAATTCTCATTCCTTGTCCAACATGCGTGGGGTGTCCAAACCTAGTGCCCAAGATCTTCACCAAGCTCACTTGAGTGGGTCTCCAACATCATTGTCTTCTTGTGGTTAAAATTCTGGTCTACCCCAATGACTGGCTGATATGAGTTCCCAGTCATTCGACTTATCTGCTAGCTAGGGATCTGGTTCTTTCTCAGTTTGTTTGCTTTAACTACCTGGACAACTGGTGAAAGTTAAAAATTGGTACCGTCTCTGGTCATAACTTTGTTGGGATTGGTCTGATATACCAGAATGATCTCACCTTTCTTATCCACAATCTACACTTCTGCAGTTCCATAACCATCTATTGGTGCTGGAGAGGTCTTAGATTCACTTTGGCCCCTCAGCTGGGGCTTTGTTTCTAGTTCTCGCCCCTCACACTTACTCGTATCCATCACTGCTCTGTCATCCATTCCAATGAGATAACCTTACCACCATACTATACATAATTGTACAACTCACACTTTCTTATTGCTGCCCCTTTCCATAACATTCTTGATTCAATGATTTACTGTACATATACTGTAGTTCTTACCACACTTTTCTTTATTATTACTGTAGATTTTTTGCACAGAAATTACATTAACGTCATGTATCAATGAGAAAATCAATAGGGGTCCACGGTTGTTCAACGTCCTCCCAGCAAGCATAAGAAATATTGCCGGAACAACCGTGGACATCTTCAAGAGGAAACTAGATTTATTCCTCCAAGGAGTTCCGGACCAGCCGGGCTGTGGTGGGTATGTGGGCCTGCGGGCCGCTCCAAGCAACAGCCTAGTGGACCAAACTCTCACAAGTCAAGCCTGGCCTCGGGCCGGGCTTGGGGAGTAGAAGAACTCCCAGAACCCCATCAACCAGGTATCAACCAGGTATCAACCAGGGGCTGTGGTGAGGATTTGAACCTATGCTCTGGGTATTCCCAAGCAAATGCCTTGGACAACTAGGCCACGACGTGGTAAAAGGATTGCAACCTGAGATTCTACTGAAACCATGAGGATTCCTGAGGACTCCACTGAGGCCAAGACAGGGTTCCCTCCCCAAGCGCTCTGGCTCTGTCGTCCAAGAATTGTACCTCTGACGCTTCATCTTTCAAATGCACAGGGAAATCAAATTCTCCTACTGATCTTATCATTGATACATCAGTTTAATGTGAGTTTTCTCTGCATTTGAAAGAGGAAGCATCAGAGGTATAGTTATTGAATAACAGAACCAGAATGCATGTGGGAATTGTGTGAAACCCTGGTGCGACCTCAGTGGAAACCTCAGGAATTCTCGTGGATTCAGTAGAATCTCAGGTTGCAATCCTGTTACCATGTTGGGGCCTCTACAACATAGAGATACGGCAAACTTCCAATCAGATGTAAATCAGGTCTTTCTGTGGGCTACAGAAGATAATATGGTGTTTAACAACGATAACTTCCAGCTCATACGCTACGGAAAAAATGAAAATATAAAAACAGAAACCACTTACAAAACACAGTCAAATCATCGCATAGAACGAAAATCATTGTAAAGGATTTGGGTGTACTCGTTTTGGAAGACCTTATCTTTAAAGAACACAATAAGATAGCTGTCACAACTGCTACCTTAGTTGAAAAATGACAGGTTGGATAACAAGAATCTTTCACGCTAAAGATGCAATATCAATGATGATACTCTTCAAGACGCTAGTGCTGTCTAGAGTGGAGTACTGCTGCACAATGACAGCTCCTTTTAAAGCTGGAGAAATTGCTGACCTGGAGAGGGTGTAGAGATCTTTTACTGCTAGAATCCACTCAGTAAAAAACCTAAACTATCGGGACTGACTAAAAGGCCTAAATCTGTATTCTCTCGAGCGTAGGCGGGAAATATATATAATAATTTACACGTGGAAAATAGTAGAGGGGCTGGTCCCAAATCTGCACACAGAAATAACACCATATGAGACCAGAAGGCATGGCAGGATGTGAAGAATACCCCCGTTGAAGAGCAGAGGTGCAACAGGTACTCTGAGAAAGAATTCTATCAACATCAGAGACCCGAGACTATTCAACACGCTTCCACTACACATAAGGGACATAACTAGCTGACCTCTCACAGTGTTCAAGAGAGAACTGGATAAGCACCTCCAAAGGATACCTGATCAACCAGGCTGTGATTCATACGCCAGGCTACGAGCAGCTGCGTCCAACAGCCTGGTTGACCAGTCCAGCAACGAGGAGGCCTGGTCGAAGACCGGGCTGCGGAGAAGCTAAGCCCTGAAAACACCTCAAGGTAACCTCAAGGTAAAGTAGCTGTCTAAGGAGTTCGCTTGGAAGTACCCAGAGCATAGGTTTGAATCCTCATTACAACTCCTACTTGTTTTCTCATTAGATTTTGTCATTTGATTGAATGGGAGAGAAATATGCACTGTCAGGTAATAACACATGAAAATATAATCTGACCAATTGCATATGTGTTCCAAATGAATAAGGAAGTAATATTTGTTGATTTAAATATTTAGACAAATTGCTATAATAAGATGGCATGAATATAGTTTGTTTGACAGACAAGTTATAATACTCTAATTATTTAAGAATTGTTTGTTGTAGTATTCAGAATGTTGAGGATATGAATGCCGCAGAATTGTTAACTATTTTGCTAGAGTATAATGAAAACGAAACAATTTAATAATTGGTCAGTTATAATCAATTTTGTGGAGATTAAAGTTGATTCAGTTTTAGGCCATAACTGGTAAACTGTGCGGTAGTTGAGGTGTGTAAAAAATGAATGACTATTGGCTCATCTACATGCCGTGATTGTCAAACACAAAATGAAAAGGAATGAGTAATTATATAAATATGTGTGAAGCCACATTTATTCAAGAACTAAAAATAATCACGATTACAAACAAATTTTGTGTTAAGAAAAGTTAGTTAAATGACTGAACAGTTTAGTGGTTGGTTAGGGTATAGGGGTCATTTTGAAATGTAATTGTAAAGTTTGTTATTTAAGACGAAAATTTTAGAATCTTCCGAGAGATTCAGGGAAAAGTAATGTGGCAAAGCAGAGGAACAATGAACTGAAGCGCACTGCCAGGTGATGGTTTAGATACGTTTTCTTGTATGTCATGTCTATATTATGACTCTTATTTAACTTTTAATAATTGAACAAGCATTATCTCTTAAAGATTGAGTTAAACATTATCATTAGTCTAATAGAACTTCAATTGTGACATTCAAATGATGAAGGTTTGATGACTTTGCTAAATAAATGTAAATGGTTTTGAGCGTGAAAGTATTTACCACTAATGAGCTGTAGGCTGCTTATAAAGATTGAGTAGGTATACACACACCATGTCAATACAGATTTATGGGGTCTTGCTCTTGTTGGATACAGGTTAACAATGACTGTGTAAAAACATTTAGGTATGGTGAAAACCGCTCATGATATTTTCTGAGTGGGACCCCTCAGGGCTAACCGAGCTTAACTCTGATACCACAAATCTTTAACCTAACATACCAGGGACAAGGGAAGGGAAATATCAGGGGAAAGCACTAAGCCATTACAACTATATAACACTAGGAAGGGATCAGGATAAGGATTTAGGATGGGACAGGGGAAGGAAGGGTGCCCAACCACTTGGATGGTCGGGGATTGAGCGCCGACCTGCATGAGGCGAGACTGTCGTTCTACCGTCCACTCCAAGTGGTTGTGAGATTTGGATTCCAGGATATAATCTATACAGGTGTGATAGGGTAATTAGGTCACATGGAGGAGTGGGTCTGTATATTAAGGAAGACCTTGTATGCTTGGAGCTCCTTAACGTTACAAATGAGGTGGTAGAGGTATTGGGAGTAAAAATAGAGAAAATAAACTTAGTTATTATTCTAATATACAAACTGCCAGATGCAACGGCTGAGGAATTCACATAACAGATAAACAAAATAGAGAACAGCCTTGGTAATTTGGAGAACCGGATACCTGATATTATCTTCCTAGGTGACTTCAATTTGACTAGTCTAAGATGGAGAATAGCAAACAATAATGTTATACCAGGAAATTTATCGGGACCTAACCAACCACAGATTGGAGAACTACAGTATTGAGATTCTGTGACAAATTTTCACTCAACCAGCAGATATCAGAGCCAACGAGAAATGAAAATATTATAGTTCTGGTCTTTACAAACAATGAAGACATTATCAGAGACATTACGATATCAGATACCACATACTCAGATCACAAGCTCATTGAAGTGCAAACTACTATCAATACTCAGAATAGACCTAAAGAGTTTATCAAGCGAGAGGGGTTATTCAGTAAATTCAATTTTAATAATAAAAGGGACTGGCAGAAAATAAACAGGGAACTTACAAACATTCCATAGGAAACTGTTCTAAGTAATACAAGTCCTACAGAAGGAATTGAAAAACTGACTTCGGAAGCGTATCAAGTCTCTGAAACATATTCCTTTGAGGAAAGCCAGAAAAGAGATCCAACGTAGAAAGAGAACGCAGACGACACTATAAAAGAAGGAAAAATAACGGAAATGCTTAAGCAGACACAACTTTCCCCATCAAAGAAGGAATAATTTAAATAGGGAGATTAAAGAAATTGAGCGGAAATTAAAACACTCATATCAAACTGAAGAAAGGCAGTTAGAACAGAAAGCAATTCAGGAATAATAGAAAAATCCAAAATACTTCTTCACATATGTGAAAAAGCAAAAACCACTGTCAGTATTGGACCTATTCGTACGAGTGAAGGTTCATACACGTAGGATGACAAAGAAATTAGTGAAATCCTAAAAAAGTAGTATGAGGACATGTTAGCACTCCGATAAATAACATGAAAGTGGAAGATCCAGACAATTTCTTTATGCGTGATATCCAAACCCCTGTAAGTATAACTGATATCAACACGAGCGTACTAGATTTTTGAAAGAGAAATTGAAAACATGCCCATGCAATCAGCTCCGGGTCCAAATTCATGGAATTCAATTTTTATAAAGAAATGCAAGGTGCCAGTAGCACAGGCACTCAGTATAGTGTGGAGGAAGAGCTTGGACACGGGGAAGATACCAGATGCACTTAAAGTAGCAGACATAGCCCCTCTACACAAGGGAGGTAGCAAAGCATTGGCAAAGAATTATAGACCAGTTGCACTAATGTCCCACATAATATAAGTATTTGAGAGAGTGATTAGGAGTCAGGTCACCAATTTCATGGATATCAATGACCTTCACAACCCAGGCCAACATGGATTTCGAGCGGGAAGATCGTGCCTCTCACAGCTACTTGATCACTACGACAAAGTCACTGAGGCATTAGAAGAAAAACAGAATGCTGATATGGTATACACAGACTTCGCAAAGGCTTTTGATAAACGTGACCATGGAGTGATAGCACACAAAATGAGGTCAGTGGGAATAACTGGTAAAGTCGGATGCTGGATACTCAGTTTTCTGTCAATTAAGACACAACGAGTAACAGTCAATCATATAAAATCGAGTCCAAGCGCAGTTAAAAGCTCTGTACCTCAGGGTACAGTCCTTGTACCACTGCTTTTCCTTATTCTCATATCAGATATAGACAAAAATACAAGTCACAGCTTCATATCATCCTTTGCAGATGACACAAAAATCAGCTTGAAAATTACCTTGGCTGAAGACATTGAAAAACTTCAAGCAGATATTAATAAAGTTTTCGACTGGGCATCGGAAAATAACATAAAGTTTAACAGTGATAAATTCCAGGTACTCAGGTACAGTAAAAAGGAGGACCTTAAACATAATACAGGGTACAAAACACAATCAAATGTGTCCATAGTAGGAAAGCAGCATGAAAAGGATTTGGGAGTAATGATGTCTGACGACCTAACGTTTGGGGAGCTTAACCAAGTAAATATTGCGTCAGCCAGAAAAATGATCGGATGGATTACGAGAACTTTCAGATCCAGGGATCCCATCACAATTATGGGTTGTACTATACAAATCACTTGTACTGTCTCGTCTTGAGTACTGCTCAGTACTCGCTTCCCCCTTCAGAGCAGGAGAGATTGCTGAAATAGAGGGAATACAGAGAACATATTCGGCACGCATAGACGAGATAAAGCACCTAAATTATTGGGATCGTCTCAAAGCTCTCCACATGTACTGTTCTGTACTCTCTAGGAAGAAGACGACAGAGATATCAAATAATATACACTTGGAAGATACTGAAGGGCCAAGTACCAAATCTACACAGTAAAATCACAACATATCTTGAGGTTATCTTGAGATGATTTCGGCCCGTGTCCCCGCAGCCCAATCCTCGACCAGGCCTCCACCCCCAGGAAGCAGCGCGTGACAGGTGACTAACTCCCAGGTACCTATTTACTGCTAGGTAACAGGGGCATCAGGGTGAAAGAAACTCTACCCATTGTTTCTCGCTGGCGCCCGGGATCGAACCCGGGACCACAGGCTCACGCGTCCAGTGTTCTGTCCGCTCAGCCACCAGCTCCCAAACATACTGGAATGAGCAATATGGAAGAAAATACAGAATAGAGCCAGTGAGGAGCAGGGGTGCCATATGCACTATCAGAGAACACTTTATAAACATCAGAGGTCCGCGGTTGTTCAACATCCTCCCAGCGAGCATAAGGAATATTGCCGAAACAACCGTGGACATCTTCAAGAGAAAACTAGATCATTTTCTCCAAGGAGTGCTGGACCAACTGGGCTGTGGTGGATAAGTGGGTTTGCGGGCCGCTGAAAGCAACAGCCTGGTGGACCAAACTCTCACAAGTCAAGCTTGGCCTCGGGCTGGGGAGTAGAAGAACTCTCAGAACTCCGTCAACCAGGTACCCACATGTTTAAGCTAGGACCAGAATCTGGCTTACACTACAAGGCACAAGGTGAGCAGGGCAAGGAATCATAGATCCATCACAAAACAGGGGAGAGACCACCAAATAGCATAGGCACAACAAAACAAGCAAATACTTGCCCAAAATTTGGTACTCGTAGGTAAACAAAGCAAATGAATACTTGCTGTAGTGTAAAGAACAAAGTATTGTAGCTGAACATCAAATGCTGAGACAAACATAAGTGTGGTGAGAATGAATTAGAACGAACAAGAAATGAAAGATCATCATCAAAAAGACTACCAGAAGCCCCTAGCAGAAATGTCAGCCATGAACAAAGCAACAAAGCAAGCCAATTAAGCAGCAGACATTTGTGCATATCTAGATCAGCAACAAACAACTTATAAGGAGACTGAACTACTCTATGGAGAACCTGAAGGACCTCCAGTGACGGGGCAGAGTGCTGAGACCTCCGGTGAGCTACCGTCTGATAGCAGTCAGGTGCATCTGAATTAGGGCATTTACACTATCGTAATGATCTGTTGCCTTGTTTACCTAGGGATACCAAATTTCCTTCAAGTAGTTGCTTGTTTTGTCGTGCATATGCTTTCTAATGGCTTCTTTCCAGTCTGTGGTTACAGTAACCTCTGATCCCCTGTTCTCCTCACCTTGTACCCTGCAAAGTGATACAGTTTCTGGATGTAGCTCCCTGTTGGTGATGGATGGCTCTCAGAAGCCTGGTGTGTTAGGCTAAGGCTTGGTGGCTCCAAAGTTATTCAGGGAGCCACTAGGACCTTGAGAGAAAAATACATTTCATTACATTCAACATTTAATTTTATGCAGCTCCACTAGCCACTATGCTCTGCTTACTGGTGGGAATAGAACTGCATAATGCAATTGGTCTAGCAAATCTAACCAAGTTTGAACTTTACCTACTCTAACCTAATAATGTAGTGTGAAATGATTGGGAGGAAATACCATTGAACCATTGATACCAGGAGATACCATTGAACACTATTTTGTGTTAAAATCACTGATTGGTTTCATATACACATAGGTTTACAGTATGTTTTTGATGCATTAGTTTTGTTTTATTCTACAATAATTATCCTTGTGTTAAAGAATTACTAAATGTATGCTACATGAAGCCTTGATTTATGGCATATATATTTTGTTTGAATTATATTTGCAGCTTTACACACAGAAAGCCCACCTGGGCCATATAACAAATATTGCCTTCTCTTGGTGCTAAAAAAATTACCCAAGAGAGATAATATCTTATTCTGAAAGAACTGTCTTGTCTATCTTACATATTCCTCCTTTCCCATAGACTTAAGGTGGATCAAACACAGCAGCTCCTCATCTTGCTCATGTGTTTCTTCAATTTACATTCTGTGAATTGGAGTGATCAGCTTCTTCCATTCTGCTAGAGCGCTTCGTCCTTATTTACTGCGCTCACTAAGTTGATTTGTCAGGTGAGGTCAACACCTCCGTTTGCTCCGAGTCTTTCACTGAAAACACCTCAGTTGCTCATGATCTGCACTCATTATTTTGGCAATATCATCATTAATGCCACTATCTTTTTAATATCTCATTCATCACATCTGCCCATTTTTTAAATGGTCTTTTAACTATGTACAGTTTGTACTATATTCTCATAACAATTTTCATCTTCAGCATGTATACCACATGTCCATATTAAAGTATTTTAATACTTTTCCTCCAGTCTTCAATAGCGGTTATGTGTAACACAGCCTTCACATCTTCATTCTTAATTTCATCTATTTAATACCAAATGTACAAATTATTATTTTTAATTTTTACTTTGTGTTGAGGGAGATGTAGAAATTCACATCTGTGCACAAGTGTTTGAATTGGGTATCCTTCATGTAAATTTCTTCAACCTGATTTTCCAGTTCCATCATTATTAAATGTGACTATTAGTTTAAACTTATTGAAATTTCTTTCAGTTTTTTTTTCCAAATGCAAGAGACTTGTTCTTGCATTAAAAAGTAATTGTCTTGTTGACATTTACTTTTTTGTTTTTGTGTGTGTGATAGCTCCCTCAGTAGCTCCCCTTAGCTAAAGACACTGAAACAGAAGGGCCACCCATGTCAATGAGGCCCATGAAAACTTTCGTTGGCTAATCAGCAACATCCTCCAAGGAGTGCCGGACCAACCAGGCTGTGGTGGGTATGTGGGCCTGCACGCCGCTCCAAGCAACAGCCTGGTTGACCAAACTCTCACAAGTCAAGCCTGGCCTCGGGCCGGGCTTGGGGAGTAGAAGAACTCCCAGAACCCCATCAAGCAGGTATCATTAAGGTATCATGGAATTAAAATCTGGCTTCCTCGGATAGGCGAGGGGAGCATAAGAATCAGAGATCACCGTACAGCCTAAGTAAACCAAACAGAATGTTCAAGGATCAAGCAAAGCAACACTCAAATAGAAAAGAACCAAATAATTTGAAAACAAAACAAATAATTAGCAACAGGTAAGCAACCCTTGAACTTTCCTGGGTCACTCCCAGGTCACTTGGTATCTCCACCAGAAATTGACATAGTTCGAGCTCTTACAGCCACTTATTCTCTTGCCATTGGCATGCCTGCCTGGTCTTCAACAGCCTGAAGAGTCATTTTATATTTTTCTGTGAGGTTTCTTTCACCCTATGCTGTTTTAGGTTTTTTCTCATCGCTGGAGCTCTATGTTAACTACTTACCACTAGGACAGCAGCCTGTTTACAGCCTGTGCTTTCTGCTTCAGACTGTCATGCTCTCTAACTGCTGTTGATGCAGAGAAGGAATTTTAAACTTTAATTTATGCATTCTAGACCTGTGAATCATCCTGTTATGCCATTTACACCTGCTCAGTCTATTCACCTTCCAATCATTTGGCCTTCTGGCCTTCCCCCACTTATTCTAGTCTCCATGATCCTTCAGATAATGGAAGTTAGCTCTTACCTGTGAAAAAGAGAAGTAACTCCTTTTACCCATGAAATTTTCAATATGGCTGTTATGTCTTCAGACTTTACCCTCATTGTGGAGTAGATGGCAGTTCATAAAATCTCTCCTTCCTCTTCCATTTGTCATTGTTCCTTTTGGATTCCTGGAGGGGCGTGTTTTTAGGTGGTGGAGGGTATTGTCTTCTATTGTGGGTTCTCTCTTTCCCATCCCTCCATACTGTGGGTTCTGTGTGGGATTTGGGCTCTATCCCTGGCCCTTCCTCCCCTGTTTCAAGGGTTAGGTCCAGGAGTTTTGAAGTTGCATGGGGAAGGAACCTTTATTGTTTCACTCACCTTTGGTTCTTGTCTCCAGGCTGAAAAGTTTCTTCAGGTAAAGGACTGTGTTATCCTACCTCTCAGTTTAATATTTACTTTTCCTTGACTCTCCTGGGTTGCAATTTCCATGTTCCAGTTTGGGGTTTGGATTCACTGCCATCTTGCAAGTTACAATGGTCTTTGTTACATTTTACAAGTAAAACCTTTCTTTGTTGGCTCAGCAAGATTTACTTTGGTTCTGGGTGTGTGTGATCATGACCACACTTGAGATGAACCTGAAATCTTTAGAGTTCAGTTTCTCTGCCATGTCCTGGCTTAGATACAAGTGTCTTCCTGGCTTTCTTTCGAACTCAAACTAGAGTGGTAGGAGATCTCCTCTATCTATTGTTTTTTGGAAGGGTGCTTCTTTTCATTACAGTACAGTATATTAGCCTCACTTTATTTGCATCTTCTATTTTCTCTAATTTAAAACATTCAGGTTCCTAAGTTACACAAAATGTTGTGTTGGTGAAAGACAAGTCACATGTGAGCGAGTGATAATTTCTTCGCCAAATGTACACATCCATAGTTGCAGAACTAGGATCCCAAGCATTCTATTGGAGCTCCTGTAAATCCTTTGAATTGCAGCAGTGATAGGTAGCCGTGTAGTGAAGTTTGTCATATAATTGCAGTGTTAAAATTAGGGAATCTTACGAGGCAGCATCTGCAGCGCGAGTACGGTTGTTATAGCTTTGTATAAGGTGCTTCATAAAGTAAAGAAAAATCCCCAAACCCAGTATAGAGGACTAAGAGTAATAAATTAGTTACTTTAATTTAATACACATTGTTGTATCAGTGACCCTGTCTCCCTCGTAAAATCTATTGTCCCCATTAAAGGGAACCGTATTCATGCTAGCCATACATCCTGTAAATATTGGTGAAAGTGAGCACGATAATTACCTGCCTAAAAGGTTGAGCTATCCAATGACCCATATTGTGATAGAATCCACTTGAATTAAATGTTTGTTGACCTAAGCTGCTTTACGCTGTTGATGACCAATATGAGTAGTTGGCCATATTGATTGGCAATGGTTTCTCCTGCAGGTTCCTTTCCTGCCATGTTGGCAGTAACAATTGTTTCAGATTCTTTGCTTAAATTTAGTGCTCCAATTCCCTGGGATGCAGTGAGGGATTTCTGTGTTGACTGCAGAACATGCTGGATCATCAAGAGTCCACTTGACCATTCTTTGGTGATCTTTCTCCTGTTCTCTCTTATCATTTTTCCAGATTAAGAGGTCAGCGGGTTTTGCAGGAAATTGGTGCGTCCCTTCAACCACTTCACTAAGTGTTTTGGATAAAGTTTGGTGCTTCAGCTCCAGCTTTGGAACAGACTTGCTCTCATTTGTCTTGGGCTTCTGGAAAGAAGTCTTGTCCTTGCCTATTTGAAGCACTTTGGCTTCCTTGTCAACTAGCAGAAGTTCCACTTATGGTCTTTTAAGGTGTCAATGTGGCTGGTGTTAGTTTGAGATGTCATAGTGGCCTCCCTTTTTAACAGAGTCAGTGTTGCTATGTTTGCATGACTATATGCATCTTATGTTAGACAGGACATGTTTTGCCAGGCTTGCATGTTACTCCTGAGCCACATAAACTTTGTCTGCATGGTTTATCTACTGGGAGTTGGTTGGCTGATGGTGCTCTTATCACCTTCTACATTGATTAGGGTGTCATTGATGTAGATTGTCTTAAGCAGTTCCCACAGTGTTTAGGGTGGATTTTATGTTACAGCTTTCCTATTCTGACTTTTCTTTGGTTCCATTTTCAGTGTTTGCCACTCTGGTCATGGACTATGGTCACTTCACCTGCAGCTAAATATTATAACAGTGCCGGAGTGTACAGTCTGGCTAGTGTGTGTGTTGTGCTTGGCCATGATAGGTGCAGAAGTTGATGATTAGCATTCTTAGCCAGGGTTGTGTTCCGAGTTACATTAAGTGGGCTTTCTTGGAGGGCATCCACTTGGTAGCTTCTCGGGTTATAAGCTGTGCTTGTGAAGCCTTAGGGAATCACACTAGGTGTCTGAATCAGTCTCAGACTCATCTGAGGATACCGGGACCCCACGACCACAATCTGGCACTCTATACATAGCAAGAGGAACTTTGAATCAGAGATCTTCTTAGAACTGAGGAAAACAAACCAGAAAGTTTATATGCTCCAAGACAAGCAAATGCTTGAAAAGAAATTAGTAATCCTGACAAAAACAACGCAAACAGTTGCTGCCACGATGTAAACACACTAACTCTTATGTGCCTGACTGTCCCGAGATGGCAGCATAAGTCACACGTTCCTGCCAGCCAGCAATCTCATTTATGAATTGCCCAAACAGAAATCCTTCCCCAACTACCATGGGAAGAAGGGAACAGGGTGGGTATGGGAAATGACTAGATGGCCCACCATAAAATGGCATTTCATTACTTTCAACACTTAATTTCTGAGAGGCCTGTCTTGTAGTTGACTCGAGCTAACATAATGTTGCCTTAAAGAAAAGGTTGACATTATATGGAATGGAAATACAAAATTAATAAAAGAATTAGAATGAAAGGACCGAGTTTATCTGTAGAAGACTGCAAGAGAGGAAGGCCCAATGCAGAAAAAAATCTGGAAAAAATCCACGAAATAATGAGAGGACAACACCTAATTTGACAGCCATAAGCCCAACCCCTGATATTCATAATGGACATATTGGCAAAGAAAATTGACATGTCTCATTTTCCAATAATGACATATTGTGATATAGCCTCAGCTTGTACTCGCCTAATTGTACTCACCTAGTTGTGATTGCGAGGGTTAAGTTTTGGCTCTTTGGGCCCACCTCTCAGCTGTCAATCAATTGATTTTTTTTTTAATTCCACACCCAATTCCCACAGGAAGCAGCCTGTAGCAGTTGTCTAACTCCAAGGTACCTATTTACTGCTTGTTGAACAGGGCCATCAGGGTGAAAGAAACTCCGCCTATTTGTTTCTGCCTCCGCCAGGGGTTGAACCCGGACCCTTAGGACTACGAATCCCGAGCGCTGTCCATTCAGCTGTCATGAAAAGTGGCCATGAAAAGTTGCATTGGAAAACTTAACTGAACCAATCACTTCTTGTCAAAGGAATTAGTAATAATGAAGAACTAGCATGACTCTCCATACAGAGAAGGAATAATTTAAACAGGGAAATTGAAGAAATCGAACAGAGAGTGAAGCATTCATATCAGATTGAAGAAAGGCAACTAGAACAGAAAGTAATTCAAGAAATCAAGAAAAACACAAAATATTTCTTCACATATGCAAAATTAAAAGCTAAAACCACTGCCAGTATTGGATCTTTTCGTACAAGTGAAGGTTCATACACGGAGGATGACAAAGACATCGGTAAAATCTTAAAAAGGCAGTATGAGGACATGTTTAGCACTCCAAAAAACAGCATGAAAGTGGAAGATCCAGACAACTTCTTTATGCATGATATCCAAACCCCTGTAAATATAACTGATATCAACACTAGCATGGCAGATTTTGAAAGGAAAATTGAAAACATGCTCATGCACTCAGCCCTGGAACCAGACTCATGGAATTCAATTTTTATAGATAAATGCAAGGTGCCAGTAAAGCAGGCATTCAGTATAGTGTGGAGGAGGAGCTTGGACACTGGGGAGATACCAGATGTACTTACAGCAGCAGACATAGCCCCTCTACACAAGGAAGGGAACACAGTATTTGAAAAAAATTATAGACCAGTTGCACTAACGTCCCACATAATAAGAGTATTTGAGAGAGTGATCAGGAGTCAAGTCAATAATTTTATGGAGACCAATGACCTCCACAATCCAGGCCAGCATGGACTTAGATCAGCAAGATCATGCCTCTCACAGCTACTTGACCATTACGACAAAATCACTGAGGCATTAGAAGAAAAACAGAATGCAGATGTGTTAGACACAGACTTTGCAAAGGCATTCGATAAATGTGACCATGGAGTGATAGCACACAAAATGAGGTGAATGGGACTAACTGGTAAAGTAGGACTCGCTCAGTTTTCTGTCTAACAAAACACAAAGAGTAACAGTCATCCATATAAAATTGAGCTCGTGTTAAAAATTAAAAGCTCTACCTCAGGGTACAGTCCTTGCACCATTGCTTTTCCTTATTCTCATATCATCCTCTCGTCCTGTCTAAGCTCAATTATGGGTGCCCTGCTTACTCGTCTGCTTCTCCTTCTACTCTTCGCCGTTTTGATGCTTTGCATCATACTGGGTTGTGCCTCAGTTCTGGTGCCTTTCGTTCGACTCTCGTCCTTAGCTTGTATGTTGACACTGGCTTCCTGTCTCTCCAGGACCACCGTGATCGCTACTGTCTTCGCTATCTTGCGGGGTCCTTACAACATCCTTCCTCTCGCCTCTGTCGTGCTTTAACTTTTACCCCTCCTGTAGTTCCTGTTCCTCTTCACCACCTCCCTCTTTCTGTCCGGTTATCTCGCTTACAGGGTTCTCTTTCTGTTCGTACTTCTAATGTTTCTCCTCGTGTTGTTCCTTCTTTGCCCCCGTGGAGAGTCCCCCTTCCGCAGTTTTGTACATCCTTGAACCGCATCACTAAAACTTTTACCCTTCCTACGGTTCTAAAACGCCTTTTCCTTGAGCACTTTTTTTCTCACTCCCGCTCGGTTTCTGTCTTCACCAATGGGTCTAAGTCTGCGGACGGTGTTGGCTACTCTGTTGTTTTTCCTGATCGCACTTATGTGTGTCGCTTACCTCCGGAGACTAACATTTTCACAGCGGAGCTTTATGCTATTCTCTATGCTCTTCATCTCCTGCTTTTTCATTGTCAGTCTTCCTTTGTAGTTGTTGTTGACTCTCGTAGTGCGCTCATGGCTCTCGGGTCCTTTAATCCGGTTCTTCCAGTAGTTGTCGAGATCCAGCATTGGCTGTTTCTTGTTCACAGTAAATGTAAGTCGGTTGAGTTTTGTTGGGTTCCCAGCCATGTTGGTGTGTCTTTAAATGAGCGTGCGGATGCTGCCGCCAAGGAAGCTGTCCGCTCTTGTCCCATCTCTCGTAAAGGTATTCCATATTCCAACTTTTACCCGGTTATCCATTCCTCCATCCTTACCCGTTGGCAGGCTTCTTGGTCGTCTGTTACTGGTAACAAACTACGTACTCTTAAATGTTGTGTTTCCTCGTGGCCGTCCTCCTACCACCGTAACCGGTGATGGTAAACAGCTGTGGTGAGGTTGCGTATTGGCCATACTCGCTTAACCCATGGTCACTTGATGGAGTGCCGCCCTGCTCCTTATTGTCCTAATTGCATTGTCCCTCTTACGATTGTGCATGTCCTTCTTGAATGTCCTGCCTTCCAGGACGAGCGTGTGTCTTGCTTTCCGACCGTCCTTCACGGTCATCTGTCCCTCAATAGAATTCTTGGTGACTCGGATACTTTTGATATCGTTCGCCTTATGCGTTTTTGTTCTCGTATTGGCATCCTTCATGATATTTAGCGCCCTCTGATTATTCTGCACATTTGGTGGTGCTACATGGCCTTCCCGGTTTGGTGCCTTCTTTTGATAATTACTTACTTACTTATTCTCATATCAGATATAGACTCAAATACAAGACACAGCTTCGTATCATCCTTTGCAGATGGCACAAAAATCAGCATGAAAATTACCTCTGTTGAAGACATTGAAAAACTACAAGCAGATATTAATAAAGTTTGACTGGGTAGCAGACAATAACATGATGTTTAACAGTGATAAATTCCAGGTACTCAGGTACGGTACAAATGAGGACCTTAAACATAATACAAAGTACAAAACACAATCAAATCTGCCCATAGTAGGAAAACAGCATGCAAAGGATTTGGAAATAATGATATCTGACAACCTAACATTTAGGAAGCATAACCAAGCAAATATTGAGTCAGCCAGAAAAATGATAGGATGGATTATGAGAACTTTCAAATCCAGAGATCCCATTACAATAGTTGTACTCTTCGAATTACTTGTGCTGTCCCGGCTTGAGTACTGCTCAGTGCTCACTTTCCCCTTCAGAGCAGAAGAGATTGCTGAAATGGGGGGGGAATACAGAGAATATAGATGCGATAAAGCACCTAAATTATTGGGATCGTCTCAAAGCTCTTCAAATGTACTCACTAGAAAGGAGACGAGAGAGAGAGATAAAATAATATACTGTATATGTGGAAAATACTGGAGGGCCAGGTCCAAAATCTTCACAGTAAATAACAATGTACTGGAGTGAATGATATGGAAAAAAATGCAGAATAGAACCAGTGAAGAGTTGGGGTGCCACAGGCACAATCAGAGAACACTGTATAAACATTAGAGGTCCACGGTTGTTCAACATCCTCTCAGCAAGCATAAGAAATATTGCCGGAACAACCATGGACATCTTCAAGAGAAAACTATATAGTTTTTTTTTTCAAGGAGTGTCGGACCAACCAGGCTGTGATGGGTATGTGGGCCTGCGGGCCGCTCCAAGCAACAGCCTAGTGGACCAAACTCTCACAAGTGAAACCTGGCCTCAGGCTAGGCTTGGGGAGTAGAAGAACTACCAAAACTCCATCAAGCAGGTATCAAACACTAATTGAACTGTTTGTTTCGCCTATTTTGCATTCGTGAACAGCTATCCATCTAATATGTTAGACTTCAACTCTTTGGCTAGGCCAGAAAATATTCTGGAGATGTTTCTCCCAACCAGAGATGCCCTGAAACTTCACAGTTCCATGTTAAGATTACGAGGCAAGGATCTGGCTGCAAGCAGAAATATAGATGTCTCGTCTCCCATTGACATCTTGGCCTGGAAGGAGTTGGGTACCCAGAAAGGTTATCTTGAGATGATTTCGGGGCTTTTTAGTGTCCCCGCGGCCCGGTCCTCGACCAGGCCTCCACCCCCAGGAAGCAGCCCGTGACAGCTGACTAACACCCAGGTACCTATTTTACTGCTAGGTAACAGGGGCATAGGGTGAAAGAAACTCTGCCCATTGTTTCTCGCCGGCGCTCGGGATCGAACCCGAGACCACAGGATCACAAATCCAGTGTGCTGTCTGCTCGGCCGACCGGCTCCCCCGGTCTGGAGGGTGTCTGGATAAGGCTATTATTTCAGGTGCTTGACTGAAGCTTGTGACTTGTGGATGCAAATCAAGAAGCAGGACAGGAAAATACATTTGCTTCAGAATGAACCTAAATCCCACCTGCAGATCTAATGTGATAGAGCTACTACTGCAACTTGACTCAAATAGACTTGGATACAGATTTATTATAAGACCCTATATCCCACTTCTGATGAAACACAATTGGCTAAATATATCACAAAACAGCATAATTAATGTATTCTGCAACCTCAAAGGATTGGACAAAAATGTTCTTATTTTCAAGTTAAACATTTATTTTGTAAAAGTTTACTTGTTTTATTACAGAGCCTGAGAACATCTACCTGATAATACAGATTGTTTCTTTGGATAAATCTCTTGAATGTACTGTAGTCTAAATTCATGCAAATTCCAAGGATACTGTACTGTACTCATTTTTCTGTATTTGATCTTTGTAATTTAGTAAAGGACCTTCATATTCAAACTCAAAGTTAGCATCCACCCATTCCTTTTCCTTGTCCTATTAATGGTTGCTGTAGGATATATGACTGCTATTAACAAATAATATCAGGTTAAGTTCAAGACCCATGTTGGCTGGTCCACTGACATAAGAGTAGAGAAATACCTACCTCGATCAGCTATGATCAAATAATATTGAATTATCCTTAAATGACTGTAAAGCTGTTTAAATCAAAGTTTTATTAATAGGAATAAATAATTACATTGGAACTGAAGTGATTGTTTATATTTGTAAAGCTGTTAATAAAATTATAGCTTCATTAGTCCAACATCAAAATATTTGCAGCCAGAATCTATAGGCCCTATGATATGTCATATTTAATGCTAAAACAGGTTTAAATGGCTTAACCTTTAGTGTTTTGACATTATGATTATTATAATTGTTATTGCAGGTAATGCCAGGTACTTCAAAAGGAGGTGGACCATCTGCAATAAGTGTGGTTGTTACATCTGCTTCTGAATCTCCTACCAGTTCTGATACTACCAGACGTCGTATCTCTCCAATCAAACTAGTGGGTGTAGGAGGATTAGAACGTCAGAATTACTGTTGTGGCCACTGGTTTCCTTCATCAAAGAGCTATCACCGTCATTTAGCTGAAAAAGCCCTTGTGGATCTTACACATGAAATGAGACTGATAGAGTTGGGAATGTTGAGGTGTGCACATTGCTCAATGTGGGTGCACGTAGACAGTATGAGTGGCCATTTAAGAAAAAGTCATGGCATTATTAAAGTAAATAAGAATCCAAAGTTTGTACCAAATAGTGCAGTAAGTGAAGTTACTGGGATAAGTCGAGACTCGCTAAAAACAGGAGCAAATTTTGTAATAAAGGTCAGTGGACAGTCTACTGTCAAGTCTTCTAATGGAGATATTTCCTGTTCTAATGCAACTACTGTGGCAAACTCGAATACAGTCAGATTGGTTACAACATCCAGTGGTAGCCTTTACCACAAAGTACACCAATTACAACATGGTAGTGTTGGTAATGTTATAGTGCAGAAGTCAACAAATCAATTACCTGTGATCTGCAGAGGGCCACGAATAGTTATGAAGTCTGTTGGAAGAAGTGTTATTCCATTAAGCAATTCCAGCAAGATGCTGTCACTTCCTGACAGTTCCCAGACAGTAACAACAACACCAACAACAGCGAGAAATGTTAATGGCATAACCACAGTAAAAATCAGTGGAGGAAGTATACTCTCCAGTACCACAAACAACCCATTCCAAGCCAGTGTTGTTAAACCACAAGAAAAGCTACCAAATGTAAATGGACAAAATTTTAAACTAATTAAAAAGATTGCTAATATAAAGTCAAAATGCAAGACAATTGTTTCCCAAAATGCAGTTGCCAACCCCAGTGTGGAAATACCAGTATGTACAAAAACCAAAGAGAAAGGAAAGGCTACATCAAGTGGAGAATCTCTGGCATTAAAGCCTTCACAGGTTAAGAAGAGTCGTAAACAAGTGCTAAAGCCCAATTTACCTGATATAAGCTATGTCGCAGAAACATCATCTTTGTCTGCAAATGGAAAGACGAAGAAACGGGGAAGAAAGAGTTCAGCTGAACCAGAAATCGTTTATCCTGAAAAAGCAAGTAGTAGTAGTCCCACTATAAATCACAAAGGATGCAGGAGAAAAAGCAAGGAAATGCCTGATTCAGAAAATTATACTCCTAAAACATTGAGGCACACACCTAAAGGTGCTAAAGGAGGGTACAAGAAGAAAAAGAAGGGACCAGGCCGACCTAGAAAAACAAACTTGGATGAAACTCCAGATCTTTCTGAATTAGATACGCTTTTTGACGAGGTTAATAAAGAAGACCTCGAAAATGAACCAGTTGCAATGACTAAGAAAGAGGATGAAAATGTGCCTACTGTTGAACTTGATCTTTTTACTTTACCTTCTCTCAATGAACAAGTATCTGTGCTACTTACTGAGCCCCAAAACCCAAACTTTAAAGTGTATGCTAGTATGGATGCTATCTTTGTTGGGGATTCTGCATTAGGAGATGTTACCAACCAAATAGGATACATTACAGATGCAAATAATGTTGTTTATGTTAATCCTGGCCACTTTCTCTTTCCCAATGTTGAAGACCTGGAAAACTTTGTGCCCAGTCCCATACTGACAATGAAGGGAGGGAAGATTGGCATCACTCCCGTAAGACAGATATGGAAACTTAATTCAAATAAAGCGAGTTCACCAGTTGTTCTTAGAGATATTAAATTTACAAATTCAAACAATAGTAAAGAATCTATTAGTTCTGATGTTAGTTCTGTGAAGGTGAATGCAGATAACAAAGATTCTCAAACTACTCCTGCTTCTGCAAAACAGAAAGTTAATGAGAAGCAGTTGAAAAAGACTTCTGCTATGACCAATCAAGCTGAAAATATTTTGCATGTGAAACCACTCAGAATAGCTCAACCTGATGTTGGTCAAGATACTGTGGATATGAAAACAAACAACATAATGGATGCTAGGGAAGCTGAAACATTAGTCATTACTAGAGAACAAAATATATCAAAACCTGCATCTACAAGTCCAAAAGTGCATATCACAAGAAGGCAGAGAAACTCTCAATCAAGTGATGAAAAAGAGGACAACAAACTGAATTTTAATGAAAACATTCCTGACAAGTTATCAAAAGATGATGTGTCTTTGACTGATAAAAATTTAGTTGGACAGAATGAAGATGAAGTAAATACTAAAAAATCTGATATACCAAGTAATATAATTGATATTCAAGATTTTGATTTAGAAAGCTGGAAATCTCCAGAAAGAATACGGGAAACACCAATCCTTGCATCAGACATAACAAAAGTTTTGAAGACCCCTGCATTGTCAGACATGGAAGGGTCTACTACCAAGGAAGAGAGAGCTTCAAATTCTTTGACTCCCTCTAAACTTAATTCTGGAACCAGTTTAGATTCTCAAGAATCTACATACATATCTCCGTTCAAGTCCAGTAACATAATTATTACTCAAGAAGAAATGACAGGTGATTCTGGATTGCCCTTGAAATCAAATTACCAACCAATAAATTCACCATGTAAGAGTTTAAGTACAGATGCTCTTATAACTAATAAGGAAGACAATAAAACTGAAGATGCATTAAGACCTTCACCTCAGCCCGAGATCAGCAAAGCCAGCCGTGAAAAGAACACAAGTTTGTTTAGGAGGAGGAGGAGGAGGAGATCAAGGACAAAATCAGCAGACACTGTAAATCAATCATCTTTGGCTACTCAGTGTGATGTGAAATCTAGTTGCAGTGATGACAATTTTCGACAGCAATCAAGAAGAAAAAGTAGACAGCTAAGTGAGAGTTCGGTTAATCTTAAAGAAATTAGACTTAATGAAGGGGATAGGCTAACAGTTTCTGATATGACATTTAGGTTGAGGATGGAACATTTACCATCGAGACTGTCTCAACTGAGTGGAAATAAAGAAGTTGATGTGAAAGATAATTTAATCGAAGCTGAATGTTGTAGTTCAGTTGACCAAATGTCCTATCCTTTAACACCTAGAAATGCAAAAACGTCTCATTCCAGAGCAGAGTTTAGTGCAGTTGAAAGTAATTCGTTAGAAAAAGAAATTAAATGTTCATTAAAAGGAAAAGATACCAGGGAAATAAATGTCAGTTTGCATGATGAAGCTAAAAACAAAACTGCAGTGAGACTAGGGCGACAGAGGAGGAGGAGAAGCAGTAAGTTGGTAGAAACTTTAGGAATTGAGCCACTAAAAGCAGACACTAGTACTGGAGTAATAGAAGGAGCAGCAGTTATAGAAGACAACAAGACAAGTGTTAAAGAGAGATTATCTGGAATAGAGACTATTGTTGAGACTAGATCAGTGAGAGAGAGGCGACCAAGTTCTAAATTACTAGAGAGTATGGAAGTGATCAGTAAAAGTCCAAAGAGAACTTATTCGCCTCACTGTACCGAACAAGAGTTTTGCACAGACCTTGTTGATCAGTCATTGATTCAAAGACAAATGCCTGTTGATACTACCGAAAAGCTTTGTATAACTCGGATTGACACGTTGTTAAATAAAAAAGAGGAGGAAAAATCTCAATGTAAAGAAAATTTGAAAGCAAAAAGTTCCACAGTTGAACAATTATCACCAGCGTCACCCTTAAAAGAAAGTGATTTGTCTCCGTCTCGTGAATGGCATGGGCGTGGTGCAAAACTAAAGGCACAGGTGCTCATTCAGGACCAACAAGCTGGAGTAACAGATTCACAGATAATTCCACCTATTCCTGATGTGGTGACACATTCCACAGATACGTCTGTTACATGTAGTAGTCCTGAGCCTCTTAGTCCAAAAACTGTAACATCTACAGACAGTGAAACACAGGTTACTCCCTCCATTCCACTGCCCAAATCTCCAACCATTACTAGTTCTCCAACTGTTCCTCTTTCTCCAACCGTTCCTCATTCTCCGACCATTCCTCGTTCTCCGACTGTTCTTCGTTCTGCAACCGTTCCTCGTTCTCCAACTGTTCCTTGTTCTCCAACCGTTCCTCGTTCTCCAACCATTACTCATTCTCCAACCATTACTCATTCTCCAACCATTACTCATTCTCCAATCATTATTAGTTCTCCAACCATTACTAGTTCTCCAACTATTGCTACTTCTCCAACCCTTACTAGTTCTCCAATCATTACTCCAACCAGTCCCATAGCTCCCACGTTACCCAAGCCACCCAAGTCACCCAAGTCACCCAAGTCACCCAAGTCACCCAAGTCCCAATCACCCAAATCACCCAAATCACCCAAGTTACCCAAGTCACCCAAGTCACCTAAGACACCCAAGTCACCAAGAACTTTACAAGATAGAGAATGGCAGGCAAGAGGAGCCAAACTAAAAGCCCAGATTAAGATAAGTGATCAACAGAATAATGCAGTGGAGTGTACTGAAGAAGCATTTTCATGTAACTCTTCCAGCATAGCATTACCACCCAACAAAAAAATTAAGTTTGATAGTCCACCAGGGACAAACAGAGATATTCGTTCATTCTTTTCTGTTCAGAAGTCTCCGGTTCATAAAAGTGATGAAAACAAATGTAAATTAACCAGTCCTGTACACTGTAGTACTCCAATAATACCAGTCTGCAACAAGAAAAAAGTCAACAGATCTCCAAATGTGCAAAATGACATAAGATCATTTTTCTCGAGTGCAAGTGTAAAAAGAAAATCATCTTCACCACAGACGTCAACTACCAAAGTATTAAAAACAGAAGAAACCTCCATGATCAGTTCTCATAAGAAATCGCCCAAAATGCAAGATTTATGTGCTGTCCAACTCCTTCATAAAGAATGTGAACTTACAGAAAATAGAACACCTAATGTCTCTGTCTCTTCTCTTCCTGTTGCGTCTTGTAACTTTGAAGGTTTTGACAGGTGCTCCCGTCAGTCGGGACTCCGAGCCAAGTCTCTGATGAGGCTAGTGTCTTTGTTAAGCATGAAAAGGTGGTACCACATGGGGAAATTTCCTTTTCCCATAGACCAGCTTTGTGATTGGGATGATGAAATGTTAAGTTACCTGATATTTGATTCAAATTAATACATACTGTACTATTAAAAACCGTTTATGAAAATAGCTCCACAAAGTTTTTAATTTTGGTTTTCTTATAATTTTCTTAGACACACACACACACACACACACAGTATTTACTAATGCAAAATTTCTGTTAAATGGAATTTAAGAGTGTCTGTAGTAAGTGACTTAAACTACATTACACTCTTTTGGAGGGAAACATGTTGAAGATGTTGTTTTCATAATTTCATTATGGTCTAGAAAATATTTTACTGCATCAGGTATTATTTACTCTTAAACTGGTGACTTGAAATCGTACAATCTATAACTTAGGTATTTTTCTTCACAATATGCAGTACTATATCAGAAACTGTAGATATTTCACAATTTATAGGTAGGTGCTGGTCTAACTGTCAGTTGTGTAACAAGGTTCACAAAAAAGGATAAATTTGCCTTGATAAAATGGTAAAAGCCTGCTTATGGGAAGGTTTATAGTTCTGTAAAATTGAAAGTGTATAAATGTTTTGACTTTACTGCATTACCTGTGTTATCTTCATGTCAGAAGTGGAATATTTCATGAGAGATCCACCGGTCATTGACTTTGTTAAACTTTTGTTCATGAGCTGTATAGTTATCAGAAATACAAATAAGACGTTACGCATCGTTCACTTAGGTCATATTCACTCTCGCTCAATCTTACTCACAATAAATCTTATTCACTAGTGCACACACACACACCAACACACACATACATGCTTCTCATTGTACCTATTTATGTGTGTTTTGGCACATCTTCATGTATGCTGTGTGTACACAACACGCTCATGCATATGTACATGTCAGTACATGTGTGCATAGCTTCTACACATGTATTTATGCATGTATTAGTGCCATGTGCAAATCCCATGTATGTACCATGCACACATCCATATTCACACAGCATTTATATGCATGTACATACAAATTCACCCCCAAAAATATTAAATTGTTTTAATAATTTCCATTGTTCACTCTGGTAACATATAACCAATGGGCAAACTGAACTTTCCA
>WNGS01163947.1:10987768-11031638 GCA_020271785.1 Procambarus virginalis | reverse complement strand
GGGGTCTTGCCGTGTAAGGCGGGGAACGCTTCCGACTGGATGTTGAAAGCAGCTTGCGGTCGGGTGGTGGATGAGGATAATCTTGCTTCTGACATCTTCCTGATTTATTCTGTCCTGGCATAGCACTCAGGTGAATTTACAGTGTGAGCGCCATCTCACAGCAAGCAGTGTTGGTCTCAGTTGCCTGACAGTCCTTAAAGTGATGGTCACCTGCACATTGTCTGCATTTTGTGGATGGAGAATACCCTTCCTCTTGTAGTGGTAACATCTGTTGTATGGCGCAGTGGGAAATATCGCTCCTTGCTGTCTTGAATGGGTGTGCAAGCTACTCTAATGCACCTGAAGCTGGTTGCAGCAGCGTGGGAAGCCTCCTCCCGAGTAGTGAAGGTGATTTTGAGTGTATGTCGTTGGTCTTCCGTCACCGGATTGATTTTTACAGATTCTGCTGTCATCAAAGGATTTAGCTGCTTGACGATAATTTCGGGGACTGGCTTTGTCAGAGACGAGTGTACTGACTCTCCGCACAAACACTGTCCTGGCAGCCAGGTACTGTCGAGGTGTGTGATAAGTATGCGTGCTGCCTCCAGTGCAGGGAGGATGGTGGGTGTGAACAGCCCCTGGACGGCGTCTGCATTGCTGAAGAGGAGCTGGGACCCGTTCCGTCTTCGGCGATATCCATGGGAGCAACGTCGGTGCTCGAGGAGAATATGGTCAAGATCTCGGATCTAGAGAGGGTCGGGTTCCTCGGCACCCGTGACCCAAGCTAACCTTTAAGTATTCCCAGCGGCTGCGCGAGCAGCGACGCACAATCTACAGTCACTCGTCTTTTTCCATGCAGAAAATTCCACGATTTTTCAAACCCCGGTAATCAAACAGAGGTGATTACACTGGTAAAGATTATGTACTTAATTAGTCTTAAGTACTATTATTGGGGAAGTGGGTAGTACAAGATACAGTGTGAGTTTGAAGCACAAGGTAGGAAACTATGAGAATGAAATTAGGTACTTTTTGGTGTTCCTTTTGAACAGAGCATAGGTTTTGAACAGGACATTTAATTCATCAGGGACAGAGTTCCAAAGACTAATATCTGAGAGTTGATCTCATCTGGGAACTCCAGATGAGATCAACTCATCTGATCTCATCATTATGTCCTCAACACGATAATGTAGAGAGCAAGGTGGTCATGCTTTCCATCCTCAAGCAAGGATGCCAACTATAATGAACAAATTTATTTATTTATTTATTTATTTATATACAAGAAGGTACATTGGGTTTGTGAGAATACATAGTATGGTAATTTACAATCTTGTAAAGCCACTAGTACGCGCAGCGTTTCGGGCAGGTTCTTAATCTAACATAATTTTAAGTAGGTAAATTCTAGCAGAATTAAAAAATGATAACAGATACATTGCAAGAAAAAATGAGATGAGAGAGAGCTTATAAGTATATTAAAGCACATTGGTATATTAAAGCTCTGATTGATTACATTGACAGCTTGATTGGTAATTTAAACAAGATTAATAGACACCATACAGCAGATTAACAGCACATATAAGAAGACAGCAATGATCAAAATGGTAAAGATGTTCGGATTGGGTACATAAAGATTGGGAGATTGGGTAGCAATAGATACAGTGCAATTTTAAAGCAACAAGGTAAAAAAAACTATGAAGATGAAATTAGGTACTTTTTAGTTTTGTTTTTGAATGACGCAAAAGTTGGACAGCTTTTCAATTCAATAGGGAATGAGTTCCATAGACTGGGTCCCTTTATTTGCATAGAGTGTTTACACAGATTAAGTTTGACTCTGGGGATATCAAAAAGATATTTATTTCTGGTGTGGTGATAATGGGTCCTATTACATCTGTCCAGGGAGAGTTTCAGAGCAGGATTTGCATTTGAGAACAGGGTTTTGTAAATGTAGTTGACATAAGAGAATGTGTGGAGTGAGATTATGTTTAGCATGTTTAGGGAGTTAAACAATAGGGCTGAGTGTTGTCTGAAAGCAGAATTTGTTATTATTCCGATAACAGATTTTTGCTGGGTGATGATGGACTTGAGGTGGTTTGCAGTGGTTGAACCCCATGCACAGATACCATAATTAAGATAGGGAAAGATTAGTGCATAATATAGAGAGATGAGAGCAGAGTTAGGTACATATTATCTAATTTTGTAGAGTATACCAACTGTTTTAGAGATTTTCTTAGTTATGTGTTGTATGTGGGTGCTGAAGTTGAGTCTCTTGTCTAGGAATAGGCCAAGAAACTTTCCATCATTTTTATTGCTAATGTTTACATTGTCTATCTGAAGCTGAATTGCATTTGTAGATTTGCTTCCAAATAAGATGTAGTAGGTCTTTTCTGTGTTAATTGTTAGCTTGTTGGTTGACATCCATATGTGGACTTTTTTTAGTTCATTATTAACAACATTATTTAGTGTATGTGGGTTGGGGTTAGAGTAGATGAGGGTAGTATCATCAGCAAACAAAATAGGTTTCAGAATGTTATAGACATTAGGCAGATCATTGATGTATATAAGAAATAGGAGAGGTCCCAAGATGCTGCCCTGTGGCACTCCAACGGTTATTGGTAGAGTGGGAGAGGTTATATTATTGATGGCTACACATTGGTGTCTATCACTAAGATAGGATTGGATATAGTCCAGTGCATGGCCTCAGATTCCATAATGATGGAGTTTACGTAAGAGGTAGTTGTGATTAACAGTATCAAAGGCCTTTCTAAGGTCAATGAAGAGTCTAATCGGAAACTCATTTTTGTCAAGGGCTGAGTAAATTATATCAAGGAGACTAATAATTGCATCGTTGGTACTCATTTTGGGAGCGGTAGCCAAACTGACAGGGTCTAAGGATGTCGAATTTTACGAGATAGGAGTAGAGCTGTTTGTAGATAATTTTTTCAAATATTTTTCATAGTATGGGTAGGTTTGATATTGGTCTATAATTGTTTATGTCTGCCGGATTACCTCCTTTATGAACTGGCGTTACTCTTGCTTTTTTAAGGATATCAGGGACGGTATGACACTCAAGGGATTTGTTGAACAGCAGAGCTATAGGTGGCGCAAGGGCATGGGAGGCGCTCTTGTATACAATGGACGGGTCCAAATAATGCGATGTGAACAAATCCAAAGAACAAATAATTAATTTGTATAATGAACAAATTTGATATCTCACGTTATTGTGATTTATGTGTGTGTGTGTGCCAAGCATGACTTAGGGAAACACATCAGGACAGTTACAAGTGTAACACTAACTCCGAAGAGAGTGAGTCTTTAAATTTCCATCATTTCAAGCGAAGAACATTGTAACGTACGGTTATGTTACGTTGTTGGGTAGATTAGATACACAGTGTTTAGTGAGTTTCATATTTATTTAGTAGTCCTGGATACAGCAGTGTTGTAGACGTTGAGACGAAGCCTGGAGCAGAGCAGAGAGCTGAGTGTGGCCGGAGTCGTGGAGCTCTATGTGGGAGAGCGTGGCGGCTCAATTAGGAATTGTGAGTGTCTGAACTCGGGGAGCGAGAGCGTGGCGGCTCGATGCGGTCGTGGTCTGCTGTCTGCTCTGTGTGGAAGCTGTAGCGTCTTGGGTCGATTAGAACTGTACACGCCGAGTGCTACATTGTTGACTGTGGAAATTGTACTGTCCGCTATTCATTGATTGATTGATAAAGATTAAGCCACCCAAGAGGTGGCACGGGCATGAATAGCCCGTAAGTGGTACATCCGCTATTCATCAAATCGCTTGCTTATATGGTGATTACACCTCGGCTTCTTCCAACAAGATGAGAAGAGTATTACCTGTAATTGGGGAAAGGATTGTAGCTTCTGTAATTAGTGCTAATTAGTTATGCTATTAAGATAATGAGATAATGGAGCGAGTATAAGGATTACTCGCTACAACATAATATACCAGAATTTACATGAAGTCATAATCTCCGAGTAGCCTGGACGGAGACAGGAAGCCGGCGGCTTATCAAAGGTCCCGCCGTTATTGCTGAGGATTTGTTTGTTCTATGTCGATTTTCAACTGTAGTAGTTATGGCTTCGACGGGTAGGCAGTTCCATGTGTTTATAACTCTATGGGCGAAAAAGCATCTCGACCTGTTTCTGTCCCACATTGTGACTTATTGCAGCCCGTTCCAACGTTAGGAAATGTCGTACTAAAATGCCTTATCCTAACCTACCAAAACAGAAAACGGGAGAGTATGTCAATTCGCGAGCCACTTCCATTTTCTAGTACGACCATTGTTGGCTTTAGGTAAGTTTACATCAAAATGCGACGTCTATTATGAAGACGGGCAGATCATAGGTTTGTTAGTCATAAGTTTTTTGGGCCTTCTTTAAAGTATATCTGATTTAAGTAAATCCTAAATATTCAGATACATAAAGTATAAAGTATTCAGATTTTTTATATTTTGCACCGCTAGGCTTCTCCCACCGGTGGAACACCAAGACATCAATGATAGACTATTATATTTGTATAACAGTGACACCCACAAATAATCAGCCAGATAATCAAAAAGACAAGAGACAGACAGAAAGAGACATAGAATGAGAAACAGGCAGACAGAGATAGTCGTGCCGAGAGGAAGGTCGACCAGGGCAGAGAGAGAGAGGAGAGAGAGAGAGAGGCCGAGAGGTCGAGAGAGGGAGAGGAGAGAGAGAGAGAGAGAGAGAGAGAGAGAGAGAGAGAGAGAGAGAGAGAGAGAGAGAGAGAGAGAGAGAGAGAGAGAGAGAGAGGAAGACAAACAAAATAGAGAGGCCGAGAACAACATACACAGAGAGACAGGTAGACACAGAAGCAGACAGAAACAGAATGATAGACAAACATAGATAGGGAGAGGAGGAAGGAGAAGGCGGACGAAGGGAGGATGTTTAAAGAGAGGGGAAAGAGAAGGGGAGGGAGACATGCAGGTGGAGGGTGGTGGAGGAAAGAGACAAAGGGAGTAGAGGGGCGAGAAGTGTGAGAGAAGTAGACTGGAGGGAGAAAGATGGAGAGAGATGGAGATAGGGGAAAGAAAGATGAAAGAAAAAAGAGTGGGAGATAGACCCAGGCACAACCGGATACCTCCTCCCCCCATTGTAAGCCCATATATTAAACGTGAACTGTATGCCTAAAATTACTGGCTATTCATGCCCGTGCCACCTCTTGGGTGACTTAATCTTTATCAATCATCATCAACCAAATATTTGTCTAACGTTGGACTTTCAATGCAGCAGAAATCGATCCAGAATTTTTAAGAGAATGACGACTCGATGTAATAATTCATAAATTTGCATATACTTTGACAATCAACAATATCATATATAGGTAAAATGCGTACTGTAATTAACACAGCTAGCACCTGCAATGTATAGGTAAACTGCGTAATTAGCACAGGTAGCACCTGCAATGTTTAGGTAAACTGCGTAATTAACACAGCTAGCACGTGCAATGTATAGGTAAACTGCGTAATTAACACAGCTAGCACCTGCAATGTATAGGTAAACTGCGTAATTAACACATCTAGCACCTGCAATGTTTAGGTAAACTGCGTAATTAACACAGCTAGCACCTGCAATGTATAGGTAAACTGCGTAATTAACACATCTAGCACCTGCAATGTTTAGGTAAACTGCGTAATTAACACAGCTAGCACCTGCAATGTATAGGTAAACTGCGTAATTAACACATCTAGCACCTGCAATGTTTAGGTAAACTGCGTAATTAACACAGCTAGCACCTGCAATGTATAGGTAAACTGCGTAATTAACACATCTAGCACCTGCAATGTTTAGGTAAACTGCGTAATTAACACAGCTAGCACCTGCAATGGATGATTACATCACGTTGCACGTCAGATGTTGTCAGCTCTAGGCCAAGAGCAAGATATGTACAGCTGTCTAATTTGAGATACCTGTGGACGTCACTCAGTAATGTTCATAGAAATATAAATATGCGATATAAATACAATTTGCTTCCCACAATGTGCTTACTAATTTGACTTTAAAATTCAGATTTTTCCTGTGGCAGGTATGTGTGCGCGCAAAAAAAAGGGCATCCAGTTTGAACTATAACTTTGTTATAGTTTAACACAATCGGGAATTTGAATAGTTAATTTGAGTTAATTTATAGGCCTTTTCGTTTATATAGATTTGAGTGACCTTTTTCGTTAAATGACAACGTACGCAGCTGATACAATTTGAGAAGAATCGATCGACGAGCCGAGTGATGCTACCGGTCTCGAGGTACTACGAATCAGATTGCTATATTAATCAAATTTAAAAATGTATAATGCTACTAGTTTCGTGTGACGTATAGAGATATGCATAATGTTTGTATGAGTGAGTGAGTGTTTACATGAGTGTGATGAGTGTGGCGTAAGACGGTGAGGTCGCGGCGTCTGGCAACACTGCACAGGGCGCAGCTGCCGGATCGATGGCCTTGAAGCTGTCCGAGACGCAGATCGTCTCATCTTCTGTTGTTATCCATATTCAAGCCACGCTGCTCATTCTGTTGATATTGTAGAAGCTCGTAAAAGTCATTTGCATAGTTGCTTTACTCATACGTTACAAAACTGTGCCAGTCGTATGCTGTGTTATAATAGAAACAAAAAGAAAAACAGTAACTCGATGGGATTAGAGTCTCGGACCGCCAGTGGTGGGAACATAGCGCGCCCAAACAAACCAGCGGAATTGCTCGTACTAATTTTCGAGTTTCAATGGCTAATACACGTTACTAGCGGGTGATCTCGGCGCAGCGGACCGCGGACAAGCTTTAAATGGGAGAGGAGGAGAGTAGATAGGTAAGGATGGTGTGAGTGGCGTGTGGGACGGGTTGTGTGAGGAGAGTGGCAGTGGCGGGGTATGGCGGTGAGTGTGGTGGTGGCGGCGGCGGGACACCTCGACCCAGCATGGCGTGGTGTTTACCTTGCTCAGCCCTCCCCACCACCCACCCCTCCCTCCCACACACACACACACACGCACACATGCACCCATGCTACACCTCCACCACACACGCCACACGTGTGCATGTCAGTGCCCAAGTGACAGCAAGGCGGGTCATTGAGGCCGCTCATGAAAGATACTCAGGCTGTAAACTTCTCTTCCCCCCCCCTCCATCCTCCCACTCCGCCTAGTAAACTCACCAACTTTCACCACACAACACTTGGCACTGTCCCGGGGGCTGCTGGGTGGCCCTCAAGGTGCCGTCCACTCCATGGTGCTCTTCATATTGACGCGTTTCC
Organism: Procambarus virginalis; assembly: GCA_020271785.1. Taxonomy (NCBI): domain Eukaryota; kingdom Metazoa; phylum Arthropoda; class Malacostraca; order Decapoda; family Cambaridae; genus Procambarus; species Procambarus virginalis. The sequence goes on along the minus strand of WNGS01163947.1, from coordinate 11,024,397 downwards.
AGACGTTATTAAAGCATCCTCAGGATTTGATGTTTGCTTACAATACAAAGCCTGAGGCAAACCCCCCAGGGCTGCTGTTGTCACCAGGGCTGTTGTTGACACCACAGGGCTGTTGTTGACACCACAGGGCTGTTGTTGACACCACAGGGCTGTTGTTGACACCACAGGGCTGTTGTTGACACCACAGGGCTGTTGTTGTCACCAGGGCTGTTGTTGACACCACAGGGCAGCTATTGATGCCACAGGGCTGTTGTTGACAATAGAGGCCTCCTATTATTACAAGGGCTGCTGTTACCAGAATTGGTTGTACATGGCTGGCAGAGGGGAAGGGGCAAGTGTAGGTGAACAAAGCTTACAGGTGTTCTTGCTTCTCTACAGCAATGTCACTGCACAGCTTTTTGAAGGACTTTCATGAATGATGATTGATTCATTGTACTTTTTCACATTAAGCCTTTTAGCATGTTAATATTTAGCGTGTATTTTAAATTTGATTGTAACATTAATTCTATTTATTTATTATTAAATACAAATTCTGTTCATTTAATGACAAGTATGGTGTGCATTTCCTACACTAATATAATTATTAAATAACCTAACCTGCTCATGAAATTAAAACAAACTGATGACATTTTGATGCTTTCTGGACTCATATCGTCATGATTTCCAGGATGGACTGAAATGTCAACACTTTTTTTTTTACGTGTGTGTGGGATTGATTATTTTCTTCAACCACGTCATTGTGATTTATTCTCTACATCAGCAGGAATTCTTATTAAGGGAATACTATACATGATATGGTTTGCATACAGATTTTGAAAACCTTTGGCTGCCTAACCTAATCCAATATTGTGTATGGTGCCTGATGTAAATGGTTTTGCCTAAAAGGTGTACTGTATATACTGTTTTTTGAAATTAGAATTTGTTGATATAATTACCCTTGTCCATGATATGACTATACAGTACTGTACTTCCCGTTTAGGTCCTCTAACCAGCATACAAGAGTGGATGCTGAAAGAAAAATAATTTGTAGATAGTTTTGCCTAGCTGGTGACTTTTATTGACGTGATCTTGCATTCACAGTGTAGTAGTAGTAGTTCAAATGCTGCTTTAGTTAATGGAGTATTTTCTTTTTAGTTGGGAAACAATGACCCTTTCAATTCAAAAATTAGGATTTTTTTATTATAGCTGATCACTATTCAGACTTGATCATGATAGCAGGATCTTGTAATGTTGCAGCATCAAATTGTGCATGTCTTATTAAACTATTTAATAATCTTAATGCCATTCTTGTATAGACCGGATGAGCTACTTACACAGTGTACAGTAATATTGACTAGGCTAGTAACTAATAAGGTAAGAAATAATCCAACCCCCACATAAAATTAAATAAACAGGAAGAAGATGACAACATTTTGATCTGCCCTGGACTCTTATGAAGTCAGTCGTGACTTGATTTTGGGTTCACGATGGACCAAATGGTCGCCACTTTCATTTATTTTTGTGTGTTGGGTTATTTGTTTAAATCATGGCACTCTAACTTATTCTCGGTATCTAATATGATGTTTACATTTCAGAGCACTTCAGAATAAGTACTTTGTGAGAAGTGATCAAAGAAATCGGTATTGAGAAGATTCTGACATGATGGACAATCTGAATGTAAGTTTTCATGATCATTGTAACTTCCTGTGCTTCATATTATCATATGGTGCTGAATAAATCCTAAGCCATGTAAAAATGGAAAAGCATACAGGAAAAGTTGGTTGAAGATATATAAATATGCAGTATATAATATTATTGAATGTGACAAAGATTAATGAATCTAGCATGGATCATCTCTATTATTCTTATGTTTTTTCTTCACTTGAGAAGGAAGTTGAAAAGCTAACTATCCAAAATAAATTTTTTAAATTTGGTTTGGCCTAACACTAAAGAGATGCATTTCGTTAACTCTATTAACATTATCAAAGGCCAAGTTTAAATGGTTGCAAAGTTTATTGCTACCATATATATAGCTGGGGATGAGGTGACGGTGAAGCACCTCACTTATGGGCCAATAAGTCCATCGCTTCTTGCCAGTCTCCTATGTTTACATGATGGCTGGGGCAGTATACAGTATGTCCCGTTGTGCTCTTGAAGTCGGCCGAGTGTAATTTAGTGCTGGTTTGTTAGATGCATAGTGCCTCCCTGATGTTTAGTCTTCTGTTGTCGCTCTGTCGATTATTAAATATACGTAAATACACACTCAAATATGGAGTTAGGTATGGGCAGCCTTAGAGACACTTCATGGATAGATCAAGTAGGGGAAGTTACTCAGGGATTGCTGAAGTATATAGAGGAAATGAAAGAAACATATGCACAAGTTGTAAAAGAAAAAGAAACAATTAAAGAAGTACAGTATGCTTGGATGTCAAGAATAGGAATGAGTAGAAAAAATCAGATATTAGGCAAGCAATTAGGAAGGAGCTTGTCACAAGCAGCAAATTAGTTCAAAACACTGTAGATAGAAGTACAGTAATTCCATAACCATTTTTGGGTGCTTGGAAAAGAAGATAACACCTAGGGGTGGGTTGAGCAGCAGAAGAGTTGACAAAATAATCATTGAGATTATTGAGAAAATAGTAGGTTTAGAAGGCCTCACATTAAAGGAAAACATGTGATGTATAGAAGGAAAGGAAAATATGAGAAAGACAAGACTCACCCCTTAAGGGTGACATTTATTAGAGTGAAACAAATGACGGAAGTGCTTAGGAATGCCAGGAAACTGCAGAGTGATGAGGATGGAAAATGTTGGTCATTAACACAAGACCTCTCAAAAGAAGACAGAAAAAAGCTAAAACTAAACCGTGATGAAGGGAAATGTCTAAATGGGAATAGAAATTAATATGAAAAATTATTTTTCTACAAAATGATAGGGATTGGAAAACCCGTGAAATGGTACATAAAAGCATAGCTACAAAGTCATTAGAGGAAGGTGGAGTACAAGACAAAGGGAGAGGGAACATGTTCCTGAAAATTGTATATACCATCATAGATGAAGGGAGATAAAAAAAAATACTGGAGCTAAACGAAATAATTCAGCTTAAAGTACCAGATATTATCACACTAACAGTGACAAAATTTGAAGAAAGTATTGTAAATGAAGTTAAGTTTTTGTGAAGTTTTCTTAACAGAAAAATTAAGAAAGGTGGAGGTGTGGCTGTGCTGGGGAAAGAATATCTGAAGGGAAGAACGTTAATAATCAACAACCCACAAGAAGTTGACATAATGGCACTGCAAGTTTGGAGTCCGGATGGTAAACTGATATGTAATCGTAAATGCCTACAGCCCACCAGCAAGCAACACGTGGACAAAGGAGGAAATACATGACAAACAAGAGGTTCTCATAATGGTCATAAAAGAGATTATAGAATCAACAGATACTGTAGATAAAAATCATGATTGTTGGTACTGGGCGACTTGTGGAAGGGTTTTGGGGTTAGGGTTACATGAAGGTCTGTGGTTGCTGTTGATCCTTTTTGAAGTTTGGTTCCTGGGTTGTAGGGGGGTTAGATCTCTGAATAAAGGATTTCTCTTATCCCTCCCAGTATGAAGTGGATTCCTCTCAGTCTGTTTGGCAGGTTTTTGCTACACTTCCTGTGACTTTATTTTTTAACTGGATCCCAACTTTTTCAAGTTAGCATCCTCTTCTGTTTCCTTGTTGGAGTATGAGGTCCTGGTTTTGTGCTGTCAGGTCCAACAAATGAAAAAGGTTTTCCATATCTTTCTTGTGTAATTCTTTTTGGCTCTTTGCTACAATGTTGGGACCAGGCATGTCAGGTGCCCAAGTTGCTGAAACTCAAATCTGCTAGGCAGAGGTTACGGATCATGTTCATTCCAGATCATTTTGGGGGTTGTTATGCACCAAACTCCATTCTAAATCTGAGGGTTCATCATCTGCATTGTTGATGACCATGGCTGTTGTGGATACTGTTCTAAAGTTGTTTGCCCCAAATGTTGTTTCTCAAACTGTTTTTNATCTTGTAGAATCTAAAATCCTCTTCTATCGGAGGAGGATTGTAATCGTTTTACATAGCTTGCAAATGTCGAGCCTGACTCAACTCCTGCAGTCAAGTCATTTTCATAAATGAAGAATAGTGTGGGTCCCAGCACCTTGATCCTTGTTATGCAGCTCCTTCTCACCCCTCACTGTCGCGCTCTCACTCCTGTCTGCCATTATTTCCTTACCCACATTAGTGCGCTTCCGCTTACTCCCGCCTGTGTCTCGAGTTTGTATAGTAACTTCCTGTGTGGTACTGTATCAAAGGCTTTTTGACAGTCCACAAATATACAACCTGCCCATCCTTTTCTGTCTTGCCTTATGTTCGTTATCTTAACATAAAACTCCAGGAGGTTCGTCAGGCAGGATTTCCCCGCTCTAAACCGTGTTGTTGTTTACTTACAAACCTAAATCTTTCTTGGTGTGCAACAAGTCTTAACCTTATCATTCTCTCAAGTACTTTACAAGGGATGCTTGTGAGTGACACTGGTCTGTAGTTAAGTGCCTCTTCTCTATCTCCTTTCTTATAGATTGGCACCACATTTGCCTTCTTCCAGCAGCTGGGCGAGTCCCCCCTCTGTAAGTGATGCATTAAAGATTAGTGCTAGAGGTATGCTGAGAGCCTGTGCTGCTTCTTTTAATATACATGGTGATACTCTGTCTGGCCCAGAAGCTTTGGCTACATCTTGTGATGCTAGATGTAACCTTACTTCATCCGCTGTTACCTCAATATTTAGTAGTTTCTCATCAGGGGGCTGCTTCCTCATCTGGCTCTGGGAGTTGTTCAGACTCAGTAGTGAACACTCCATGGAAACTGGCCTTGAGCGCCTCACAAATTTCTTTATCATTTTCTGTATACTGGCCTCCCCTTTTTCGTAACCTGATTATTTGGTCCTTGTCAATTTCCTTCTTATATGGCTATGTAGGAGTTTGGGTTGGCTCTTTGCTTTGGAGGCAATATCATTCTCATAGTTTCTTTCCCACACTCTTCTTATATTTATTTACTCATTCCTGGCCCCTGTTCCACCTCTTCCCGTTTACCTCTGTTGGACCTCGCCCTCTGTTTGATGGTCCCGGTAGTACTCGGGACCGTTCGTTCTCGACGCATAATAGAGAATTCCGGGTTCGAATCCCAGGCGGGACACAAATGGTTGCGCACATTTCCTTTATGGGGTTGTTGCATCCTGGGCGGGGGTCAGTAATTAGACCGTGGGGGGGGGGGAGCTTCGATAAAAGCCAAACGTGTATGAATACACTGGCTTCTTGTCCCCTCGATACAATGAATTATTATTATTATTATTATTATTATTATTATTATTATTATTATTATTATTATTATTATTATTATTATTTCCTTCACTCCCTCCTGCTTTTTTGCTTTCGCTTCCAAGCACTGTCCATTGACTCACGGGTTATTATTATTAGTGTGAGCATTCACCTCTTTGTGCCTACAGCCTTTTAGCTTTTCTAGGTATCAAATTTTTTATTAGGTGAACAGAGGCATCAGGTGAGAAAAACGTTGTTATACGCTGTTGCCCTGCTGTGATAATCGAACCTTCGCACTTTAGATATGAATCATTTTAAAGTATACAAAAATTACTTTTAAATCTATTTGCTGTATATTTTATGTTAATTCTGGATAAGACTAATATCTAACTGGAGTAAAATAAATAATGAATGCTCGCTTCTGTTTCAGAGGCACTGTCAAGTGGCTGAACGAGACCTACATAGTCAAAATGAATCTCACAGAAGCAAACCTTTTAGCCCATTTCCAGGGAGAGAATGGTTTGGAACTTGAAATAATTACTGCCTCTAACAAAACGTTTATATATGAGGTGAAGAACACTGTTCAGCAACAACATAACTCTGTTAATATACATACCCGTTTTCGCTACAAGAACCGGAGAATAACGATTACAGATTAGCAAGTGTCATAGGTTTGGAAAGCCTGGGCAGCCCATACAACTACAAGCTTGCTTTGCAACTCAACTACATGTCACCAGAGGGTCACAACACGAGCCTGACAACGAAAGCTATGCATCACAGTACACCAGAGGCCCGGGTCATATATGTAAAGGTAAAATCACTTGTGATGGATTGCATCAAGTTACATATTTAAGAATTCATATACATTCAAGCTTTCTTCAACTGCATTCAAATGGCAAATGGCTTATGGAAATACTAAAAAAGTGCACAATTTTTTTTAAGTCTGATGCAACATATATATTTGAACTAAACATTTTACATTTGCCTTTAGTGTCAGGCAGAGATGTAAAGATAGTAGTTTTACCTCAGTAGATCATTAGAGTCAAATGCCTAAATTTCTATGTATAGGAATTAAGAGGTACATTAATAACAGTTCTTCTACTTCAGAGTGCAACGTCGACTCCTAGTACGAGGAAGCCTTTACAGGTAGAGTTCCAGTCCTCCAGTGAGGAGAACTCTTATAACATCCACTGGAAGGCGGACCTGGACTCTCCAGTCACCATGTTCAAGTGGGACATGGAGACGCACCAGGAGGGTGGTGTCAAATCTTTGGAGTCTTCGATAGATATGACAGCTGTCCGTGACCTAATAAAGACAGCGCTTAGTATGGTTGAAGGAAGAGGAGACAATGAAAACATTATGGAAGAGCAACATAACACAGAAAGTTACGAAGAACGTCAAGAAGACTATAACACCGACACAGATAAACATCGAGACAGGGAAACTTATGAAGGACGCCAAAGAGAAGATTATGACAGCGGCAGGGACGAATATGGGGATAATCAGAATTACGAGAGAGGTCAAAGAAAAGACTATGACAATGACAGATCTGAATACCAGGATAGACAGAGTTATCAGGGAGGCAAAGACTATGACAGTGACAGATATGAATACCAGGATATTCTAGAGGGTTACCAGAGGGGTCAAGGCGAGGACTATGCCAACAAAACGGGTAAACCTCTGGACGACAAGGACAACAAAGAACGACAAGGTGAAGACTATGACAACGATAGTGGCGAATATCAGGATAGACAGGGTTACCAGATAAGAAAAAGAGAAGCCTATAGTAATACAAATGACATGGACGAACATCGCGTTAGAGAGATTTACAGCTGCCTCTATCAAAATCCCACACCCAACACCATCTCTATGATCTTCAAATCTCCATCCCGCACTATGGAGGGTGAAGTCGAGTATTCTCCTTCACAGTCAAGTCTCAGGTTCTATCCTAACAAGGCTAAGAGTGAAGCAAAATACGAGATCGCGGCCAAGTCCTCCCACAGCCACCGGGATCAACAGTCCAAGTACGAAGGTCGCATTAGTCATCCACGTCTGGCAAGAGACTTGCAAGTTAAGGTTCAGCATTCGGGCAGTGGAGAAGAACTGAGAGGTTCTATTGAGCTGGACGTCTTCCCAGATACAGCAGACAAAATTGTGGGCACCTTCCAGTCAACTAAAACTGCTAACAATACAATCAAAATTGAAGTAGCATTAGCCACACGGGTAAGTTTCCCATTGTTTGTACTTCATGATATATTATTCCCATGAGCAAAATCATGCACCAGCCATTCTTTGTTATTGTTACCATGATGTGTAACTCTTTCAGATACTAATGGAGCTTCCCAAGGTCACCATAGTGATGGCCTATGCTCCCCACACGGCTGGCATTGATCTCCAGTTCCAGAAGTCTCCCTCCTCCCCGGTAACCTTCCAGGTATCGGCCAAATACGACAGAGACTCCCCTAGAGATGCAACAATGGCCTTCCGTGTGATTAACGATGGAGTCCCCGTGGTGGACATCGCTGGAGCGATGGAGCGTGAGGAAGATCCAGAGTGTTACGGCCACAAGGTCAAGGCTGTGGCTCACATTTCATCCCTCGGCTCTTACGACGTTCACTCCAAGCTCTGTAAACCTGCCTTCATCCAACTATCAATAAACAAGCTAAATAGTCAGTATATTTACACTGCAAGGTGTGGGTTCCAGACCCCAAAGAAAGCTGAGGTCAGTTTGGTTGTGGAATTTAATGGCTCACCGCAAAAATATGTCATTGCAGAGATGAAAACACAGTTGACCTCTCCAACCCTGATCAGTGTTGATGTGGCTTTTGTCGAACAACATTTTACCAGAATTAAGGTAAATGGCAGTTATATACATGTTTTAAAAAAGTGTATTTTAAAAGAGATCAAAATAGTTTATTTTTAACTTGAACTTATAATTATCTTAGATTGAGAAATTGTAGACCTGCATTTATAAACTTTATGTTGACCTAATTTTGAAAGAAATTATTATAATCAGAATAAGAGTACAGCAACTACTGCCATTTTATATCTAATAATATTATTAATTTACTGAACATGCTATGCAGAATTTGTAATCATTGTGTACTGTAGAGGAATTCTTGATCGAATTCGTATTTTAGTTCGAAACCAGTTATTTTAATTTATATATTTAGAATTCCCATGCTCTTGATTTGTGGTTTGAGCGATAGCCTAGCGTCTCATGGGCGGCGTTATTTTTAGTTATTTATTTGTATTTATTTATATATACAAAAGTTCTTACATTTTTGTACATTTATCCTTGGGCTCAAGTGGCTCGCCATTGTTCCTTCACTTACTCCTTATATCCCAGCTATTTGTCTAGCCTTTTTGAACCGTTCTAAGTTTTTTAGTCATTGTAGCAGAGTGCTTTCTCGTGATGACGTCCTTGCTTTAACTTATTAGGAGATATTCTATAAAAATAAAATATGCATACCAAGCAGAAGATTATTGGTTGAAAATTGTTTACAGAATAATGTGGTGGGGGCGTGCAGGCAAGTGATGGGGTCTGTGTACACGTGGGCTGGCAGCGTGTATAACTACATGAAGGACCAAGCTCAGCAGCGAGGCATTCTCTTCCCAAACCCTCAGATACTTTCCCTCATAAACCAAGTCGATCTCGATCTGCGAGAAATATATGAAGATGTCTATGATGTAATTGTACCTAAGTTTGAGGCTCTCTGTCACGCCATAGATCCCGTGGTAGCCTACGTCCAGCAATATTGCTACGACTTTTTATTAGGCTTGGCCGATGCGCAAAAGTTCATCGTAGACAGTATTGTCGAAGAATTGCGGTACATTCGGAATGAATTCAATAGATTTGCCATGACGATTATGAACCGTAAGTGTTGAACGTTTATATTGGATTTAATAAGTCGTCTACATATTTTTACAAATTAAACATCAAATTTGACTACTTCAATGAATGTTTCTAGTGAGACAGTTTCATTTTTATGCATGGCTTTATTAAAACTAACAATTATCCGAAACTTTATTCTGACAAAGTAACCTTTCGGTCTATAATTATTGTATGAATTAAAGATAATTATTTATATACATATGCAAAATGCAACAATTAAATAACAGGTTCATCAATCAATTTCATACTAAAATGAACTTGAACTAAAATGAACTTTCATACTCTGGCTCATCATATATATATATATATATATATATATATATATATATATATATATATATATATATATATATATATATATATATATATATATATATATATATATATATATATAAGGTGTGTGTGTGGGTGTGCAAAATCTGGCAAAACTCAAACTGCGAACATTGCAACATTGCGTGTACAGGAGTGATGGATGCTGCACGTTGGATGCAGAGCGGATCGGTGCCTCCCTGGGCGCAGGAACTGCGGCGACAGCTGGAAAAGACCAGGATCTACAAGGTATTCAAGAAAATCTTCGACGCCATAACCGCGCGATATCCTGAGGAGTATGAAGCTGTGTGGAATATGGCGTGCAAATTCAGAAAAACTTTGTGGGATGATATTGACAATCTTCGTATATATTATTTCCGGTTGCCTCCTATCATGAGGACGCTACTCTGGCTCATCAACTCATACGTTGGTGTTAGTATATTGTCGTTATTTAAGAAGAGTTATGTGCAGTTCTTTTGAGCAAATAATATGATACTTCATGTGTAATGTGCATTATGTAGATATTCAGAGTTATGAGCTACAGTCTAAATGTTTTATAATAACCAGTTTTTAATAGATTACTTGAGAATGGCTGTAATTTTAATTTTATTTTATTTTATTCCTCAGGAGAACTGGGTGATTTATGAAGCGAATACATTAACCAGTGAAGTAAATCAAGAAATTTTATTTGTTTCTGTAGAAAAAGAAAAACATCATATGAATGTGCAAATTCCTTTACACACTCCAATGTATTCTTTAACTCAAGTTCTCCAAACAGCAATGCCGTACCCTATCACAATATATCAGAATGTGGCGTGGAGGTACGATACATTCATACCTGTTTCAATCAATGACTTGATATGGGCATACTACACCTTGCTGCCCCGTAACAAGAGGGATGTGTTGCCCCCATACAACCGCACCGCCATGGTTGTGAGCGACACAGAGATCCTCACCTTTGACGGCGCTGTGCTCCGAGCCCCACCTTCACCGTGTGAGGTTATTTTGGCTATCTACAAATCCAACAAACTTACCATGTCCCATCCACAACGATCATCCCCGCCACAAATCACCTTATCAACTCACTCCACTACCGTCGTTATCAAACCGGACTTCCGTGTTGAGATTAATGGACAAGAGATGAGCATGGCACAAGTAACTGTTGGCGAGCTCACAATCCAGAAGACGCCACAAGAAGTCAATTTAACGTTACCCTACATGTCTGTCCGAATATTCCTACAACGACGTGTGATTTCAGTAAACGTTGGAGGCTGGGCCTTCGGTCACATAACGGGCCTTCTTGGCAGTTACGATGGCGAAACTGGTAATGACTGGCTGATGCCTTCTGGTGTCAGGGCTTCCAGCCTACAAGAGCTGGTGTTTTCGTGGCAAGAGAGTCAAGAGTGCCGCACTCCACCCGTCCCTCCAGTGTCACCCGACAATATTAATATACAGTGGGCAGCTCAATGTAATGAACTTCTGGAAATTCGATCGAGGTGCTCTCCGTTGATCAATCCGGAACCGTTCATCCAAATATGTTATGGGATTATTCCGTCTTGTCGCGCTGCATATGCGTACCAAACCATGTGCTCCACCAGAGGCATTGACCTGGTCTTCCCTACTTACTGTAAATAGCATCATGTGACTGCTTAGATGCACACTAACAAGGCCTTATGAAACATTATTTTGTATATTAACATATGCAAAACAAATACAAATGTAAATTAAAAGCATTTCAATTATATTAATCTAAAATTAAATATTGTGAAGATATGTATTTTTAGCTCCAACAAATGTAAGCATAACAATACTAAGGACTTTGAACTATAACACTGTATGTTTCTTAGATTCTTATCAGTCGTTTGGACACGGTCTTTGTGGCAACGTGTCATATGTAAGACTTAACAGTATTCAATATTGAGTCTTGAAAACTGGAGCTGTAAAAGCACTGCTGTCTTGTGTACTCGTTTGTTTATTACACTGGACGACATGCACAAGATTTCCGTCACAGTCTAATGGTTCTTTGTATATTAGAACATGATGACAGTGAGGAAGAGTGAAACAATAATAGAGTTGAGGGGCATTTTGGTGTCAGCAGCAGAGGTGTATGGGCTTACGGTGAACCACAAGTTGCCACAGAGATACCTTTGACATTCAGATCTCTAGTAAAGAGCTTTCACGCCGGCCAGTGTGTGTGTGCCGAGCTCTCCATCTCGCAGGGGACTTGAGTGGATAAATTAAGGGCAACTGCTCTTTGGTAAAGTTTTTACCAAGCTTATCTACGAATAAGGTTAACTGTTGCAAAATACTATATATATGTTTAATTCCTAAAGTATAGACAGAGTCATTATTCTTGTTTCATCAATCTTTCCCTCGTTGGATTGATGCATCATATATGTACGATGATGACAAATTGATGCAGCGTATGTGTATAATGACAAGTCATTCATCATATGTGTATAAGATGACGACGCAAACATAATTTGAATGATATGAAATATACAAATATTATATATATATATATATATATATATATATATATATATATATATATATATATATATATATATATATATATATATATATGTCGCACCTAGTAATCAGAACACTTCTCGGCCTACTACGCAAGGCCCGATTTGCCTAACAGGCCGAGTGATATTCTTTATTTTCAAAATATTGTTTCCAATTGGTTTATTTTAAATATTATTATATTATATTAAGAACATAAATTATTGACTCTTATGTTAGTTTAGGCTAAGTTAAGATAAGTTAGGTAGGGTTGGTTAGGTTCGGTCATATATCTACGTTAGTTTTAACTCTAAATAAAAAAACTCAACTCATACATACTAAAATGGATAGCTATATCATTTCAGTAGATAGTTTAGTTTAGTTCATTTATTATGCACCCCATACCCATCTTGTGGGCGGTAGTGGAAAGGGTTACAGAGGCACATAATGGGCTCAGGGACTGAACCCCACAATTCATTTAGCTAAGCAAGTTACAATCTTGATGAGCTAGTTACAAAATTCAGTATAAGTCGTCACATCAACAATGGGTTCGAGATCGACCACAAGTACAGTTTCTAAATGAAGCAACTGACATATGTGGAGAGCTAGTGTCACAATTGATATGTTTGTCCTGCACTCCGCCCCCCATCCAGTGGGCAGCGGTGGATAGGTTACAATCACTCTTAGTTACTACCTACAGTTAGCAAACTGGGAATATTTGGCTAAAATTTCTGGTAGCAGATCATTTTGAATGAAATATTGACACATCGTTGGTACATTGGTTATAAAATTGTCTCAGAATTCACGTATCTTTTCGCACTCCATCACATAGTGACGGAGGGTGTGCGAATAATTTTGTTGACAAAGTTTACATTTGGTCAGGTCTACATCAGCAGATAATGAGAATTCCCAGAGATACTTGTAACCGAGTCTAAGCCGAGCAGTAGTAACATCTAGAAGTCTGCTGATTTTATTGGATGATCCATAGATGTGTGGCTCCTCTTGCATGATAGTATGATGATAGATGGAATTACTGGTGTCAATTTCACTTTGGCTCAGATCTACAAGATCTTGTTGAAGTTCTCGGTGTACTGCTGCTCTCAGATTGCTCATTGACAATCCAAGGTTACACTCAACGGCTCCTTTAAAGGCAAATTCTTTGGCTAACTTATCAGCTCTATAATGCATTCGGAGGCCAACATGAGATGGAGACAACTTGAAATGGACTCTGTTACCATCCTTAATAATTTTGTTGTATTTGTGTCTAGCTTCGGACACGCTACTGGATCGGTTTATCATTTCATTAGAAAAAAAAAACGAAAATTATATAATTTCCTGAAAACTTGGCTTGTTAGGCAAATTCGGCCTTGCATAGTAGGCCGAGTACTGCGTTCTGGCTACTCGGTAACATATATATATATATATATATATATATATATATATATATATATATATATATATATATATATATATATATATATATATATATACATATATATGTATATGTGTGTGTGTTTTGTGTGGTGTACCTATTAGCCAGAACACACTATGCAAGGCCCAATTTGCCTAACTAGCCAAGTTTTCCGGAAATTATATCATTTTCGATTTTTTGTAATGAAATTATAGACCTATCCATCTTAGTATGTATGAGTTAAGTTTTTTTTTATTTTGAGTTAAAAACTAACGTAGATATATGATCGAACCTAACCAACCCTACCTAACCTAACCTAACCTATCTTAACCTAGCCTAACCTAACATAACCGAATCAATAATTTCTGTTCTAATATAATATAATAATATTTAAAATAAACCAGTTGGAAACAATAGTTTGAAAATAAAGAATATCACTCGGCCTTTTGGACAAATCGAACCTTGTATAGTAGGCCGAGGAGTGTGTTCTGGCTACTAGGTACGACATATTTTTATATATATATATATATATATATATATATATATATATATATATATATATTATATATATATATATAAAGTTGTGAGGGTACCACCTCTGGTACAAGTGTGGGGGACCCACAGCCTTGGAGAAGAAAATAAGGAGTATTCAGAGAAGACCTTTTGGATTCTCACTGAACACTATTGTCTACTCCTACTATCCTACTCTATATATAAGGGATAATGCATGACAAAGGAGGACTGTGTAAATATATATACACACACTTGTTCATAATAAAATCCTGGGTCGCTAAGTTAGGTTGTTTGAAGTAAGTTCATAGGCTTTGGTACGCTAATTAGCACACACTCTGTACTCTCGTCACAGGGCGAGAACGGGCAGCGGAGTTTAGTGCTGTTGCTGGGATTAGGATTCTAAACATTTGTTAGATAGGATCGTTTAATGCCAATGAACTATGGAGAGTAGAAATATGCAAGAAGTGATGTGATTACATGCACTGACAAGATTGTTAATATGAATAATAAAAGTTATATTTTAAATGTTTTAATATTTAATATTCTTAACCTTTACTATACTAGTATTACACACTTAAAAACATGTAATACTTATTGCATATGTAATATTATTACACACTATTTAATAGAAGAAATGTTTGAAGAGGCTCACAAGGCTTGAGAGGTCGGGGAAGCCTCGACCCACTTAAGCCCTCCTCGAGGAGGACCCTCGAGTACTACTTGGAGAGGATGTACTCATGCCAAGATTGTCGAATATCTTTGTAAGGGGTTACAAGCCAGCCCAAATTTTGAAACATTTTAATAACAGGAAAGGTGAATGTGAAATGCGCCTTCGTTAATCATGGCTAGGCTTGATAAATGTACTTTCTATAAAGTATAATCTTTAATATACTGACGACGGTGAGCAGTAAAGAATAATGCATGACAAAGGTAAACTGTAAATAACTTAAATAACTAAAAACAAAGTGGGCCGTAAAAATAAATGGTGGAGGTTACGACAGGACAACAGTGGTTCCAGAACTACGACGGTTCCAGAATGAACAGTCTTAAACTTAACAGGTACAAAGTGGATTGTCAGTGCTTGTAACTGTTCAACAAAAGCCACAGGGAAGATAACAAGGAGATTTGTGAGTAGAAAGTGTAGAAGTGGGACCATTGTGAGTGTGTCGGAGCAGCGAAGTCACTTCGCTACAGCACCCCTTCCAACAGGTCAAAGGGATCACCTGCCTATAGAAACCTTCCCTTCGTCTCAGCCAATTGTGCTATTACATCAACTTGCTTATTTGTATAGTGTAGATGTAGTCGTCTTGCGAGGTGTATAAGGATAGAGAGCCAACCGTTTTATCATGTGACTGTTTGACTGTTTACATCAAGGAGTGTCGCACGTCGCCAACATTTTCCAGCTGGGCGCCAGCCGTCAACACGTCAGTGCTGGGCTGGACGCCACGGAGTGAGGTGTTCTGTGCTTCCAGGAGCTATTGGTAAGTGGCTTGTATTATGTCAAATGATTCCAATAACAGTATATATTATTGTATTCTCCACTTGTGGACAATCAATATATCACTCACCTAAGCGTGTTATCAAATCAAATAATGCTTTCAATTTCACGTCATTATTATTTTATTCTACCGTCGGAGGCTACTAGTTCACTCTGTACCTGACACCCATACTGTGAGCGATGCTGCAAAAAAATGATTGCATAGGGCATAAAAGGTCTTAATCAGACCTCGGTGGAATTGTTGACATCATTATTTACAATATTGTGTAAGTAGCAGCATTGAACAGCAATTGCGTGGTGGTGAACACTCCCTCCCAGGGCGTGGTGGTCCCTACTCGCAAGGTGGGGCTTGTCTCTACAATACTGCCAATAATACCACTGTACCCGAGTATTACCTGCGTTAAGTGTTCTCGAAGGAACTATCTCGTGATATAATTTGAAGCAAGAAAATATCCTTCTAGTGCGTTTGTTTCCCATAGTAAGGGACAGGTTGCCTGGTAGGCTTCCGGAGGTGACCCCAAGGTCAGCCAGGGTGGCGCGCCTTTGGCAGGTAAGAGAGAATTATCAGGGGAAAGTACCATTGATTGATTGATAAAGATTAACCCACCCAAAAGGTGGCACGGGCATGAATAGCCCGTAAGTGGTGGCCCCTTTTGAGCCATTACCAGTATCAATAGATGATGCTGGAGATCTGTGGAGATGCAACTTCACCCTGCGTGACGGGAGATGTCTCCCGTCCCGAAAAGTACCAAGCCATTACGACTACATAGCACTGGGAAGAGGTCAGGATAAGACTTTGGGATGGGACGAGGGAAGGAATGGTGCCCAGCCACTTGGACGGTCGGAGAGTGCACCGAGATTGTCAATAATCATCTTAAATAATTATCTCGAGTGCCCATGGAAATTATAAGCCAGAGATAATTGTATTTTAAAATTATTATTTGAAAACAAAATATTTGGAAGCCAATCAGGGGACCTAACGGCTGAGTGGACAGCGATCGGGATTCGTAGTCTTAAAGTTCCGGGTTCGATCCCAGTCGGAGGCGGAAAAAAATGGGCAGAGTTTCTTTCACCCTGATGCCTCTGTTCACCTAGCAGTAAATAGGTACCTGGGAGTTAGACAGCTGATACGGGCTGCTTCCTGGAGGGTGTGTAACAAAAAGGAGGCCTGGTCGAGGACCGGGCCGCGGGAACACTAAAGCCCGAAATCATCTCAAGATAACTTCAAGATAAGCATACCCAAAAAAGCATGTTTGGATAACAAATAAATTTATGAATTGATTTAAATGTCATAGCTTTAGGAATATTAGTGTGAATATGAACATGTGAATATTAATAATTCCCAAGAAGAAAAATTAATGAATTATAACAATAATAATAATGAACTTATTTTAAGGGAAAAAAGGTGTCGTGTTACCTAATTACGCGTTTGGTTCATTAATATTCTACCTTATAAACAACAAGGAAATTGAACGTGAACTTATAAATTTGGTTCATATTATAAAACTTAAAAAAATCAGTAAAAATATGTTTTTTCCTCTCTCTAGGTGAGACCTTTATATGAGGCTTGTATTGGGTTGTTGTGAGTAGCTTGCACCACTAGTTTCATCAGCAAGTCTATGCCTATAGACTTGACAAAGTTATCACTAAAAAATAATGACTAGCATTAATATGTCGATGAAAATACTGTTAAAAAGCCATTGCCAAACTTAAAAAGTTTCTGGAATGGAATTTTCTGCGTTAATCCAGTTACGATTTTTTTTTTCAGTATTTTCAAGTTAAGTTCTTACAAGGGAAAAAGCTTTGCCTCCAAATGAGCGGCTTTGTCAGTTAATCAATTGCATCTCAAAATTATCCAGATCAATCCACTGCAACATTTCCAAATTCAGTTTGTGTAATGTACACTATCTGTACACTTTATGAATTTTGTAGTTTCTTCAAATTACGTGAATTCAGTAAACTATAAATAAAATTAATAAGCAGTTGAATCGATGATGTTCGAAAATTGTATTTCAAGGCTCTGAATACCTGTTTTCTCATGTGTGGTTTTAAGTTTGGAAATTATTTAAAAGTGCCACTGTCGACATCACGTTTACCAATTTTCAGTTTGATTTCAAAGACTTACGTTATTAAACATAACAAGTTTTTAGCAGATCCCAATATTTTAGAGTTCAAATCATTTAAATGTGAGAAGAACGCTGCGGAAAACGTCCACAGCGCAGTGGTAACACACTCAGCCAGCGATTTGGCCTGGGTTCGTATCCGGGGAGGATTGACTGGGCGCCAATCCTTAACTGTAGCCTCTGTTCACCAACATTGAATGGGTACCTGGTTGTTAACCTATTTGGCGGGTCGTATTCCGGGAAAAATTAAGATTAAGGACCTGCCCGAAACACTATGCTTGCTAGTAGCTTTACAAGAATGTAAGAACTCTTGTATATATAAATAAAAATATATATACTAGTCCACACGTTAGTTAATTCTTGACAAACAAAAAATTCATTCGTCAAAACGGATGAATTTCTTCCAAACACTCAACAATTCGTTAAGAACAGTCTCTACTCAGCCAGTGAACATTGATGTACATAAGCAGTTCTGTGTTCACCTAATTCATCTCACTCAGTTACTCCTGAAATTTTTTTTCAAAACACGTGCTATAATATAATTAGCCATATTGGTTATAGGTTTTCATAATTTCAAGTTCTTTCAGACTAGCTTTTGCACACAAGGCCCCCTCATGTACAATACAGTGAAAGCCTAGCAGTGGACGTCCAACATATTTTGCAAACACATTTCCAAAACCTGCTTCTTTACCAATCATGCTGGGACCCAGCATGACCCAGCAGCTGGGTGGTGCACCGTCAGTTGTCACACCAACTATTGTTGAAAGTGAGAATAATAAACTCACTTTATTATTGCAAAGTGAGTTTTAACCTGTCGATTAAACAACTCATTTACTACTTGCTTTTCATATTACCGCCCTGTGGTATGTTCAGGTAACGTTACCAAGTTAATCAGCTCTTCACATATTAAAGGTAATCTTTATATATTTATTAATTATATTAGGCAACTCCCGGGTATCTATTTACTGCTAGCTAAACAGAGGCATCAGGTGAAAGGAAACGTTGCCCAAACACCTCTGTCCTGCCCGGGAATTGAACCCGGAACCTTTCGGTTGAGACCGAACTGGGCTTACTGAGAAAATAGTAAGTGACAATATAATTCCATTGCAAGAATTTAGAAGTAAAGTGAGTTTTAACACGAGGTGAACCCACCATAGCACACGCGACCACACCTCCTGCAAGAAGTCACGCGGCTTGTTTTCAAAGTGCACATTTTCTGTGCCTTCTCTGCTATCAGAGTCCACGAGGCTTCACTGTTGTCCCCAGAGTGCATGTGTTCTCTCTTATAACTCCCTAACTACAATTAAATATTAAAGTAATTATAGATACTGTAGGAATGTGAAATATTACACCGAAATATAAATGCAATATATATTTATTTGTTATTTTTCTATGTGCTTTATTTTCAAAATCCTTTTAGTTTACAAATTTGCTGGTCTGTGACCCTCAGCAGGTAGGGGGTATAATCATGTGAATACCCTTGTTGGAGCAGATGGTCCGGTAGGCCTGGGCAGCGTGGCAGGGCTCGCGGGCGGCGTGACACATTTTTATGAAGGGCTTGGGAGGCACCAGCGGGTAACATCTCGATTGAACTCTCATTAGTGCCTGGCATTGAATGATCTTTGGTATAGGAATGTTTTCAGGCCTGATGGGAGAGATGTCGGGGGTCGGGCACTGCTGGTCCTCCTGCCATGATGCCACTAGCTCCTTCAGGCTGGAGGCGTTCCTTCCCGAAGACGTAAACCAGTCGTTGCCAACTTCATTGTCGTAACTACCTAGGAGACCCGCAGTGTGACCGAAGGTCCAGCCGGACACGTTCACGGACACGACACGTTTCTCACGGAATACCCGGACTGTCAAGAACGGTGACGTCACATTGACTTCACGGGACGACTTCTGAACGGTGACTTCACCTTCAGTTTGTCGTTGTCTGTTCATCTCTTTCCCGTTGACGTCAACACGGAAGTCCGGCTTAACTATGACGGTAGCGGAATGAGTAGAAAACTTGATCTGTGGCGGGGCCGAGGGTTGTGGATGGGCCATGGTAAGCTTGTAGGATTTGTAGGCAGCCAAGACAACCTCACACGGTGAAGGTGGGGCTCGGAGCACAGCGCCGTCAAAGGTGAGGATCTCTGTGTCGCTCACAACCATGGCGGTGCGGTTGTATGGGGGCAACACATCCCTCTTGTGACGGGGCAGCAAGGTGTAGTATGCCCACATCATGTTCTTCATGGGTTGCGGGATGACTTGGTTACATTCCAATAACAACTTTCTAAGGTGATAAAATGAAGTGAGGTGCACCTCCTTGAAGAACTGAATCAAAGAATAAATTGGTCTATGTAAATGGATTTTGATTCTCGCTTCATTCTCCTCTGTTTCCACATCAGCACCCCACAGGCCGTTTTGAATTGCTTCACGAACGTACCGCTCCACCTTCTGGGCCATCATTTGTCCCTGAAGAGAGAAAATTACACATACTTAAATTACACAAAAATACTTCTAAAAAGGATGCACGTAACTATGGCTCGCATCATGTGAAACTTTATCGTAAACTGCAAATAACGTTAAATGATTCAGCAAATAGTTTCTCCGGTAAGAACTTGATTTCATTAATATAAATAACATTTTAAAACTGACATGAATAACATGTTGCCACAGTAACCAAGATATAGACGAGTGTAGAGACAACATGCTACTAACACTAGCGAGTTCATTGTTAATCCTCTTGATGGTATTCTCAACAACAGAAATGCTTATGATCTTATTGCGAAGCTTGTCAACATCGGCCTGGAGTGTACGTGTGACCTTGGCCATGACCTCTTTTATGGCTTCGTATTGTTCTGGATATCTGGCCATTATGGCGTCGAAGTCGCTCTTCAGCAGGGTGACGATCTTGCTGTTTTCCAGTTGTTCCAGCAGGCTACGCACTGGCACAGGCATCGTCCCGGTCTCCGCCCAGCTCACAGCATTCAACACGACTGTTAATGTAATATCCAGCATGTTACATTTCACTTTATTTCCGAGTATTTCCTCTTATTACATAGCAAATAATTATAATACATGTATTTATAAATAAATTGTTATATAAATTATTATGCTTACATTAGTAATGAAGTTAGTGAGCTCTTTGAAGTCTTCTTGCCAGGCTACAACCTCATGGATAAAACGACTTCGGAGATCTTTCTGCATCTGAGCCATACCTGATAGGACATCAGAACAAACTTGTATTACGTAGGCAGGTGCAGGTCGGCGGAGGAACTCGCGGAACGCTCTATAATTGGAGGTGATTACCTCATAAATCACGTCATGATAAATTTGCTGAACGTCACGTTTAATTCGTTGATGAGTGCTCGGATCTCGGGGTCAGGGAACTGAATGCCTTGTTTCCGAGCTTCTTGTTCCAGGTAACGGTACACACTGTTAGTCCAAGAGTTAACCGACTCCAAAATACGTTGGTACTCGCTCCTCAAATCATTCTGTAATTACACAGATACTGTTATAAATTGTGAAATGTTTCGTTACACGCAAATCTTGCCTTATTGGTCATGGTCAATATTTATGTGTGATATTAGTAGGACGTTAACACTGTCACGAAATAAGTATGAGAATACAGCAATTTACAATAAAGTTTATGGAAAGGATAACAACAGAATGGTACAAATACAATATGTGCTTCTTCGAGTCTTACCTTCACCATCTCCATTTTCTGTGGTTCATAGACACCGTGAAGATTGACCTGGGTAGGGGAGTCAAGTTTTATACGTGCCATTGCTATTGGTCTCCTCCATGGTTCATTATCATTACTCTCAGACAAGCTAACCTCAATATTGTCAAATTTTAGACCAAGTCTTGTTATGAGTTCATCTTGACTCTCCTGCTTCCTTGTAACGATCTCGATGAAGGCAGGTTTACAGAGTTTGGAGTGGAGGTCGTAAGTGCCAAGAGGAGAAATGTGAGCCACAGCCTTGACCTTGTGGCCGTAACACTCTGGATCTTCCTCACGCTGCATCGTTCCAGCGATGTCCACCGCGGGGACTCCATCGTTAATCACACGGAAGGCCATTGTTGCATCTCTATGGGAGACCCGGTCGTATATGGCCGACACCTGGAAGGTTACTCGGGAGGAGGGAGACTTCTGGAACTGGAGATCAATGCCAGCCGTGTGGGGAGCATAGGCTGCCATTACGGTGACCTTGGGATGAACACTCAACACCTGCAAGAATCATATTTCAGTTATCCCAGAAACATACTTTGAGTACTGTTAATTTTAGTGTATTTATATATCTCTTAAATCAATAGATGACTGGAACTTACCCTGGTAGATAGCGATGCCTCTATCTTGATGGTGTTGTTAGCAATCTTGGTTGACTGGAGAGTGCCTGTAATCTTGTCTGCTGTGTCTGGGAAGATGTCGATCTCGACGGTGCCTCTGAAACTCTCTCCACTGCCTGAGTGCTGAACCTCAATTCGTAGGTCCTTGGAGAGACTTGGATGACTAATGCGACCTTCGTACTTGGACTGTTGATCCCAGTAGCTGTGGGAGGACTTGGCCGCGATCTCGTATTTTGCGTCACTCTTATCCTTGTTAGGATAGAACCTGAGACTTGACTGTGAAGGAGAATATTGAGCCTCACCCTTCACAGTGCGGTATGGAGACTCAAGTGTTATAGAGTAAGGTGAACCCTTCTGGTACTTAAAGCTGTACTTGGCCTTACTGTCTTCTCCACTTGCACTGTCATGGTACTCTTCACTTTCCGATGCTACAACTTTGAGGACGGCGTTCAAGAAGTCACGATAAGCTTTCAAATCTACGGATGACACAAAGGTTTCAACTCCTCCCTGAGGACCGAGTTTCGCCTCCCAAATGAACATGTTCTCAGGAGCGTCAACCTCCGTCAAGACCTTGATGTTGTAGTGGTCGTTGTTTTGACATTCTGATGACATCTCCAACATTAGAGGTTTAGTCAAGGCAGGAGTCGATGCGGTTGCCTGGAATATTACACATTTATCATCTTAATTACGTTCATTATTGCACAACATGTCACAAAAAGTACTTGTAAATTTGAGAAAGAGAAGTTATGATAAAAGTATGATTGGTAAGATAATCATATTCAAGTCACATCGTGTAAATCCAGGATATTAATGCAGACCACTTCTTTAAAATGTCACATGTAACACATAAAGTGACAATAACATTGTGACTTATCCAGTCACAATGTTGAGCAGATAACAAGGAATTTTTTTTTCACCCATGTCTATAAACCCATGGAACCGCCTACCTGCCGAAGCCGTAAATGACAAGACATTACTGAAGTTCAAAATCTAGCTGGAAAAATAGTTCGAAAAGAAATGAGGAACCTTCGACAAATCACTGGCTTCCTGTCCCCGTCGTGCCCACTTAATAAATAGTGCCCTCGGGTAAATTATAAGAATTCTCTGCTCTTCGTTATAGCATAAGATAATATGAATTGAACGTAAATTCTTACATCCTTTGATAAACGTGATTAAAGAAATAATTTACCTTATAATACAATTCACGAGTTTCCGAGCTAATTTGACATTTTGCCTCCGCTTGAAGAGTGGTCTCCTGGCCTGCGGGGTTGGTGAAGCTTAGATGTGACTCAAGCTTGTAGCTGTAAGGACTGCCAAGCTTTTCAATATCCAGAACACTTGTTAACTTGTACTCCCTGTCCTGCTGGTGCTTGTAGCGAAGGTTTGTGTCGACTTTAGTGGACTTGTCGTCAACGTTTGTGTTCAGCTTCCACTCTAAGGTCTTCTGTGGCGACCGTAACTCCAGAGTGAAGCCATTTTCTCCATAGCGGTAATGGATCATATTTCCTGCCTCAACATCAAGCTTGACTTGGTACATCTCATTCATGCACTTGACGCTTCCCCTGAAGATTAAATGTTACATGTTATCATGTTTGGTCATGGCATCACTCGCAGATTATTTCACAGAGATTTATTATATTAATTATCAAACATTATAACAAATAATTGTAGTTGATACTGATCTTATTTTTGAGAGAATCGTGATCATTGGTGAAGGTAGAGGGCGGGACTTACTGGATGGAGGCGCTTCCTGGGCGTGACGGGCTGATGTTGACGGTGGTGTCCAGGCTGATCTTTTTACCCGGGTCACGATCGGCGTCCCAGGCCAGGTCAGCCTTCCACCTCTTAGCCTCGAGGTCAAAATCAGTAAATGCCTTTATTCTGCGACGGGACGAGCTCTTGGGCAAGATCTGGGTGTCGAAGCTGACGTGGATGTGCTTCTGACTGATGGTGGCGTCAAGTTTGTTGTCTACCATGGCCGGGAGGAAGAACTTAACTCCAACTTTAGTTCCTTGCGAGGAACTGGACTTAATATTCCATTCTGAAGTAAAGATTGGCTCTTGTTTGCTAACTGCTAATGATACAACTTGCTTGTTTTTAGCAAAGGCAAAATTGAAAGCTAGCTTAATTGGTTCATTTGTTAAGGTAGTAAATTTAAAGTTAGTTTGAAGTTGTGATGTCCCCGAGGAGAACTTGACTGTAACTGGTCCCTGAACCTGAAGAACGAGGCGGTCTTCGTGCTTGAGGTTAGCGTCGAGCATGTAGCTCTCCTCTCCCTGCCCCGTCAACTTGCTCTCAAACTTGGCGGCTTTCGTGTACCCTGGTATGTCCACCTGTCAACAATAATGCCAGTAATTCATCATTTATTCGTAAGGTATTTGCTATAGGAAGCCTAAAAGTAATCATGATTAAATAAGGAAGAATAAACTATAAGAAAGTATAACTAAAATGTAATGTGGAAGCAAATTTATGTCAAAATCGATGGAAGTACACTTTTCATATTTTACACTCGTAACAACTGTTAAGTGTAAATTCGCGTTCACTTACGAAGACTATGGTGTGACATGATTGGTCAGACCAATCATTTGTGATTTCGAGGTCAGCCACCTTCCCACTGTCGCCAGAGCGAATTATTTGCAGAGATGCTCCCTTTTTCTTATCTTCAAAGTGGACGACGGAGGCAGCTTTGTAGTCACTGCTGCCCATTTTTACTGAGTAAATCAAGTTTTAATTAAGTAATGCTACACAGTTATTAATGCCATAGTTTCTTCCGTTCTCATAAAACACGGGACATGAGTAATTAAGAAGTTATATAATTATTAAACAAGTGCTAATATATCTCAAATATAATTCAATAGGTAATAAAAAGTTTACGTTTAGCATCAGTTTTGGCGACAAAGTCTTGGTTAAATGTTCCTTGTGTAGTGTGGGTGGCCTCGACGGAGTAGAGGTCTTCACTCCTTCGCGATATCTTGAAGGCTGAAGACAGTTTAGCTGTGTGGCCAGACTCACTGTCCTGGCGGACAAAGGAGCTCACTTTCCACCCTCCCAGGCCGCCTTCCACCTCAAACTTGCGCAGCTTGGATGGCAGAGCAATGGCGGAGTGGGGAGAGCGCCTTAGGTCTACTCCGGCTGCATAACAACGTTACAAATTATTATTTTCATTGAAGTGTTAATTCTTTATAACTTAAACCGTTTGTCAATCGATTGATTTTAAATTTATATAAATTGTTTAAGGTTTTGACATTTAACACAAATTTAATCACAAATTTATGAACCCTTGTATGTCCCTTACCTTCAAAGTTTAAGTCAATGTAACTTCTTAGCATGTTCTTCGTCTTGGCTAAAATATCTAACGACGTCTCGGGACCATTGGATCTCTTGGCAAACTTCCACTCAAAGATTTGTGACTGGGGCGAGAAGTCCTTACTTGTGCTGGCGTACACTATCACCTCATATTCCTCCTCCCCCTCCCTGTACGATGATGAACTTGATTTAAAATCTGCTTTTATTCCTTGAGACATTTCTGTTTCCTGTGACTTATATTGTGCAAATGCTTCAATACCTTTGTGTTTTTCCTCGTTGGTAAAGTCGGCCGAGATCTGGCCGCTGGGGCCAGATGAATGTAGCTCGGCGGAGACCTTCTTAGACTGACCTTCCGTGGTGTAGGACATGGTGACTTGAGCCTCCCTTGGGGTAGTCGACCCAGGTACTTCGAATTTTATCTTAATCTGTTTATTATTTCTCTCGTCCTGAATTGCAGCTTTTACAAGGTATCCTTTCATTGAGGGTTCGGCTTTCTCAACAGATAATTTGGCAACAATTGGCTTGCCTAGTTGTGGAAAGTTGCTACGGAAAATGTCAGGTACGTTGAAATCGTAGCAGAGTTTAAGACCAAGAACTGGCTCCAGAGTGTTGAAACAGGAGTGATGTGCAACTCTTGCATCCTGCGAGGATTCAGGGGAGACTGTAGTTTCTGGGCTTCCTTTTATCTTTTTGATCAAGCTTATTTCGTTCTCAATATCAATTAAATCCATTTTGGAGGGGATGTCCAAATGAAGGTCTATTTCATTATTCTTACATTCCACAATAATGGAAATACCAGTGTTGCTAGAGATCCTATTTTTAATTTTGAGGCCCATCTTTGCGAAAAAGTTGTCATAACCAACAAAGCCTTCGGTTTGCGTTGACAAGCTGGGGATAATTTTGAAACTTTTCTCACTATTTCTCTGGTTAGACGATATTTGCTGGTTTCCCTTCATCTGCAGTCCGACAACAGCAGTTCCTTCCATCTTAAGTTTGAGTGGTGTGCCATGGATGGTTGGGAAGGAGTAGTCAAGGTACATCTGAGCAGTTCGAGCTGAATTGATGTTTGAATTCTTAATTTGATTGAGGATTTCGTCAAAGTACGATAAACCAGATTCAATAATTCTGTCAGCATCGATGTTTTTCAAATCCCCAGCAAAAGAAGCAAAGCTTATCTCCTGTCCCATAAACCGAGCAAAAACATCAGCCTTGGCTACTCTTGACTCATGACTGTAAAGTTTGTGGAAAAAGTTGGTTAGGACTGACATGTCAATTGACCTCTTTTGTCTGAGTTCATGCTGGAAATGTTCGTAAATTTTCCTGCCCTTTTCCTCAATAAATCTGGTAATATCATTTAACATTTGTTCGAAACTAGTTTTCTGGATGTATCCTTCAGGACCAAAGACTTTCTCAATGGCAGGGTCGAGGCCCTCAAGCCGAGCACCAACCTGTCCTAAGTTTACTGAGATTCCCTCTAAGGCGGCGGTGAGGTTGAAGTCAACAGAGCGAGGGACGAAGGATCCCGGGGAGTAGATGATGTTGGACTCCACGCCGGCACCAGCCCCCAGGGACGGCCAGAAGTACGACACGTCTATGTTACGAGAATATTTCCTCATGTCCTTATAAAAGTCTCTGGGAATGAGAATGTTCTTCAAGAGGTATCGGAGGTGCTGTTTGTATGGAGTGTCGGTGTCCTGGAGGTTCACCAGGTGACTCAGGATGAACCCACGAACTGAAATTAATTAAGAGCATTTGTTTTATAATAATGACCGCAAACATCCAGAGAGGTTTGATTAGGACCCTTTGTACCCTGTGTAATACTTTTGTGTTACAGCTCACAGGATAGGTATGGGGTGCACACAAAACTAACCGCCGGTGTCGGTATAACAATCAATATATTAGGATTAAAACCCACACTTATGTATCTGTGAATTTTATGTAAAGATTTACACCAAGTCTTTCGTACTCTCCTGAGTGCTTTGTCAAGTTCTGAGTGTGAGGTGAGGACAAGACTTACAGCTCAACGACTAATCTTTGCACGATATAAGTGTCGTCCTAACCACACACTCAGACCTTGACAAAGCACTCAGGAGAGTGCAAAAGACTAGGTGTAAATTTTTACATAAAATTCACAAATACGTAAGTGTGGATTTTTATCCCTATGTGAAAAAACATCACCATTACGTAATCAATATATTACCATCCCTGTTAAACGTAAGGTTTGGTCTAATAATAAATCAATAATTATCAAGAGAAAGCACTAAGCCAGTATGACTATATATAACTATAAAAGATAATGTTTGCTTATATATCCAAGGTTCGAGGCCAGATGCTTGGGACTCCCAACTGTCGGAAAACGCGACACCATTTACTAATATTCAATACTATATGCAGATAATATTACTGCTGGGTTACATAAACACATTCATACAAGACGGCAGTGGAATTTTCCGTCAATAGAAAATGGGGTATTATTGCCAAATGTTGCTATTAATTTCACCAGCTAATTTTGTTGGAAATGTTCTTAATACAACAGTCTTTGGACTTTAAACATCATAAAAGTATTACACTTGAATCAATTTCATGTAGTGAAGGTCTGCTAATCAATAATGTTGATTAACTATATATATAAATCCATAAACTCCACATAATGTGTAACGAGATCAATTTGTGAGACATTTTAGAAATACAGTCCAGTAAACATCATACAATATGCTATTGAAATATATAAATTAATGTAAAATATAAATTCTATATAAAGTCATATAAATTAAATAAATATAAATCTCACAGGTCGGTTCCCAACACCAACTGTCATTGAGAATGGTCTGCGGTACAGGATGGACATAGGCTGGTCAGGGTAGGCCTCAGGTAAATGCTTTAAGAAATATTATCATTTATAGAAAGACCCATATGATTTTCATAGAGTCAAGTGTGAAATATTTGGTGTTTCCCCAATAGTACTTAGCGCTCCGTAATAATATATGTTCTAAGGGGCCCATACATTGGTTTTGGTGCTTCTTAATAATTAGTTTCCTAAGAGTGAGGAAGAGGATGAGAGGAGTGATAAAGGGGGAGTGGGACTCGGGAGATGGGTTGAAGAGGGGGGAAGAGACCTGGGTGCAGCCGGATACCCCGTTCTATATGTATATAAATGGAAATGTATGTCTGTTCTGATTGATTGATAAAGATTAAGCCACCCAAAAGGTGGCACGGGCATGAATAGCCCGTAAGTGGTGGCCCTTTTGAGCCATTACCAGTATCAAGAGCTGATACTGGAGACCTGTGGAGGTGCGACTGCACCCTGCGTGACGGGAGATGTCTCCCGTCGTATGTCTGTTCGAGGTTGGAAGCCAGATGGAAGGGGGAAAAGACGAGAGGCGGAGGGTGAGGGAAAATAGGGGAGATAGGAAAGAGGTGAGGAAGAAGTAGGTGGACTGTAGGGATTAGCAGAAAGAAGAAAGGTGGAATGGGTGAAAGGGGAGACACAGACTATCCTGGGCACCGCTGGGTACACCAAGCATAGTGTATGGAAGGGATATGAAGACAGGGAAAGAACGCTGCCCTGCCACTTGGACCATTGGGGATTGAACGGCAGCCTACATAGAGATCGTCGCTGTCCCAACCAGGTCAAGTGGTTAGACTGGGTAAGATCTATTGTTGTATAAATTTATGTAATATGATTCAAATTAAAAATAACAATGCTTAAGACAAACTATTTTATTCTTAATAATTATAAGAGTTGGTGAAATTTTACCTTGTGTATTGCGTTCCAAGGAAATTTTGTTAACAATATTTTCCAAATCTTTCTGGCTAGCACATCGAACTGCCATGAGATAAGATGCAATGCGAACTTCTGTGTCTTTGGCCGGATCGACAGCAAAATTCACTAGTTGTTCGGTTTGCTGAAATTTAACAAAAAATATCTATAAACACTTAATCAAAATATTATACTTCTATTTAGGTGCAAATAGTTATTTGCACCTAAATAATGTTAATTAATTAACATTATTGTTAATTAATAAGGAACTAGTTGTATAGATCTGAATTGTGCTTACCTGGCGATGACATTTTGTTTGCCTGAAGGCTTGTGCGGCGGCCACGCGGATGTTGGTCTTGACTCCTTCTGTTTCCATGCATCTGAGGACAGACCTGGCCACCTCTTGGGTCATTATGCCCATGTTACCCAGAGCCTTAAGTGTTGTCAAGGCAGCTTTTTCTGTCTCTTCATCGTCAGAAGGAGAACACTGTCTTTGTAGCTTGTGACCTAGAGCTTCAGCTAGGCTCTTAACTGGTTCTATTTCATCGCAGTTGTTATTATGCCGGCAGTAAGTATTTACCATAGAGGCACCAGCCAGAGTGGGTAGTGGTAGAGGATGGGTAGATTCGAACAATGGCTTGAGAGCCATCATGGCATGGATACATGGACGTGGAAGAATGTATAGAGCCGCTGTGTAGAGAGCTTTACGATCTACTGAGGCGTGTCCACTTGTTAGCTCCTTCACCATAACCTTTACGGCACCGGCCTCGTGGATGAAGGCAACAGCATCCAGGAAAAGTCCCTCTAATTTCTTGTGATCTTGACAAAACTGTCCGCTGCGGATTTTGTCCAAAGTTTGTGTTATGGCTTCCTCAGGGACTCGGCGCAGAAGTTGTGCAGCCTTGGCTACCAGAGCAGCAACATCACGCTCAACGGCATCTTTAGTCTTCTCACAGATCTGACTCATGGTCTGGTCCAACTGGGCCACCATGGACGGGTCCTTCTTGAGGGTATCGTGGTCATACCGGAGACTCTTGCGTTCCATGTTAGCTTGAGGGATAACAGAGGAGGCAGCTGATTGGTCGTTGGATTCTGAGATGTATCTCAGAGTGGACTCCTGTTTGGCTTCAATATACTTATAGGCACCATAGCTGGGTCTGACCACGTTCTTATCCTCACAGGTGATGCTGGAGTAGATTCCGTTCCTGATCTCTTGTTTACACACAGAGCGGGACTCTTCCAGCGGCAGAGGACCTTTGAGCCAGGGAACCTGGGTCTCAGCAGGGGTCGGGTAACGCTGCTTACACAGGCGGTGGTTCTTCTCCTTCTTCACAATGACTCTGTCTCCCTGGTTCTGCACCTCGTACCTCGTTGGGCACCTTCCTACCACGTCCGTCTGTCGAAATAGGGTAGAAGGTAAAATGTACGAAACATTCCATTATTGTTAATGTCATATTAATGCTTCTCCTAAGCAATATAAGTATCAATGCTGTTTTGACCATTATATTATAATAGTAATTGGTGTGCATTTGCTTAAGGTTGTTAATTATTTCCAGGCAAGTAGTTTTTATGCAATAGCCACGAGTGTTAAAAGAAACACGAAACTAGTTAAGTAAAACTCCAAATTGGAAATTAATGCGAAGAAATTATAACGTAAATTTAATATATCATTGCTAGTAATTTACAGATTTGAGTGGATCTTCTTCATTTCCTGTTAAAGTACTATGATAGCAGCATGTGTGTGGCGTTTTCCACCTTGAATTTTCCACTGAAAGACTGTCACGTTATGAGACATTTTCTCGATTACTATTAATTATCTCACCATTATCGTGCCAATGATCGGCGGTAATAGTAAAATATTTGTTTTTTTATATTTGACTTGTATTTTAAAGGCATATGGAACAATTAATACTTTTATCTCTGTAATTTCTATGCAAAATTATAAAATGCTGGGCATCACCATCACTTATTGTGAAAAACAATATAGTATCACCTCGGTAATGTTATGGAAAGAGTTGAGGGTAGAATTAGATGGGAGAGAGTTCTGGAAGATTGATGCGACGCCCTTCTTCATGTTGATGGACCAGGCGTCGTCATCATGATGACTACACACGTGTTGAACCCGGCCGTCGGCCACCGCCACCACCAGCGGGTACCTCTCCAGGAACCTGGCGGCTGCTGGCACTGGCAGAGGTAGTGGCAACATTAGACTATGATGAACCTTGGAGGACACCAGGAGTTAGTACACCTGCTGGCAACACCAGACCAGGACTGGCCAGGGTGGACACCAGGAGTTAGTACACCTGCTGGCAACACCAGACCAGGACTGGCCAGGGAGGACACCAGGAGTTAGTACACCTGCTGGCAACACCAGACCAGGACTGGCCAGGGTGGACACCAGGAGTTAGTACACCTGCTGGCAACACTAGACCAGGACTGGCCAGGGAGGACACCAGGAGTAGTACATCTGCTGGCAACACCAGACCAGGACTGGCCAGGGAGGACACCAGGAGTACACCTGCTGGCAACACTAGACCAGGACTGGCCAGGGTGGACACCAGGAGTTAGTACACCTGCTGGCAACACTAGACCAGGACTGGCCAGGGAGGACACCAGGAGTACATCTGCTGGCAACACCAGACCAGGACTGGCCAGGGAGGACACCAGGAGTACACCTGCTGGCAACACAGACCAGGACTGGCCAGGGAGGACACCAGGAGTACATCTGCTGGCAACACTAGACCAGGACTGGCCAGGGTGGACACCAGGAGTACATCTGCTGGCAACACAGACCAGGACTGGCCAGGGAGGACACCAGGAGTACATCTGCTGGCAACACCAGACCAGGACTGGCCAGGGTGGACACCAGGAGTACATCTGCTGGCAACACTAGACCAGGACTGGCCAGGGAGGACACCAGGAGTACATCTGCTGGCAACACCAGACCAGGACTGGCCAGGGAGGACACCAGGAGTACATCTGCTGGCAACACTAGACCAGGACTGGCCAGGGAGGACACCAGGAGTACATCTGCTGGCAACACCAGACCAGGACTGACCAGGGTGGACACCAGGAGTACATCTGCTGGCAACACTAGACCAGGACTGGCCAGGGAGGACACCAGGAGTTAGTACATCTGCTGGCAACACTAGACCAGGACTGGCCAGGGAGGACACCAGGAGTACATCTGCTGGCAACAGTAGACCAGGACTGACCAGGGAGGACACCAGGAGTACATCTGCTGGCAACACTAGACCAGGACTGACCAGGAGGACACCAGGAGTACACCTGCTGGCAACACCAGACCAGGACTGACCAGGGTGGACACCAGGAGTACATCTGCTGGCAACACTAGACCAGGACTGGCCAGGGAGGACACCAGGAGTACATCTGCTGGCAACACTAGACCAGGACTGGCCAGGGAGGACACCAGGAGTACATCTGCTGGCAACACTAGACCAGGACTGACCAGGGTGGACACCAGGAGTTAGTACATCTGCTGGCAACAGTAGACCAGGACTGACCAGGGAGGACACCAGGAGTACACCTGCTGGCAACACCAGACCAGGACTGACCAGGGTGGACACCAGGAGTACATCTGCTGGCAACACCAGACCAGGACTGACCAGGGAGGACACCAGGAGTACATCTGCTGGCAACACCAGACCAGGACTGGCCAGGGTGGACACCAGGAGTTAGTACACCTGCTGGCAACACCAGACCAGGACTGGCCAGGGTGGACACCAGGAGTTAGTACACCTGCTGGCAACACCAGACCAGGACTGACCAGGGAGGACACCAGGAGTTAGTACACCTGCTGGCAACACTAGACCAGGACTGACCAGGGTGGACACCAGGAGTACATCTGCTGGCAACACCAGACCAGGACTGGCCAGGGAGGACACCAGGAGTACATCTGCTGGCAACACTAGACCAGGACTGGCCAGGGAGGACACCAGGAGTACATCTGCAGGCAACACCAGACCAGGACTGGCCAGGGAGAACACCAGGAGTACATCTGCTGGCAACACTAGACCAGGACTGGCCAGGGAGGACACCAGGAGTACATCTGCAGGCAACACCAGACCAGGACTGGCCAGGGAGGACACCAGGAGTACATCTGCTGGCAACACTAGACCAGGACTGGCCAGGGAGGACACCAGGAGTACATCTGCTGGCAACACCAGACCAGGACTGGCCAGGGAGGACACCAGGAGTACATCTGCTGGCAACACTAGACCAGGACTGGCCAGGGAGGACACCAGGAGTACATCTGCTGGCAACAGTAGACCAGGACTGACCAGGGAGGACACCAGGAGTACATCTGCTGGCAACACTAGACCAGGGAGGACACCAGGAGTACACCTGCTGGCAACACCAGACCAGGACTGACCAGGGTGGACACCAGGAGTACATCTGCTGGCAACACTAGACCAGGACTGGCCAGGGAGGACACCAGGAGTACATCTGCTGGCAACACTAGACCAGGACTGGCCAGGGAGGACACCAGGAGTACATCTGCAGGCAACACCAGACCAGGACTGGCCAGGGAGAACACCAGGAGTACATCTGCTGGCAACACTAGACCAGGACTGGCCAGGGAGGACACCAGGAGTACATCTGCAGGCAACACCAGACCAGGACTGGCCAGGGAGAACACCAGGAGTACATCTGCTGGCAACACCAGACCAGGACTGGCCAGGGTGGACACCAGGAGTTAGTACACCTGCTGGCAACACTAGACCAGGACTGGCCAGGGTGGACACCAGGAGTTAGTACATCTGCTGGCAACACTAGACCAGGACTGGCCAGGGAGGACACCAGGAGTACATCTGCTGGCAACACTAGACCAGGACTGGCCAGGGTGGACACCAGGAGTACATCTGCTGGCAACACTAGACCAGGACTGGCCAGGGAGGACACCAGGAGTACATCTGTTGGCAACACTAGACAGGACTGGCCAGGGAGGACACCAGGAGTTAGTACACCTGCTGGCAACACTAGACCAGGACAGGCCAGGGAGGACACCAGGAGTTAGTACACCTGCTGGCAACACTAGACCAGGACTGGCCAGGGTGGACACCAGGAGTACATCTGCTGGCAACACTAGACCAGGACTGGCCAGGGAGGACACCAGGAGTACACCTGCTGACACCACTAGACATGGCTGCACGTGGACGGACACTAATATAATACACTTTGTAGCGCAAGTAAAAGTATTTCACTTAACCTTTGGAATTAAAGTGACAGCACTTAATACTCCCGTAGCATTAGTATCATGCATAAATTGGCTAACATCACAGATGAAACGTTACACTTACCGCTTGCACCATCTGTTTTAGAGAGCTTCATTGAGATGACCATGTCACAGGGAGTGATCCATGACAGCTCAACTTGTTTAGACCAACTCATCTCTGTGAGTCCGCCTTCCACACCCTTCAGCTGGACCTTGGACTTGCCGGAGTACTCGTAGGTGTAAGTCTTTCCTTCCTGGTAGAAGAGCTTGGGGGCGCCGG
The DNA here is from genome assembly GCA_020271785.1 of Procambarus virginalis. Taxonomy (NCBI): domain Eukaryota; kingdom Metazoa; phylum Arthropoda; class Malacostraca; order Decapoda; family Cambaridae; genus Procambarus; species Procambarus virginalis. Next base: position 10,989,924 of record WNGS01163947.1, on the reverse strand, counting down.
CGACGGGACACTCCCTCGAGCATATGGCTGCCTTTCCTTCATGTGGGGCTGAAGAATATGTATATAAATCATAATAAATAACAGATTGCTGACTCCTATGAGGTCTGAGTATAATCTGATTAGAAATTTCTTAGTTAATAATGAAGTAGACACTGCAAAGATTTTGAAAAGTATATTTTTCAATTTTTTACTTCAATGGCTTTTATGGTTCTCGATAATTAAGAAAATATTCTACAATATATAATAAGTGTGATCAGGATGTTGAAAAACGCCAACAAAAGCATCTATATATGGTATATAGGATGGTATAAGTGTCTGGGAGAGTATAAGGATGAGGCCTGACCTGCACGCGCACCCACCACTAGGGTGATGAAGATGAGTATAGCGGCAGAGGCGGCCATTGTGGCGCTTCTCCAACACTGCTCTGCTCCCCTCCGTCCACTAGGCTTATATAGCGTACTCTCTGCCTCTCCCGTCAACATGTCTGGTTACCGACGGCGGGATCTGATAGTGACAGTGCACCATACTATCACTCCAGATAATTATTTGCATAACTACACATAATTATTATGTGTCGTCATTTTCTGTTCAAAGAATTATTATGTTAGTGAAGGTTGTGAAGACTAACTTGATGAACACCACAATAATAATAATAATAATAATAATAATAATAATAATAATAATAATAATAATAATAATAATAATAATATCACAGAGATATTATCACATTAACGTGATATACCTCAATGAGAAAATCCACTAGGCTATAGGCGGGCGTGGACCTACGACCAAGGCATTGCCAAGCCGCAATCTCTACCACTAGACCACAGTGACTTGTGAAAATCAAACATCCAAATTTGTAAAAATCATACAACCTAATTTCTACTGAAATCCCAGTAAGTCTGGAGGTGCCAACTAAAGCCAGTGCCAGTGTTGACGTGTGACCCACGAACACTGGGCGGGGAGGGCAGAGTGGGTCACACGTCAACACTGCAGTAATCCGGTTGTATGACTTACACGTCTCTGTGGTGTAGTGGTAGAGTATGTGGCTTGGCAATGCTGTGGTCGTAGGTCCGCGCCCGCCTATAGCCCTAGTGAGTTTACTCAATAATAATAATAATAATAAATCTTCCAATACCATGCAATATCCGATATTGAAAAATAGTTTAATAACAAAATAACTAACATCCAATGGATAATTATGTATTCAAATTGATATTCGTTACATTATATATATATATATATATATATATATATATATATATATATATATATATATATATATATATATATATATATATATATATATATATATATATATATAGGGAGTACACCTCAGGTGCAATTAAAGGGACACATAGCCTCAGAGAAGGGAACACAAGCATTCAGGGAAAAACTTGCCATTTAAATTAACTCTGAATACATAAGACTGTTCGCTTCTCCTACCACCCCCCTTTTTTATGATGTACACTTTATTATGCAAGGTTATACAGTTACATATCTGATTCTATACAAAAAATGAACATTAAGAGGACACAAAAAAAGTTCGCTTCCAGAGGCTGTAATTTCCTCGAACTCCTCCGACGTCGGGCAGGAACGAGGATGCAGCGAGCATTCCCCTCTGGATCGCGACACTGAGGCGCTGAAAGAGAAAACTTGCCGCTCTAGGTCTCTTGTGGTGTCAATGAGCTTGGAACCAAGATCCTTAGAAACCTTCTTGCACTCTCTCCCCATGGGGATAGGGTCTCAGACCCTATTGGAACGAAGTTGTACCGAAGATCTAATGGCCTGTACTTGGCTGACTTGTCTCTTTCTCGTGTATCGCTGCGGCTCCTGCTGTGCCAGCAGAGAGGTTGATGTATGTGGCTGCCAGGGGTGGATACGCAAGTATAGTCCCATGCCAACTGTCTGCCACCCCTTCCAGGACGCAGTGTGATTCCGTCTGGTCGGCCCGGCAAAGCTAACGAGTCACGGTTCAGAGGTTGCGGGGCTCTCTCTCCGCTGGACACTGAGCAGAGGCAAGGATTCTTTTAATGATGTCGTTGACTTCGTAGTGTCTAGTGTGCTAACCACCAGATTTTCCACAGTATTCGTCAGCATCTGACTCGCCGCAAATACACCTATGAACAGTGTGGATAGGGGCAGCAAGACGGAGA
>WNGS01163947.1:10954440-10980775 GCA_020271785.1 Procambarus virginalis | reverse complement strand
AGACAGTGTTCTCCTTCTGACGATGAAGAGACAGAAAAAGCTGCCCTGACAACACTTAAGGCTCTGGGTAACATGGGCATAATGACCCAAGAGGTGGCCAGGTCTGTCCTCAGATGCATGGAAACAGAAGGAGTTAAGAACAACATCCGCGTGGCCGCCGCACAAGCCTTCAGACAAACAAAATGTCATCACCAGGTAAGTTTTTAAATGCATTATTATTCCCAAATATATACTAATGTATTTCTGAATATACATATCACAATACAGTAATAAAATTAATCACAAAATTAAAACTCCATGAATTATTTTCACTATTTTCACCCAACAGTCAACAGAGCAGCTTGTAAATTTTTCTGTTGATATTGCTATGGCCTCTGAGGTTCGGATTGCAGCCTATCTTATGGCAGTTCGGTGTGCTGAGAAGAAGAACTTAGAATTGATTATTACCAAAATTTCTCGAGAGGAAAATACACAAGGTATATTTGTACTTATTTTTCATACATTTTTATAACTGAAAATGTAAAATGCAAATTACAGAAAATGTAAGTTATCTGATAATATTTTTAATGTATATGTATTTTTAATTTTCAGTTCGTGGATTTATTTTGAGCCATCTTCTTAACCTCCAGCAATCAGATGCACCTGAGAAAGTAGAAATCCGGTATCTTTTATCGAATATTGTGATTCCTAGGAACTTTAATAAGGACATAAGAAAATATTCTCGCAATATAGACCTAGCGTACTTCTCGCCGGCCCTGGGGGCTGGTGCCGGCGTGGAGTCCAACATCATCTACTCCCCGGGGTCCTATGTCCCTCGCTCTATTGACTTCAACCTCACCGCCGCCTTAGAGGGAATCTTAATGAACTTAGGCGAGGTTGGAGTCCGGCTTGAGGGTCTGGAACCCATCTTCGAGGAAATATTTGGTCCTGAAGGATATGTCCAGAAAACTAGTTTAAGACAAATTTTAAAAGATATGACTCGGTTTATTAAAGAAACGGGTGGAACAATATTTGAGCATTTCCTGCACCAACTGAGAACTAAACGATCCGTTGACTTTTCCCAGGCAACTGAAATATTTGAGAAGATCTATAATAGTGACAAACTCAAAACTGTTCAGGCGGATATTTTTGCTCGCTTTATGGGCCAAGAGATTAGTTTTGCTTCCTTTTCTGGAGAAGTGAAAGACATTAGTGTTGATAAAATGACTGAATTCTTACTATCATACATCAGTGATATCCTGAACCAAATTAAAACCTTGAACATCAATATAGCTCGAACATTTCAGATTAGTTTTGACTACTCCTTCCCCACCATTCAGGGTACACCATTCAAACTCATGATGGAAGGAACGGCTGTTACTGGGCTGCAAATAGAAGGAAATCTCAATCCTTTAGACATCTTATATAATTGGAAGAAGGACAATAATACTATCAAGATTATTCCTAGTGTGTCTGTATACACTGATGGGTTTATTGGGTATGATACATTCCTCACTAAGACAGGAATCAAGACTAATACCACCTTGTCTAAGATATACGGCGCCACTCTCAATGTTAAGCCACAGAACAATACTGAGAAGAATGAAATGGAAGTTCAATGGGATCTCCCTGAACAAATAGAACTTATTAATGTGAAGAGTGAGACATACCTCATGAAGAGTGAGAGAGGTAGCCCAGAGACCAAGGTCATCCCACCGTCCATGAAGGACATCAGAATAAGAACCCAGTCTTGTATCAACAATCTTGAACCCATTCTAGGTCTGAAGTTATGTTACGAACTGGACATCCCGGATATCTTCCGTAGCAACTATCTGCCATTTGGGGCCCCAACCATTGCCAAGCTATACGTCGAGAAGGAAGAATCGTCTTTGACGGGTTATCGTTTGACAGTAGTCAGTCAGGACAAGAAAGAAAGTAAGATGGCGGTAGTGAAGGTAGAATCATCCGGTTCCTCAACACCAAAAGAGGCTGAAGTAACTCTATCCCACATCATTCAAGGAAATGCTTGCATTATTTCTGCTCGATTAAGATCATCTGCTGTTACCAGTGGAATCTGGGTCACCATCATCAATGAGGAAGGTCACAAGGGTGTCGAAGTTTATGCTAACTACAAGTCTAACCGGACAGAATTATCTCGTGGCATTAAGATAGATGTCATGACCGAGTCAACGCCAACAAAGAACAAATATGAATTAGACGTCTACATTAGCCGGAATAGATACTTCCCTCCTGAAACACAAATATTCGAGAGCAAGTTTGTCGGGAGATTCAGTGAATCTAATATGTCTGTGGACTTCTTATTCACGATAAAGAATGCCCTAAGAAACTACTTTGTCTCAGATATAGAATGTAAGTTAATGTTTATTCAGTGATATATATTTCTAAGAATATTTATTCAGTGATATATATCTTTAAGAATGTTTATTCAGTGATATATCTTTAAGCATTATTAAGATTACATATATTAGTTCATTACTAGATTCGCGGGAACGCATAAAATTACAAACCACATAAAATTTAGTTATGACAAACTAATTTATATATTTTCTTTGCTATGGTGTATTTACATGCAGTTGGAGCTGACCTGAGGCACACCACGTTCCCCTACGTTCTTATACTGACTAAACTGCGCAAGTTTGAGTTCCATGGCGAGATGTCTGACTGGCAAATCATCTCCTTCATTCATCAGACTAATGAATCTGGGGAGATCGCTGAGCATTCATCTTCCTTCAAGATTACAAAGAGGAATGAAGACCTGGTGAATGTTGTGGCCTCCCACACAACAAAAGGAACTTTGAACCAAAATTTTGTCACCAAAACAAAAGCTAAAGGTAACTAGTTATTGATTACATGTACTATAATTTTAAAATATTTAAAATATATTGATATTGCTCCAACATATATATATTTTTGGATAACACAATGAAAAGTGATTTAATATGATAAAATAACATTAGCCAGGAATAATGATTTAGGGGTATTTCTTTTTTATGAAAACTTTATTTCCTTAGTAAAAATAGGTAGTACTGGGTACAAAACATCTTCTGCCATCCACTATGAAGACCTGAAAAAAGGAGCATCTCTGGAAGTAATTCGCGCTAGCGACAGTATGAAGGTGGTTGACCTGGAAGTCATGAATGATAGGTCTGACCAGTCATGCTACACCTTAGTCTTGGTAAGCTTACACGACTCTACACTGTATAATTACTGTCAGAGTGGAACATATATAGCTTTCACTTGAATTGTATGTATAGTAAATATTGGCTAATGTGAAAATCTTTGAGACAGAACAGCGGAAGTGAATCAACTTTTGTGTCACCCCCAACTGCACGCCTTACGAATAGACCATAATATGGTAAAGGTTACTCAACCTGTAGTCCGCCCCAACCCGTTAAGAACCTGGAGACACCAAGCTGGTAGCCAATCCAAGATTACATTTATCCTGCACACACTCCAGTTTAGGTAATGGAGTTCTTCAACAAACACTCCCACCAAGTACATTAACAAAATCACATTAAAGTGATGCTTTACCAATAGACCATGATATGCTAAAGAGGATAAAGATGTAGGATATGCACATCTAGGGTCCACTGGTAAGGTGCACATCCACAATGGTGGTTTGATTCTGCCATCCTTCTTCAGAGTTTTTCTTATAGATATATCATATTATTGAGATTTCATTGTGTTGATGAGAGCATTTGGTGGGAACTCCTTTACCTACTCCAGAGTGTTAGCGAGTTGTATGTAAAACTTTGATTGGCTACCAGCTCGGTGCCTCCAGACTCCTAATGGGTCCGAGCAGACTTCAGGTTGTATAACTGCATATCACGGTGCATTAGTAAGGCATAGGGTCTGGAGTGACCCAGGATGCTAGTTCCATACCGTCATCCTGCTCCGTGATCACCGTGTCTCCTGTGCCAGGTAAGTGGGATGGGTATGGGGTGCATAATAAATAAACTAAACTAAACTAAACTCATCCTGCTCCGAACATTTTGTCATCTTCTTCTTGAGGTTATCTTGAGGTGATTTCGGGGCTTTAGTGTCCCCGCGGCCCGGTCCTCGACCAGGTCTCCACCCCCAGGAAGCTGCCCGGGACAGCTGACTAACACCCAGGTACCTATTTTACTGCTAGGTAACAGGGGCATAGGGTGAAAGAAACTCTGCCCATTGTTTCTCTCCGGCGCCTGGGATCGAACCCAGGACCACAGGATCACAAGTCCAGTGTGCTGTCCGCTCGGCCGACCGGCTCCCGGTCATACAGGTAAACATGTTATATTATTGTGATTTGGTTGTGAATTGACTTAAGTTTTTTCATTGTTTCTGTTTTTTTCTTACAATGTACAGTACATGTACTGTATTTTGTTTTTACCTTCATTGTTATCTAGATTATATTCACTTTAGGACATACAAATGTAGTAATTATGCATAATATTGATTAGGATGCATATTTGTTTACCAGATTTACCTTAACCTGATGTGATGTGTGACATGATGTCATACATCACATCATGTATTTTGGTTCGCTTGGGGTGAGTGCGGTGTATGCCAAATGAAGTTTTCACTATAACAAAATTATAGCCTGTAAAATTATCAAGCTTTGACATCTTTCTATTCATTCTTTGCTTAATAAAATTATTAACGTTTCTTATTATACATAAAAATAATTAATAAGAAGAATTTTGGAGCATGTGGCACCAGTATGGTCAAAAATATCTTTCATTACAGTTTATTAATACCCTTCTAGTATACTGTATATAAAACAAAGAATGCCTTGTGACTATTTTTCTCTGTCCACGGCCGGAGGACAGATGCTTAGGGCTAGTCTCACCCAACTTTGCAGAACGAATGGGCTGAGGTACGGGATAGACATAGGTGGGTCGGGGTCAGTCCTATTGGTGCTATTAAGAGAGAGGTAAGGTCGAATGGTGACCCTCACAAAACTGGTGAAAGGTGCTAATCAAGTCGTTAGATTTCTTCGCTGGAAAGTGTCCAAAGAGAATTCAGTATAAATAAAAATATCTGTGTTCGAGGAGGGAGAAATTGGATAGGGAAGTGAAGAGGAGGAAGGAGGTGGTTTCTGACACTTGGGGTTACTTCACTTACCTTTCCAGCCTGAAATATTGAGGGTATGGGAGTGTCATAGCCTAGTTGGGGTCAGCACCAGTGGCACACTTCAAGAAATATTGGCAGCTGTTACAACCCCCTGGAAATTTTCATGAGACGAGGACTCATAATAACGTGGCTGAAATATGACTTGATCGACTGAGAATGTCGATCATTCTCAAGTCGATCCATTCTAAAGTCGATTATAATTGACTTGAGAAGGTCCAAGACGGACTGAAACGTCGTCGTCCCTTCATTTCTAGTGTGTGGTTTGGTCAACAATTTCATGAAATCTGAAATGAAATTACATTGTATTCTGTTGGATTCTTTTATCTGTTTCTTCACTACCATGTAATATTACACTTTCTGGGAGAGAGATCGGTGGGGGGAGAGAAGGAAGGAAATGGGGGAGAAATGTTGTGTTGTTAATTTATTTTAAGTTGACAAGCAATAACCAAAGGCCTTTAGGAATTATGCCTCTGTAGACCCAGCAGGCTAGGGAGGCATAATCCAATAAATTAATTATTTAAGTCATTAACGTCATCAAGTTGCACGTGACTATAAAGAGTTAACAAATCTAAGGGAAAAAACTGATGATTGGAGCTGTGTAAGGTTGAGAAACAAACTGGATTTTTTAAGAACGAAAGAGCTGATATCCAGTTTGTTTCCTTTGTGGTTACTTAAATCTATATAATATTTTTAATATAGTTTTCAAGTGTCTTCTTATATTTCATCGTGAACAGGTGGACATACCAGAGTACATGAGAGCCATCAAGTTTGAGAGCAAGGCGGCGGAGCAGGGAGAGGATCGCTAAATGCTTCAAGCCGCCGTCAAGCATGGAGAACTTATCCTTCTTCGCGCTCAAGGACCACTCACAGCCACTTTCTTCCAATGTGACCATCCTAAGACAGACATTAAACTTGAATTATTCGCTAGACCTCACAGGGTCGCTGCCACTCTCATCCATTCAGAGCATCGTTAGTTATGGACCTAGATGTGAAAAATGAACGGCAGTCGATACTGTCTTGTGATGGAATATGCTGACTGAACCGAATATCGAGAAGACTACAATCGGTTTGAAGTTCCTTCTGCCTGTACTCATGGATAGTCGAGTGGACGCTGTGGTCGGGAGGAGGGTCATCTATCTCAATACCGACANCCACAGTGTTACTCTGCCACCACAGTGTTACTCTGCCAGTCACACAGTGTTACTCTGCCACCACAACAGTGTTACTCTGCCACCACACACAGTGTTGACCCAGTCGGGCCACTACACCACAGTGTTACTCTGCCACCACACACAGTGTTACTCTGCCATCCAAACACACGTTACTCTGCCACACACAGTGTTACTCTGCCACCACACACAGTGTTACTCTGCCACCACACAGTGTTACTCTGCCACCACACACAGTGTTACTCTGCCACCACACACTGGTTACTCTGCCTGCCACCACAGTGTTACTCTGCCAGTCACACAGTGTTACTCTGCCACCACAGTGTTACTCTGCCACCACAGTGTTACTCTGCCAGCCACTCAGTGTTACTCTGCCACCACAGTGTTACTCTGCCACCACAGTGTTACTCTGCCACCACAGTGTTACTCTGCCACCACAGTGTTACTCTGCCAGTCACACAGTGTTACTCTGCCACCACAGTGTTACTCTGCCAGTCACACAGTGTTACTCTGCCACCACAGTGTTACTCTGCCAGTCACACAGTGTTACTCTGCCACCACAGTGTTACTCTGCCACCACAGTCTTACTCTGCCACCACAGTGTTACTCTGCCACCACAGTGTTACTCTGCCAGTCACACAGTGTTACTCTGCCACCACAGTGTTACTCTGCCACCACAGTGTTACTCTGCCAGTCACACAGTGTTACTCTGCCACCACAGTGTTACTCTGCCAGCCACTCAGTGTTACTCTGCCACCACAGTGTTACTCTGCCACCACAGTGTTACTCTGCCAGTCACACAGTGTTACTCTGCCACCACAGTGTTACTCTGCCAGTCACACAGTGTTACTATGCCACCACAGTGTTACTCTGCCACCCACAGTGTTACTCTGCCACCACAGTGTTACTTTGCCACCACAGTGTTACTCTGCCACCACAGTGTTACTCTGCCACCACAGTGTTACTCTGCCACCACAGTGTTACTCTGCCACCACAGTGTTACTCTGCCTCCACAGTGTTACTCTGCCAGCCACTCAGTGTTACTCTTCACTAAGCTATTAGGAGATTATCATAGACAAATCTGTTTACTTGTTAGAAAGACAATTACTTGTGGTTTCGATTTCTTACTATCATAAATTTTTTCCTGCTGGTCCGAACAAAAATGTATTTCCGTACCATTGAGGTTTTTAGATGCTATATCCGTGTCATATCTTAACAAGTACACCAATTAGAAATTACTATAAGTGCAAATATCATGTAACCAAGCGAGGCTAGATTTTTTCAACGTATAAATAAATAAATAAATAAATAGTAGAAATTTTGTGTACTTTTCATATTAACAGTACACACATTTTGGGCAAATTTACCATTAATATTTGTAAAGTTTAAGGGGAAACTGTTGCATTCTTTTTATACTACTTGTAGGGCGTACTTGTAAGAGGGTTGTAGGCAACCAACCAGGGTAGTTGTGCTGTTTATTGACCAGCTGGCGAGGTCTGCTCCCTAACCCGCTGCTTCTGGCAGACTGACTGCCACTCTTAGGAGTTCAAGTGCCTGTGACGTCAGAGGCACACCGACCGTTCATTACTGGAAGCCTAATTCTACACGGCTGACTTTGAATTATTGAATTCGAATTCAATAATTCGAATTCAACGGCTGACAATAATTTAATCACTAGTTTTACATAAACATATATGTGAATCTTATTAAATAATGAACTCGTTTTGTTGGGGACAGGTAGCCTGTGTTTATGTATACTGTAGGTGTGATCGCGGGTATCTCAAAGCCTAGTTACTGACCTTTCCCCAGGATGCAGCCTCTACATAGCTGCCTCTCTCCTGGTTACGTATATACTGCTAGGTGACCCGGTCATTAAGTGAAAGGAGGAGTGCCTAGCGATTTCTGTCCTGCACGGGAATCGAACCCGGGGTCCCTAATTGTGAGTGGAGAAGGAAGCTAAGCCACAGGTTTACAGCCAGACGTATGGTGGTGGGGGTAGGTCACTGTACGAGACATCCATAAGGGTTCTAACTTGTTAAATACTGAGGCAGTCTGTGGGGGTAGGTCACTGTACGAGAGACATCCATAAGGGTTCTAACCTGTTAAATACTGAGGCAGTCTGTTCAGATTGTAAATTCAGTAATCTAATTAAAATTTGCCCATCTGTAACTACAGTTGCCTATTCTGTAGTTAATTTAACCAATAACAATAGAAATATTTTATTATAGCTGTATAGACAGCTATAACAGCTCTAATAATTTTAATATAGCTTTATAGAGAGTTATATTGTAACTAACTTGGGTAATGTGTCAACAAGGTTGTGAAAAAAGAAAACTAGTAATCAGATTTTGTTGGGGGGGGGGAGTGAAATATAACTATATTTTAGTTTATCTAAAAGCTAGATAAAATTTATCTAGTGCAAATATACTGTATAGGATTAACTGAAGTAAAAGTGTGATTAGTTTTTTATTTAAATATTTTAGTTCACCCCCATATGGTATCCCAAGGTCAGGGGCAACCCGTCCTCGACTCAAGTTCATTCCATCCAGCGGTCGACCCCGCAGATGCATTCATAACTTTTTACATGCTGTTCATTCAAAACGGGAATTCTCTCAAATATAAATGAATATTATAATATATTAGCATATTGTACATATATATATAGGCATAGGTTAGGTTAGGTGTTTAGGTTCTGTTGGCGATTATTTGTATTTGTAGTACGTTGGTGAAGCATTTTCAGCCTTGGGGTTCGAATAAAATTCGTCAGTGAAGCACTTGTTCCGGAAGTGTTCGAACGTCATCAGTTGTGAGTCGTGTGTAAACCGTTTTTCATTCATAAACAGCTGGGGTTTGGCGGGTGGATGGAATCACTTTTGGGTCTTTGTTTGGAGGACGGGCTGGGTCAAGGAGAAGGAATGTTGACCAGACCACACACTAGAAGGTGAAGGGACGACCACGTTTCGGTCCGTCCTGGACCATTCTCCTACTTTAGCCACGTTATTGTGACTCATCGCCTGCATAGTGTTCACCTATTTTCTCTCGATTTTTGGCTCTTGAAGAAAGGATAAACATTAGCAATTCAATTGTTGAATTGAAACTAGATTTGTACATATTAGAAAGTCTAAGTATTGTTTCTAAAGGCAAGGGAAAATAAGTTTTATACCCGTCCAACATAAGTAAGGAGTGTCACGAGCACTAAGTAGACCTCATTGCTTCTCAATCAGTTTGTTTGTATGACACACACCACTATAGAAATTGAGGCTTTCCATTACTGGTCGTTTTATTAAATAATTTATCTTGAAATTAAGAAAATCTTTAATTCAATATCTGAAGAAAATTGTGTTGAGATTTGAGTCAGTCTGTTTATATATGTATCCTCTTCTAATTAGATTTTAGGCATCAGGATTTTATAACGTTGTAATTATTTTATTATAATGTTTAGCTAGTCATAGTTTATTGAAGAAAATGCTCTTCTTTAGCACCTGGTGGAGGAGAGACATCAGTATGCTCAAGGGAATGTCCCGTCGCCGGCGCCCGCAAGTTCTTCTACCAACCAGAAAGACCTACGCTTACGCGTACTCCGGAAAGTCCAAGGTTAAGCTGAAGGGTGTGGAAGGTGGACACACAGAGACGAGTTGGTCAGCACAAGTTGAGGTGTCATGGATCACCCCCTGTGACATGGTCATCTCTGTGAAAGATTACAAGACGGATGGTGACAACGGTGAGTATACAGTTTATAACTATACATCACATTTTGTGATTATTCAGCACAGTACATGATGCTTATTGAAATTGAAATTGAAATTGAAATAAGTTTATTGATGTAAAATACACACAAAGGGATGAGGTATGTATTTTACATCAATAAACTTATTTCAATTTCAATTTCAATTTCAATAAGCATCATGTACTGTGCTGAATAATCACAAAATGTGATGTATAGTTATGATGCTTATTGTCTTTAGATATATTAGCCAATAGTGCACTATTGTAATCTTACCCTCCCAGACCAGTCCTGGTCTAGTGTTGCCAGCAGATGTACTCCTGGTGTCCTCCCTGGCCAGTCCTGGTCTAGTGTTGCCAACAGGTGTACTAACTCCTGGTGTCCTCCCTGGCCAGTCCTGGTCTGGTGTTGCCAGCAGGTGTACTAACTCCTGGTGTCCTCCCTGGCCAGTCCTGGTCTAGTGTTGCCAGCAGGTGTACTAACTCCTGGTGTCCACCCTGGCCAGTCCTGGTCTGGTGTTGCCAGCAGGTGTACTAACTCCTGGTGTCCACCCTGGCCAGTCCTGGTCTGGTGTTGCCAGCAGGTGTACTAACTCCTGGTGTCCTCCCTGGCCAGTCCTGGTCTAGTGTTGCCAGCAGGTGTACTAACTCCTGGTGTCCACCCTGGCCAGTCCTGGTCTGGTGTTGCCAGCAGGTGTACTAACTCCTGGTGTCCTCCCTGGCCAGTTCTGGTCTGGTGTTGCCAGCAGGTGTACTAACTCCTGGTGTCCTCCCTGGCCAGTCCTGGTCTGGTGTTGCCAGCAGGTGTACTAACTCCTGGTGTCCACCCTGGCCAGTCCTGGTCTGGTGTTGCCAGCAGATGTACTAACTCCTGGTGTCCACCAAGGTTCATCATAGTCTAATGTTGTCATTACCTCTGCCAGTGCCAGCAGCCGCCAGGTTCCTGGAGAGGTACCCGCTGGTGGTGGCGGTGGCCGACGGCCGGGTTCAACACGTGTGTAGTCATCATGATGACGACGCCTGGTCCATCAACATGAAGAAGGGCGTCGCATCAATCTTCCAGAACTCTCTCCCATCTAATTCTACCTTCAACACTGGTCAAAATGTCATTGAGGTGATATAATTACTTTTTACTGTAATAATTGAATAAGCATGACAGTACTTATTATGTACTTTTCATTGTTACTGATTAAAAATTCTTATTAAAATTGATCCTTATTAAAAGGATCTTGCAATGTCAGTGTGTCCAGGAAGCATATTCTTTAATATTTGAAATATACTGTTCTTCATTAACCTCTAAAGAGTCTTGACCTGTCATGCTGAGGGGACTCGTGTATGACTTCCTGGAGGTAGTGGGGGTTGCCTGGGCCCTGCCCTCTTGCCCCTCTCCGGCCAGTGTCGTGCAAAATTAAACAAACGTAAAGTTCCCGTTCAGGTCATTGGACCCCCTGTTGGAGGGGCCCCACCCCTGAGGGGGCCATCCTTGCAGGTTGATTGGGTGTCCAGGCTGGGGTGAGAGGGAGAAAGAGGCCTTTGAACTGGTGTAGAAGAATATGCAATGAAGTATGACTATTATGTTAAAAAAGGTGGGCTGGTCGGGGACCGGGCTGAAGGAACGTTGAGACTTGAAATCCTCACAGGGTTACCACCACTTGAGATGATGCACCCCTCCTTGCAATGGCCAGTGCCTAGCCACCCATGCTGCCCTGGTTGGTGGTATACCTGGAGCCCAAATTTTGTAAATAATGATACATGATAGCTGAAATGACTTCTCAAACATAGGCTCGTAGAGAGGGCGGCCAGGCCCCTGAGTCAGACAGTGATGTAAGATCAGTCTCTGTAGGGCTCTGTAGGCTTCATCTTTGGCCATCCTAACTGAGCTTCTCCGCTCGTCAGCCCACTTCCCTAGTAGGGTTGAGCTCCAAGCTACCTCATCACCTGGAGTGGCTCCATCAATCGTTGACGCAACTGTGCCTTCTACCCCTTTTCCTTAATGGGGGATCATGACACTGGGGGATCATGACAGTGTCACAGTACTCAAACATGCAGGATTCCTTCAATCACTGCTATAGTCTGTGATCTGCTACATGGCCCAGTTATTACTTTTATATTAGTCATGATGAACATACACACCACTTGTGACATTTTACTTTGGATCTAGTTAAGTTGCCTTCTTAAACACACCCACCAGTAGCCCCTGGTTGGGCACCAGATGTGAAGATTACTAAACCCTGAGGTCCAATAGTTTGAATCACAAATCTCTAGGTCGTTAACTCCTCCACTGCTAAGCAATCTAGAGGGTATTTAATAGACTCTCACACCAAATTTCGTATTTAGTGAGTGGGCTGTTGTGTTTGGTCCCAAGAGCTGAAACCAGTAAATCACAAGATAATGACGTTGCTTGTAACAGGGCAATAATATGGGACAGTACTCTTTAAAGGTACTGTATGACGTAAAAATATTGTTTACATTAACAACACTTTATTCAACAAACTTACTGACTAATATATAGCAACAACAAGTTAACATTATATTAATTCACGAGTGTCACTTCACAGCAAAACACAATGCCAGCCGTAGCAGGAAAACGCTCCCACCACTCTGACAGTCACCAGACCTCTTCTCAGACCCTCTTGCCTGGCCAAGAAAACAAAGTGAACTAACTGAACATTAGTGTACACCTGGACCCAATTGCAATCAACACTTGCAATACAAAACATTGACAAATAACAATCAAAACAATGCCAGACTTGTCACTTAAGACAATCTTTAAATTCCAAATAATTAATTACGTTAACACATGTTAAATCAGTTTACTAAACAAGAAATAATTAACACATCAATAATTACATTAACTGACTTCAGTAATTAATACTAGTTACTATTAATTATCGCTTGTCACACAGATGAGCCAGTAACAAGATAACACTTGACACTGCAAATCAATGCACAATACTCTTACAACACCTGTACGAAAAAGCACTAAGTACAACTCTTCATTAATGACACAGCGTGAATTAATCAAGTGAGAATCACCTATAATAATCACAGGGTATCATCACATAGACAACCCCACTCTAGTGACTTACACTTTCTCTGGTTTACTGGAAAAAAAATAGAAAAGAAAACAGTGCCACAATTCAATGTGAATATAATGATAACGGTATAATTAAACCATACAATCACATGCACAATCAGTATAACAATTTACTAAATGTATGGAGGTGTGTAACACATATACTCATGCAATGACAAATTACAGAAGTCACACAGACGGCTGTAATCGACAATGGTTTTCAGTGTTTCCGCGACTACGCTGCTCACACCCGTTGCAAGTGTTGCGAGACAATGTCTGATCAGTGAGTTGATATTAAATCAACACAAGGAAAACACGATAACAATAGGGCAATATATGTACTCACTCAAAGACCGGCCTCATTATTCAAACCATGCATCCATACAATGTTGACCTTTGTAGATGTATCGATGAATTCTCCGGCAATCTCCGCACGTGGTACATGCGAGTAATAATCACACAGGTGGAAGGTGTTTGGGGGGCTCAAGCACGTAGACCGCACGTGGTTGCATGCGAGACACGTGGGGTAGACTGGGTGCACGTGGTGTGACCCAGGTGGCATGTTCGGCAGAGATTCAGGGCACTGTGGTCCAGTGGAGTGCAGCACAGGTGGTAAGGCGAGTCGTGTCTACAGAAGGGTGATGTTCGCACACACTAACTCTGGGTGGCAACCCACGAGGTGTGACACTGGGTGGCGGCGGCATGGTGATTTGGCGGCAAACACTAAAGTCCACAAATATGTCGAAAATACAGTTATCTCAATCAGAGAAATTGAGAGCACACTGTGGAATCAATGCTTGTTCACTCTAGATTACTTTCGTAGCAATTTACTAATGGATGTTAGCGAAGATCGTTGATGAACACTTAGGCAGTCTGTTGCAACTGCTGAGTGGACACATGTGGTGGGCACAATTATTATCTCGCCTTATATTACTCGTCTTGCTATCAATTTGCAAATGGCATGGACCGGATTCTAACAGGCGAGCACGCTAGATGAAATATGATCTGGAGACGAAATTTAGAGTAATGTCCCGTTAACACGAGATCTATACTATTGGCCGATAGCACAGACTCTCACGTCTTACTCAGGCAAGCCACTCGAGACAGAATGAGGTGGGCAGCGTGGGCCGCTGGTTCCAGGCTGGTTCCTCTCCATACTACTCTGTTCTTTGAAATTGGCCAATCTTGTACCAGACACTAATGCCTCCCCCTATCACAACCTTGGCTTAGGGTGGTGCTAAGTTGTGACGTCATAGGACAGGCTTAGTTGTTACTTGACAGTTGGAAGGGCTTGCCCTTCTTGACCACAAGACAGTCAGAATACCATCTCACTCTAATTCTGGATTTTTCAACCCTGGAGTTTCTAACTGTTCTATATATTACACCTTGCTGTAATTGCTGAATGTGGATACTCACGTCGGTCAACGTGGTACCAATGGAATCCTGATGACAAGAGCTGTCATAGGATACCCAACAAGGCAGGGGTCAAATCTCGTAATAAAGGAACTTGACTGAGTGCACGCACTCTGGTGCACTGTGAGGACTTCAAAATGGCACTGTGCAGTCACTATCACACATTTAAGATAGCTAGTGAATCTGTCTCCTTACACCGCTGATGATTTACGCATAAATAAGCACCCTGTTGACTCTGTAGATACTTATATTACCTCTATCCCCCCACACGGACTGATACATGCGTCCATGAAGCCCCTTCTCAGGAGGCAGCTGCCTGCCCAGCTACATTGTCCTGCAATGGTGAGCCCCTGGTTTGGGTTTCCAACGATGCGTAATTAAATGCCACCATTGGCACAGTCATTCTTCTGCATGATGTTCCGACTGGAGATAGGGAACTCAAAGAATGTCATGAAGATATTAAATATATTCTTGAGACCCAAGGCTATTCTATCTTGCAGATTGACATGTTGACCCGACCACCTTCGTGGTCGTTGTCATCAATGATTACGTTTTATGGTAGGACCGTTTCATCTTCCATAATTCTTGCTGGTGCCAGGTGCTCCCTATAGGAATGCAGGGTTCCTCGAAGTGCAGTAGAGATATGTCCCTTTATCCCTTGTGTGGTGACCCTGGCCACCATAAAGCAGAGTGTTCTTCTCCGCACGTGTCC
Source organism: Procambarus virginalis (assembly GCA_020271785.1). Classification (NCBI taxonomy): domain Eukaryota; kingdom Metazoa; phylum Arthropoda; class Malacostraca; order Decapoda; family Cambaridae; genus Procambarus; species Procambarus virginalis. The sequence goes on along the minus strand of WNGS01163947.1, from coordinate 10,965,570 downwards.
TGCATCAATTGCAGTGACACGCACCCTGCCTTCTGCTGCACGTGCATGCACTAGTGATACATTTGAACAAGTCATCGTCAAACTAAAACATTGTGATCGTATGTGTCTTTTCCCTAGGCAAGACGCCAGGTCCACTGTTTTAACTCTTTCTCTGACACGACTTATGCCCGTGTATTGTGTTGCACTTACCCTTCCCCATCTTTTCCTTCCTTAGTTCCACAACCGCTTCCAAGCCTTAAACTTAGACACCAACAGCTCCCCCTCTCCCACTCCTTTATCATCTGAGGCCAAAAATGTTCTTTAAGGATCATTGACCAGCATTTCCATCCTTCCATCCTTCCTTCCTTCCGTCATTACTTCACAGAATTCCCCTACCTGCAATATTTGTGTAACTTCTTCACCTCTTTCCCCTTCTATATTCAATGTGATCTCCGTCATCTTTCGATCATGTCTTTCTTCTCTTCCCTTCTCTCTGTCGTCTTCCCTCTGGCCCTTCCTGATAAATGTCCATCCAGGCTGATATCCATCTTCCTCCCAGACGTCTTTGTTTTCTCCACTCTCGTTCTCCCAGCCCGAGTAGAGGGTGTTACAATAGTACATTGTTACTGGCATGCCTGTGTCTCCTAATCATAAACATAAACCTGGTTCCCCTCTCTCTCCTAAGTAGGTAAGGAAGCTTCTGTCCTTACCCCAGCTTCCACTTATCTTCGTTCCTGCATCTCCTGCCACCTCAGTCGTAGCGTAGGCTGACCTGGCTATGGAAGTTCCAGTAGCCCTTCTGATTCTACTTCTGGCACTGTCCCTGATACTGTGCACGCTGCCATTTCTGTCCTTCGTCAGCACCAGTGTCTTGACTGGACACCCCACTTCCCTGTCCCAAGTGCCTCCTTTCTTACCGGACCCTGTCAGTTTACCTGTGCTTCCCGTCACCCTCTCCAGTCCACCATCTTTGCTGGATTTACAGTGAACCTGTTCCTGATCTTCCCTAGTAGCCTGTATCCTTCTTGGGCCTATTTTATCTCCTTTTTCCTGTTATCTCTGTTCTTTACTATGTCTATTCATCAATAGAATATACATGGTTTTTATGCCAATTTTTATGAACTCCAATTTCTGATCTCACAGTTTTCACTGTTTTTTTGTGTCTCCAGGAGATGATGCTTAGCACTCATCCCAGTCACTTCCGCAGTTATTCCTTTCTTTCCTTCCCTCCGGCTTTTGTTCAGACCCCTATCTGTCCTGCTTTCTTGATCCAGTATGATATTCCCTTTGTCCCCCTTCCCTACTTATTCATTGGAACATTCATTCCTCTTTTTCCTGTATCTTTGTGCGTAAGTAGTATACTGTCTGTTCCATTTATCTCTCTCTCCCTCACATACTCCTCTTTCTCTTCCTGATCTTAAACACTTTTTGGTTTCATTACTGGTGCCTGTACTTGCTTTAAGTGACTTTAAGTGTCGGCATGCCCTTTGGGGCGATGATCTGATGGATACCTTATGCCGGCTTCTAGAACCTTTTGTATTCTCTTCTTCATTGTCTCTTGTGAATTCCAGCACGTCATGTCATGTTGATTCATGCATTTGCATCGTTTCCTGCATTGATCTTTCTCTCTGCTCCTCTTCTTTTTATTTAGACCTAATGTGAAAGGTCCTCAATAACCTCCATAAAGGTGCCCATCCTTATAACCCTCTTTTTCTTTTCATCCTCTTTCTTTTCCTTGGTGGTGATTTGATAAGGTGGATTGGAGACAATGAGTCATAATAACGGGGCTGAAGTATGTTGACCAGACCACACACTAGAAGGTGAAGGGACGACGACGTTTCGGTCCGTCCTGGACCATTCTCAAGTCGATTGAGAATTCTCAATCAACTTGAGAATGGTCCAGGACAGACCGAAACGTCGTCGTCCCTTCATCTTCTAGTGTGTGGTCTGGTCAACAAGGGGGATTGGAATCTCTTCACCCTCCATGCTAGTCTTTCCAACCTATCGGATATGTCTCACCCAAACCCTCCTTCTTTTTCACAATACATTATTAGACGTTGCCCTCCACTCCATTTCTTGCTATACCTCCTGTGGCTAGTGGAATGCAACAACATGGGGTGGACGGTAGAGTGACGGTCTCGCCTCATGCAGTTTGGCGTTCAATCCCCAATCGCTTAAGTAGTTGGGCACCATTCCTTCCCCCCCATCCCATCCCATCCCAAATCCATATCCTGACCCCTTCCAAGTGCTATATAGTTATAATGGCTTGGTGCTTTCCCCTAATAATTCCCTTCCCCTGCCTAGTGTAATTCGTACTGAGCTGGAACTGTATACCATCAGTGTTTGACCTGGAAAAGACACCGACGCCAACAAACACGTGATACTTTTATTTTGTTTCAAAGGGAGCTGGTAGAAGCACACACCTCTATTTGCACTCCTCTCTCGTACTGTCTAAACTAACATTTAATCATCATGAAGGTAATGTGCTAGATGAATCTTTGTGAGGATAGAATCTGGTATTTAGTGAGATTGTAAATTAGTGTAATTTACCATTTCATGTAAAAGGGGAGGGTGGGGGGTTATGGGGCTTGATCCAATCCCATCTGTAACCATCGCTGGACAATGATCAGTCATCCTGCTAAGTTTGGTGAGCCTAGCAGAAAGAGTCTGGTCACCAACATCAAACAGACTGACAGACACAGATATTCTCATTAATAGATATGGCACATACTAAATAAAAATACATCCCAAATATTTTTCTCTTTTATGTTATAAATATCTGACAAGAACATTTATCATCCAAAAATATCTACTATAACATCCAGCAAAAGTTTAATATTATGAGTGCTTTAATTTCACCCATATCGTTATCTTCAATAAATTTTCTTAACTGAACTTTTCTCGACAGACGGATGTGGTTGGAACGTGCCCAACGAGGTACGAGGTGTACAACCAGGGAGATAGAGTCATTATGAAGAAAGAGAAGAACCACCGAGTGTGTAAGCAGCGTTACCTGACCCCTGCTGAGACCCAGGTTCCCTGGCTCAAAGGTCTTCTGCCGCTGGAAAAGTCACACTCTATGTGTCAACAAGAGATCAAGAACGGAATCTACTCCAGCATCATTTGCACGGATGAGAACGTGGTCAGACCCAGCTATGGTCTCTATAAGTATATTGAAGCCAAACAGGAATCCACTTTGAGATACATCTCAGAATCCAACGACCAATCGGCTGCCTCCTCTGCTATCCCTCAAGCTAACATGGAACGCAAGAGTCTCCGGTATGACCACGATACCCTCAAGAAGGACCCGTCCATGGTGGCCCAGTTGGACCAGACCATGAGTCAGATCTGTGAGAAGACTAAAGATGCCGTTGAGCGTGATGTTGCTGCTCTGGTAGCCAAGGCTGCACAACTTCTGCGACGAGTCCCTGAGGAAGCCATAACACAAACTTTGGACAAAATCCGCAGCGGACAGTTTTGTCAAGATCACAAGAAACTAGAGCAACTTTTTCTGGACGTTGTTGTTTTCATCCATGAGTCTGGTTCCGTAAAGGTTATGGTAAAGGAGCTGACAAGTGGACACACCTCGGTAGTTCGTCGAGCCCTCTACTCAGCAGCTTTATTCAGTCTTCCCCGTCCAAGTATCCATGCCATGGTCGCTCTCAAGCCATTGTTCGAATCTGCTCATCCTCTACCAATGGCGACCCTTGCTGGTGCCTCTCTGGTAAATACTTACTGCCGGCAGAATCACAACTGCGATGAAATAGAACCAGTTAAGAGCCTAGCTGAAGCTCTAGGTCACAAACTACAAAGACAGTGTTCTCCTTCTGACGATGAAGAGACAGAAAAAGCTGCCCTGACAACACTTAAGGCTCTGGGTAACATGGGCATAATGACCCAAGAGGTGGCCAGGTCTGTCCTCAGATGCATGGAAACAGAAGGAGTTAAAAACAACATCCGCGTGGCCGCCGCACAAGCCTTCAGACAAACAAAATGTCATCACCAGGTAAGTTTTTAAATGCATTATTATTCCCAAATATATACTAATGTATTTCTGAATATACATATCACAATACAGTAATAAAATTAATCACAAAAATTAAAACTCCATGAATTATTTTCACTATTTTCACCCAACAGTCAACAGAGCAGCTTGTAAATTTTTCTGTTGATATTGCTATGGCCTCTGAGGTTCGGATTGCAGCCTATCTTATGGCAGTTCGGTGTGCTGAGAAGAAGAACTTAGAATTGATTATTACCAAAATTTCTCGAGAGGAAAATACACAAGGTATATTTGTACTTATTTTTCATACATTTTTATAACTGAAAATGTAAAATGCAAATTACAGAAAATGTAAGTTATCTGATAATATTTTTAATGTATATGTATTTTTAATTTTCAGTTCGTGGATTTATTTTGAGCCATCTTCTTAACCTCCAGCAATCAGATGCACCTGAGAAAGTAGAAATCCGGTATCTTTTATCGAATATTGTGATTCCTAGGAACTTTAATAAGGACATAAGAAAATATTCTCGCAATATAGACCTAGCGTACTTCTCGCCGGCCCTGGGGGCTGGTGCCGGCGTGGAGTCCAACATCATCTACTCCCCGGGGTCCTATGTCCCTCGCTCTATTGACTTCAACCTCACCGCCGCCTTAGAGGGAATCTTAATGAACTTAGGCGAGGTTGGAGTCCGGCTTGAGGGTCTGGAACCCATCTTCGAGGAAATATTTGGTCCTGAAGGATATGTCCAGAAAACTAGTTTAAGACAAATTTTAAAAGATATGACTCGGTTTATTAAAGAAACGGGTGGAACAATATTTGAGCATTTCCTGCACCAACTGAGAACTAAACGATCCGTTGACTTTTCCCAGGCAACTGAAATATTTGAGAAGATCTATAATAGTGACAAACTCAAAACTGTTCAGGCGGATATTTTTGCTCGCTTTATGGGCCAAGAGATTAGTTTTGCTTCCTTTTCTGGAGAAGTGAAAGACATTAGTGTTGATAAAATGACTGAATTCTTACTATCATACATCAGTGATATCCTGAACCAAATTAAAACCTTGAACATCAATATAGCTCGAACATTTCAGATTAGTTTTGACTACTCCTTCCCCACCATTCAGGGTACACCATTCAAACTCATGATGGAAGGAACGGCTGTTACTGGGCTGCAAATAGAAGGAAATCTCAATCCTTTAGACATCTTATATAATTGGAAGAAGGACAATAATACTATCAAGATTATTCCTAGTGTGTCTGTATACACTGATGGGTTTATTGGGTATGATACATTCCTCACTAAGACAGGAATCAAGACTAATACCACCTTGTCTAAGATATACGGCGCCACTCTCAATGTTAAGCCACAGAACAATACTGAGAAGAATGAAATGGAAGTTCAATGGGATCTCCCTGAACAAATAGAACTTATTAATGTGAAGAGTGAGACATACCTCATGAAGAGTGAGAGAGGTAGCCCAGAGACCAAGGTCATCCCACCGTCCATGAAGGACATCAGAATAAGAACCCAGTCTTGTATCAACAATCTTGAACCCATTCTAGGTCTGAAGTTATGTTACGAACTGGACATCCCGGATATCTTCCGTAGCAACTATCTGCCATTTGGGGCCCCAACCATTGCCAAGCTATACGTCGAGAAGGAAGAATCGTCTTTGACGGGTTATCGTTTGACAGTAGTCAGTCAGGACAAGAAAGAAAGTAAGATGGCGGTAGTGAAGGTAGAATCATCCGGTTCCTCAACACCAAAAGAGGCTGAAGTAACTCTATCCCACATCATTCAAGGAAATGCTTGCATTATTTCTGCTCGATTAAGATCATCTGCTGTTACCAGTGGAATCTGGGTCACCATCATCAATGAGGAAGGTCACAAGGGTGTCGAAGTTTATGCTAACTACAAGTCTAACCGGACAGAATTATCTCGTGGCATTAAGATAGATGTCATGACCGAGTCAACGCCAACAAAGAAAAAATATGAATTAGACGTCTACATTAGCCGGAATAGATACTTCCCTCCTGAAACACAAATATTCGAGAGCAAGTTTGTCGGGAGATTCAGTGAATCTAATATGTCTGTGGACTTCTTATTCACGATAAAGAATGCCCTAAGAAACTACTTTGTCTCAGATATAGAATGTAAGTTAATGTTTATTCAGTGATATATATTCTAAGAATATTTATTCAGTGATATATATCTTTAAGAATGTTTATTCAGTGATATATCTTTAAGCATTATTAAGATTACATATATTAGTTCATTACTAGATTCGCGGGAACGCATAAATTACAAACCACAAAATTTAGTTTGACAAACTAATTTATATATTTTCTTTGCTATGAGTTTTACATGCATTTGGAGCTGACCTGAGGCACACCACGTTCCCCTACGTTCTTATACTGACTAAACTGCGCAAGTTTGAGTTCCATGGCGAGATTCTGACTGGCAAATCATCTCCTTCATTCATCAGACTAATGAATCTGGGGAGATCGCTGAGCATTCATCTTCCTTCAAGATTACAAAGAGGAATGAAGACCTGGTGAATGTTGTGGCCTCCCCCACAACAAAAGGACTTTGAACCAAAATTTGTCACCAAAACAAAAGCTAAAGGTAACTGTAGTTTTGATTACGTACTATAATTTTAAATATTTAAAATATATTGATATTGCCCAACATATATATATTTTTGATCACAATGAAAAGTGATTTATATGATAAATACATTAGCCAGGAATAATGATTAGGGGTTTTCTTTTTTATGAAAACTTTTTTCCTTAGTAAAAATAGGTAGTACGGGTACAAAACATCTTCTGCATCCACTATGAAGACCTGAAAAAAAGGAGCATCTCTGGAAGTAATTCGCGCTAGCGACAGATGAAGGTGGTTGACCTAAAGTCATGAATGATAGGTCTGACCAGTCATGCTACACTTAGTCTTGAGCTTAACCACGACTCTACACTGTATAATTACTGTCAGAGTGAACATATATAGCTTTCACTTGAATTGTATGTATAGTAAATATTGGCTAATGTGAAAATCTTTGAGACAGACAGCGGAAGTGAATCAACTTTTGTGTCACCCCCAACTGCACGCCTTACGAATGACCATAATATGGTAAGGTTACTCAACCTGTAGTCCGCCCCAACCCGTTAAGAACCTGGAGACACCAAGCTGGTAGCCAATCCAAGATTACATTTTATCCTGCACACACTCCAGTTTAGGTAATGGAGTTCTTCACAAACACTCCCACCAAGTACATTACAAAATACATTAAGTGATGCTTTACCAATAGACCATGATATGCTAAAGAGGATAAAGATNTACTCTGCCACCACACACAGTGTTACTCTGCCACACACACAGTGTTACTCTGCCACCACACACAGTGTTACTCTGCCACAACACAGTGTTACTCTGCCACCACACACAGTGTTACTCTGCCACCACACACAGTGTTACTCTGCCACCACACACAGTGTTACTCTGCCACACACACAGTGTTACTCTGCCACCACACACAGTGTTACTCTGCACCACACAACGTTACTCTGCCACCACACACAGTGTTACTCTGCCACCACACACAGTGTTACTCTGCCGCCACACACAGTGTTACTCTGCCACCACACACAGTGTTACCCTGCCACCAAATAGTGTTACTCTGCCACCACACACAGTGTTACTCTGCCACCACACACAGTGTTACTCTGCCATCACACACAACGTTACTCTGCCACCACACACAGTGTTACTCTGCCACCACAGTGTTACTCTGCCACCACATAGTGTTACTCTGCCACCACATAGTGTTACTCTGCCACCACACACAACGTTACTCTGCCACCACACACACTGTTACTCTGCCACCACACACATGTGTTACTCTGCCAACACACAGTGTTACTCTGCCACCATACACACTGTTACTCTGCCATCACACACAACGTTACTCTGCCACCACACAGTGTTACTCTGCCACCACACACAGTGTTACTCTGCCACCACAACAGTGTTACTCTGCCACCCACCACAGTGTGTTACTCTGCCACCACACAGTGTTACTCTGCCACCACACACATGTTACTCTGCCACCACACACAGTGTTACTCTGCCACCCACACAGTGTTACTCTGCCACCACACACAACGTTACTCTGCCCACCCACAGTGTTACTCTGCCACCACACACAGTGTTACTCTGCCACCACACACAACGTTACTCTGCCACCACATACAGTGTTACTCTGCCACCACACACAGTGTTACTCTGCCGCCACACACAGTGTTACTCTGCCACCACACACAGTGTTACCCTGCCACAAATAGTGTTACTCTGCCACCACACACAGTGTTACTCTGCCACCACACACAGTGTTACTCTGCCATCACACACAACGTTACTCTGCCACCACACACAGTGTTACTCTGCCACCACATAGTGTTACTCTGCCACCACATAGTGTTACTCTGCCACACATAGTGTTACTCTGCCACCACACACAACGTTACTCTGCCACCACACACACTGTTACTCTGCCACCACACACACTGTTACTCTGCCACCACACAAGTGTTAATCTGCACCATACACACTGTTACTCTGCCACCACACACAACGTTACTCTGCCACCACACAGTGTTACTCTGCCACCACACACAGTGTTACTCTGCCACCACACACAGTGTTACTCTGCCACCACCACAGTGTTACTCTGCCACCACACAGTGTTACTCTGCCACACCACACACTGTTACTCTGCCACCACACACAGTGTTACTCTGCCACCACACACAGTGTTACTCTGCCACCACACACAACGTTACTCTGCCACCACACAGTGTTACTCTGCCACCACACACAGTGTTACTCTGCCACACCACACAAACGTTACTCTGCCACCACACACAGTGTTACTCTGCCACCACATAGTGTTACTCTGCCACCACACACAGGGTTACTCTGCCACCACACACGTTACTCTGCCACCACACACACTGTTATTCTGCCACCACACACAGTGTTACTCTGCCACCACACACAGTGTTACTCTGCCACCACACACAGTGTTACTCTGCCACCACCCATAGTGTTACTCTGCCACCACACACAGTGTTACTCTGCCACCACACACAGTGTTACTCTGCCACCACACACAACGTTACTCTGCCACCACAGTGTTACTCTGCCACCACACCGTGTTACTCTGCCACCACACACAGTGTTACTCTGCCACCACACACAGTGTTACTCTGCCACCACACACTGTGTTACTCTGCCACCACCCACAGTGTTACTCTGCCACCACACACAGTGTTACTCTGCCACCACACACAGTGTTACTCTGCCAGTCACACTGTTACTCTGCCACCACAGTGTTACTCTGCTACCACAGTGTTACTCTGCCACCACAGTGTTACTCTGCCACCACAGTGTTACTCTGCCACCACAGTGTTACTCTGCCAGTCACACAGTGTTACTCTGCCACCACAGTGTTACTCTGCCACCACACACAGTGTTACTCTGCCACCACACACAGTGTTACTCTGCCACCACACACAGTGTTACTCTGCCACCACACACAACGTTACTCTGCCACCACACAGTGTTACTCTGCCACCACACACAGTGTTACTCTGCCACCACACAGTGTTACTCTGCCACCACACACAGTGTTACTCTGCCACCACACACTGTGTTACTCTGCCACCACCCACAGTGTTACTCTGCCACCACAGTGTTACTCTGCCACCACAGTGTTACTCTGCCAGTCACACAGTGTTACTCTGCCACCACAGTGTTACTCTGCCAGTCACACAGTGTTACTCTGCCACCACAGTGTTACTCTGCCACCACAGTGTTACTCTGCCAGTCACACAGTGTTACTCTGCCACCACAGTGTTACTCTGCCAGTCACACAGTGTTACTCTGCCACCACAGTGTTACTCTGCCACCACAGTGTTACTCTGCCAGTCACACAGTGTTACTCTGCCACCACAGTGTTACTCTGCCACCACAGTGTTACTCTGCCAGCCACTCAGTGTTACTCTGCCACCACAGTGTTACTCTGCCACCACAGTGTTACTCTGCCACCACAGTGTTACTCTGCCACCACAGTGTTACTCTGCCAGTCACACAGTGTTACTCTGCCACCACAGTGTTACTCTGCCAGTCACACAGTGTTACTCTGCCACCACAGTGTTACTCTGCCAGTCACACAGTGTTACTCTGCCACCACAGTGTTACTCTGCCACCACAGTCTTACTCTGCCACCACAGTGTTACTCTGCCACCACAGTGTTACTCTGCCAGTCACACAGTGTTACTCTGCCACCACAGTGTTACTCTGCCACCACAGTGTTACTCTGCCAGTCACACAGTGTTACTCTGCCACCACAGTGTTACTCTGCCAGCCACTCAGTGTTACTCTGCCACCACAGTGTTACTCTGCCACCACAGTGTTACTCTGCCAGTCACACAGTGTTACTCTGCCACCACAGTGTTACTCTGCCAGTCACACAGTGTTACTATGCCACCACAGTGTTACTCTGCCACCCAGTGTTACTCTGCCACCACAGTGTTACTTTGCCACCACAGTGTTACTCTGCCACCACAGTGTTACTCTGCCACCACAGTGTTACTCTGCCACCACAGTGTTACTCTGCCACCACAGTGTTACTCTGCCTCCACAGTGTTACTCTGCCAGCCACTCAGTGTTACTCTTCACTAAGCTATTAGGAGATTATCATAGACAAATCTGTTTACTTGTTAGAAAGACAATTACTTGTGGTTTCGATTTCTTACTATCATAAATTTTTTCCTGCTGGTCCGAACAAAAATGTATTTCCCGTACCATTGAGGTTTTTAGATGCTATATCCGTGTCATATCTTAACAAGTACACAATTAGAAATTACTATAAGTGCAAATATCATGTAACCAAGCGAGGCTAGATTTTTTCAACGTATAAATAAATAAATAAATAAATAGTAGAAATTTTGTGTACTTTTCATATTAACAGTACACACATTTTGGGCAAATTTACCATTAATATTTGTAAAGTTTAAGGGGAAAACTGTTGCATTCTTTTTATACTACTTGTAGGGCGTGTACTTGTAAGAGGGTTGTAGGCAA
>WNGS01163947.1:10910667-10953956 GCA_020271785.1 Procambarus virginalis | reverse complement strand
GACTCAGCCCATACAGTCACTGTCGCTCTCCACACAAACAGGACATCACCCAACACTGTAAACAGTCTCCTTCACCTCACCTCCACTGTAAGCATTTGTAAATGTGGATTTATATGTTGCAAGTTCTGCACTCTTTTGATGATCATTTCAAATATGATATATATATATATATATATATATATATATATATATAGTTATATATAATATAGAATATATATATATATATTGGTGTATACTGGTAGCAGGTTTTCTTTTAAACATGTCTCATTGAATATGACCGCATATTCTGTATTTACTATCTTCTGATAGGGCTTCTATCCCTCTAACTATTTTCTTAGCATCAGGGCTTAGCTGAAATAGGATTCTCCAAAACTCATTTTCGTAATTTCCGGGTGAAGAAAGATGTGAATTACTATAGAATGTATTACACTTATTTAAACATTTGCACAACGTTTCGAACCTCCATGGTTCATTCTCAAGTGAATGAATTTTACAATGTGATTTGATTTTATACCCGCACTGGGTCGGTGATAAGATAATAAATGTGAAAACAAAAGGGGGTACAAAGGGGATATAGTGGGGTCACACATATGAACATAAGAATAGAGGTAACCGCAGAAGGCCTATTGGCCCATACGAGGCAGCTGGCATCTACATACAAAGATTAATCCAGTGTAATTGGCTGTTATGTTGAACATTGTCTTCTGTGTTGGCATCGTTATGTTCTGGTCTTGTCCTTATTCTCATTGTGGGAAGAGTAAATAGTTCCGTGATTTGGGTGTTCATGGTGGTTGTTCTGTTCTTATGTGAATTGCTTCAAGAATTTGTAATCTTCTTGCATCTTGGGTTCTGTCTATTATGCATGAATTTTTGTTCAACATTTCTCTTGTTAGGGTGATGTCATGGGCTTGTCTCATGTGATTCCTAGGGGCACCGGATTGAAGATGGCATGTCAAACGCCTCGTCAGCTTGGTCGACGTCATACCTATGTACTTAGATTGAAGGTTACATCCTTCGTGGGGGCAAGTGTACATGTATACAACGCTTGACTGCTGTAGAGGTTCTCTGTCGGCTTCGGGCTGTTTTGATAAGGAGTTCGGAAGTCTTCTTGGTTTTATAGAATATATCAGGTTTATGTTTTGGTTAGGAGTAGTGCTTTTTACTCCTTTGGATTTTACAGAACTTTACAGAACCCAAGATGCAAGAAGATTACAAATCTTGAAGCAATTCACATAAGAACAGAACAACCTACCATGAACACCCATGGTAATATATGTATATATACATTCATATATTTTATATATAATGACTTTTTCAGGTGCTAAAGATTGACCCCAAGGTCACCATAGTGATGGCCTATGCTCCCCACACGGCTGGCATTGATCTCCAGTTCCAGAAGTCTCCCTCCTCCCCGGTAACCTTCCAGGTGTCGGCCAAATACGACAGAGTCTCCCCTAGAGATGCAACAATGGCCTTCCGTGTGATTAACAATGGAGTCCCAGCGGTGGACATCGCTGGAGCGATGGAGCGTGAGGAAGATCCCGAGTGTTACGGCCACAAGGTCAAGGCTGTGGCTCACATTTCATCCCTCGGCTCTTACGACGTTTACTCCAAGCTCTGTAAACCTGCCTTCATCCAACTGAAGACCAAGAAGCACGGCAATGAGAAGATTTACACCGTCAGGATTGGAATTCAGAAATGGAAGAAGGTTGAGGTGGGCGCGTCAGTCGTGGAGGGGGCGGGCCAGGTGGACACCACCTTGGCCACCGTCCGCCTCCTGCTCTCCTCACCCACCCTTATCACTGCTGACTTGGGCCTTCACCCTCATTATGCTCTTAAGATCAAGGTGAGGGGGTTTTATCCTGTACTTTACAAGTATAGCATCAAGGGTGAGGTATAGTTACAACGATATTTTAATTCACTTTCAGCTTCAGTGTCGCGGCCCACACGGAAATGTTTAAGTCAAGCTCCTGATTTTATATAATACATAATTCTCCTCAACTACCAATATTTACATAATCCTAAGCTTGCAGTTCTGTGTTTACATGCTAATAAAGAAGCAATTTTTATTTATTCTAAATTAGGGATATTTGCATGGTCCTAAACTAGGCATATTTGCATGCTTCTAAACTAGGGATATTTAGATGTTCACGGGGTCGCAATATTTACGTGCTCCCGATTCTGAGAGGCACTGTGGGTTTAAGAAGCAAAGTTTGAAGATATATTTTCTGGTAAGAACGCACAGTGTTATGTTTGTGTTGGACAGTCAAGAGTGTTGGAGGAGGCGAGTGAAGCGCTGCGCCGGTGGGGACGATGGGGCCCAAGAGGTGTACCAAGACGCCGTGGTCGACCACCTGCAACACGCCAGCAGCTCTCCGCACCAACACTTACTCGCAGTTGTAGAAGGCACGAAGGAGGACTTGGTCCGCATCTACCGGGACCTGGTGGCTGATGGCGTAATTCCCGGGGGTGAGGCGCGGGGGACATTGTTTGGTGGGTGGTGGGCAGGAGCCGTGATGCGCGCCTACCACCTGGCGCTGACACAGGCAGCCCGCCTACAACACCTCCACTCTGTGGTCCTCCACAACCTGGTACAAGCAACCTTCCACCAGTTTCATCACCTCGCTCGCCTACCAGCACAAGGTAAACCACTCACAATAATAACAAACTCGTTTTCAAATGCAGGCGATGAGTCACAATAACGTGGCTAAAGTATGTTGACCAGACCACACACTAGAAGGTGAAGGGACGACGACGTTTCGGTCCGTCCTGGACCATTCTCAAGTCGATTGTGAATGGTCCTCATTTTCAAAGAACAAATTCACATTATTTGTTTTTTTATAATTTCCGAATTAGCACACATGGCAGCACTCATTTGAACTGAGCAGCGAAGTGGTTAAGTGAAAGCAGCGATAAGTGGTTATCGGGTTGTGAAGGCACTGAAGGTAGTGAATACGCTGTGTTAGGTTAGCTTGTGATGCTCCCATGTATGCAGTCTCGTGCCTCACTGGCCTATAGTCACTCGCTGTAAGAACCGGTGAAACACCCACTGGTCGGCAGCAGCGATGTCATCAACGTTTTTATATTCTTATCTGTATGTCTCTGAAATATAATGAAAACCTCACACAGATCATGTTAGTGAAATATGAGGACAAACGTAGCAGAAGATAACAGAGCTTTACCGGGAACTTAATTAATTAATAAGTAAACAGGAGACCACAGCAATACATTTTTATTTACATGTGCGGCTGCTGAAGGTTTAGCCTCATATAATGTGTAAACTGTTCTTGCTAGTGTTGGTGGAAGGAGCGCGCTGGGCGGAGACCGGAGCGGCCCCTGAGGCAGTTCATCGCCTGCTGCAGCACCTGCAACACACCAGGGTCTTCACCATGCTCAAGACAGACATTGATGCCTTAACCGACCAGTCCCAGAGGAGCGTGAGCCATCCACGCAAGTGGTGGCCAACCTTACACTTACCCTACAGAAAGACCTTGACAAGATTCGGGGAGAAATGGTCAATATTGCAGCTGTCAAGGGAGCCATAATGTGGATCAACAAACATCTCCATTTGGTAGGAAGCCCTAGTGACGAAGGCTCTACATTCACTTACAGTAATATTGTATTAACTGAAGTATATTGTACTTTTATTATTTACATGTTGTTGTATGTCAATGACCAACTTGTATTGATACATTAACGATAAGCTTATATTCATTAGTTGATAAGTATTTAGAACTGTTATCTTACATTTCAGGAAATGGGGTAACTGATTTGAGGAATGAAATCGTCCGATTAATTTTTGAACATCGTCCAGTTAAAGTCGATATGGATGCTAATTATTTGCAAGTGAATATTCCTCTAGTACACCCAACGTTTTCCTTGGGTCAAGCATCTAAGGAACTGTCTCATATTCCTTGAGAAATCTGGATAATGTAATGTCGTGGCCGTTTTCTGATCTTCCTCTGCATGTAGATGTGTGTGTGTGGCATACTACACCTTGCTGCCCCGGTCACAAGAGGGATGTGTTGCCCCCATACAACCGCACCGCCATGGTTGTGAGCGACACAGAGATCCTCACCTTTGACGGCGCTGTGCTCCGAGCCCACCTTCACCGTGTGAGGTTGTCTTGGCTGCCTACAAATCCTACAACTTACCATGGCCCATCCACACCCTCGGCCCCGCCACAGATCAAGTTTTCTACTCATTCCACTACCGTCATAGTTAAGCCGGACTTCCGTGTTGACGTCAACGGGAAAGAGATGAACAGACAACGACAAACTGAAGGTGAAGTCACCGTTCAGAAGTCGCCCCGTGAAGTCAATGTGACGTCACCGTTCTTGACAGTCCGGGTATTCCGTGAGAAACGTGTCGTGTCCGTGAACGTGTCTGGCTGGACCTTCGGTCACACTGCGGGTCTCCTGGTAGTTACGACAATGAAGTTGGCAACGACTGGTTTACGTCTTCGGGAAGGAACGCCTCCAGCCTGAAGGAGCTAGTGGCATCATGGCAGGAGGACCAGCAGTGCCCGACCCCCGACATCTCTCCCATCATGTGCCGACACTGAGGCTCATTGAATGTGCGGCACTACTGGGGGCCTGGTCCACATGTCACCCGCTGGTGTCTCCCGAACCCTTCATCAAGATGTGCCTCGCCGCCCGCCAGCCCTGCCACGCTGCCCAGGCCTACCACACCATCTGCTCCAATGTGGGTGCACTTGGAAGCTTCTCATTAACCTGCTAGATGTAGTAAATACTTGTAATATATCAACTGACATTGACATTAAATAAATACAATTTTGTTTACTTATTATTTATGGTGATAGATGCATTGATTGTTGCCGCCGGAGGCGGTTAGTTTATTGTGTACCCCCATACTCATCCTGTGAGCGGTAGCGCAAAAAGACTTACAGAGGGCACAAAAGGTCTTTATCAAACCTCAACGGAGATTATTACATTAGCAAATTCGTCTGTCCTTCACACCTTACAATTACAGTGTCTGTCTCCATGTTTCCTGAGACCGCTGGACAGTTGCGCTTCTCGCTGACATGATCTCACTTCCATTTCCCATTATAATACAGAAAGGAGAAAATACAAATTCAAATAATTGTGAATTCATTTTAGCCTGTCACATTTTGTCTGTAACGTGCATATATTTTTATCGAAACTCAGATTATAATTTAATTCGCCATAATAAGTTTAGCAATTGATTTGTTGAGTATTTATACTGTGACTTGTATATTATGGTGACGGCTGGAGACTTGGTCCAGGCCAGTTGGGACCCATTGTACGTGTTCCTTGTTCCCTGGCAAGGCGAGCGTTCCCTGCCCAATATGTCCACTAAGATGACTTGATTAATTGATATATAGTCCTGAATATTTCTTTGGAGGTAAGTTGGTCAATATTATAGAAAAAATATATTTTCGTCTAAAATACAATTATTAATTTATTGTGTCGGGGGACAGGCAGCCAGAGTGTATTTATACACGTTAGGCTTATATAGAGGTCTCTCCCTCCCCTTCCCAGGGTCGAAATACAGACCCTACCCCCCCCCCCACCCCTCAGGAGATACACCCACACAACCAGCTCACTAACCCCTGCATACCTACTTGCTGCTAGGTGAACAGGTGCAGCGGGTTATAGAAAATGCGCACTACTATTTCTGTCCTGCCCTGAATTCGAACCCGGAATTTGGATTAAGAGTCGAGAACGAACCCGACTGTACTACCCGGGCCCTCTTGGGCCGGGATAATTATAATTGTAATTATTATTCCTGCGACGGTGCTGGAACCAATCGTATTGGCGTTTACCTTTCCATATGGAGATTTTCGGCGCCGTGGAGAGGGGGGGACCTGCTGCATGTGTAACAGCTTCTCCATATCAACCTACCCTGACTTTGCGCCCTGGAGAAGCCACTTCAGACCGACAACCAGAGCACAACTCTATAGTCTCCTGAGACTGACAGATGCCCACTAACTAATTTGCTCTCCGGTGCTGGGTGTAAGTAGCCACGGATGGTGAAGACCTGTGAGGGGGGGGGGGGTTGTCACAATGATATGTACGTGGACACAATTATAGGAAAACCGACAAAAGGTTAATTCGGTGGTAATCTATAGTAATCTAAACAATTATCTTGGCAAATAACAATAATGAGATATGTTAGTGTGAACACGAGCAAAGTCCGCAAGAGTTGCATCAATAATGGCAGCTGTTGCAGTGACAGTTGAACAGCCCAGTAGTAGCCCAGTAGAGCCCAGTAGAGCCTCGTTGGTCCACGTCAGCCTCTGTCTCGCTACTACCTTATTGATGTGACAGTGTCAACAGTCGTCCATGATACTGGACAGTATCAGCAGTCGTCCATGTTGTTGGACAGTGTCAGCAGTCGTCCATGATACTGGACAGTGTCAGCAGTCGTCCATGTTGTTGGACAGTGTCAACAGTCGTCCATGTTGCTGGACAGTGTCAGCAGTCGTCCATGTTGTTGGACAGTGTCAGCAGTCGTCCATGATACTGGACAGTGTCAGCAGTCGTCCATGTTGCTGGACAGTGTCAACAGTCGTCCATGATACTGGACAGTATCAGCAGTCGTCCATGTTGTTGGACAGTGTCAGCAGTCGTCCATGTTGCTGGACAGTGTCAGCAGTCGTCCATGTCGCTGGACAGTGTCAGCAGTCGTCCATGTTGCTGGACAGTATCAGCAGTCGTCCATGTTGCTGGACAGTGTCAGCAGTCGTCCATGTTGCTGGACAGTGTCAGCAGTCGTCCATGTTGCTGGACAGTATCAGCAGTCGTCCATTTTGACAAGCGACTTGAGAATGGTCCAGGACGGACCGAAACGTCGTCGTCCCTTCAACTTCTAGTGTGTGGTCTGGTCAACATACTTCAGCCACGTTATTGTGACTCATCGCCTGCAGCAGTCGTCCATGTTGCTGGACAGTGTCAGCAGTCGTCCATGTTGCTGGACAGTGTCAGCAGTCGTCCATGTTGCTGGACAGTATCAGCAGTCGTCCATGTTGCTGGACAGTGTCAGCAGTCGTCCATGTCGCTGGACAGTATCAGCAGTCGTCCATGTTGCTGGACAGTGTCAGCAGTCGTCCATGTCGCTGGACAGTATCAGCAGTCGTCCATGTTGCTGGACAGTGTCAGCAGTCGTCCATGTTGCTGGACAGTGTCAGCAGTCGTCCATGTTGCTGGACAGTGTCAGCAGTCGTCCATGTTGCTGGACAGTGTCAGCAGTCGTCCATGTTGCTGGACAGTATCAGCAGTCGTCCATGTTGCTGGACAGTGTCAGCAGTCGTCCATGTCGCTGGACAGTATCAGCAGTCGTACATGTCGCTGGACAGTATCAGTATCAGTCAAAACTTTATTCATTTAAATGTCTGTACACTTATAAATGACGAAGTTTATAATATTTCAAGTGCATGTTTAATTTATACAAATAAGATATAATTAAGAATAATCATTACAATTATTCATTTGCGAATCAATGAAATAAGTTTCAATGACTCTTTGTTACAAATTTAACGACATTAAGAAACAATATAATAAATTACTTAATTTAAAGAAAGAAATCCATACGATACCAAGTTAACGAACACGCGCTGAATACATAAGGAAAATACAGAAATTTTTACAGCTTCTGTCTGTATTTTACAGTCAGAAGCCTAATGTTTGACTGACTGTTGGCCCCTGTTTATGACAAGTTCAAGTTCAAGTATGTTTATTGAGACATGAAAAAATACATCTCAAAGGGATTGAGTAGCTTAGGCTATTTCTACTCCCCTCCTCTGTTTGTGCCGGCTGTTGTTCATCGTGAACATGTTGTATCAGTCATAACTCATCCATATATGGCAGTAGTAATCAGTTCATTCACTAGTGTTACCATTATTGTTAATATTGTGGTTGTTCACTTTGTTGTTACCTCATTACATGTATCATCATAGCCAATTGTATCATCATCCTCAACAACTGTAGCATACTCAACAACCGTATCATCGTATAACATTGGATGTAGGCCAAAGATCTTCTGAAGGCACCAGAAGGTTTAACATTACTCTACGTTAAGATGCCATGGTTGTGTGTCCTCCTCTTGGGTGCTTCAAGCATGGACTTACTTCACTCTGTCCTTATTATGATTAGTGATGTCCTGCTACAGTTAGCTACACCACATTGCTATATTGACCAGCAGCGCATTGCAACGCGTTGAGGGGCAATTGAATTAGATTACACAAAATTACAGTACACTGTTTACCTAAAAGAAAAGCACACAGCAGTATAACACGCGATCATTTGAATTATTAATTGCTTAATCTAGATTTTGATTTTAAAGCTTTTGTTAGTGATTTATATAAATTATTGCTGTTGTTGCTGGAGTGAACAGGTGTACAGGTGTGGCTGGAGTGAGGTGTACAGGTGTGGCTGGAGTGAGGTGTACAGGTGTGGCTGGAGTGAGGTGTACAGGTGTGGCTGGAGTGAACAGGTGGGCTGGAGAGAACAGGTGTACAGTTGAGGCTGGAGTGAGGTGTACAGGTGTGGTTGGAGAACAGGTGTACAGGTGTGGCTGGAGGGAACAGGTGTGGCTGGAGAGAGCAGGTGTACAGGTGTTGCTGGAGAGAGCAGGTGTACAGGTGTGGCTGGAGAGAACTGGTGTACAGGTGTGGCTGGAGAGAACAGGTGTACGGGTGTGGCTGGAGAGAACAGGTGTACAGGTGTGGCTGGAGAGAACAGGTGTACAGGTGTGGCTGGAGAGAACAGGTGTACAGGTGTGGCTGGAGAGAGCAGGTGTACAGGTGTGGCTGGAGAGAGCAGGTGTGGCTGGAGAGAACAGGTGTACAGGTGTGGCTGGAGAGAACAGATGTACAGGTGTGACTGGAGAGAACAGGTGTACAGGTGTGGCTGGAGAGAACAGGTGTACGGGTGTGGCTGGAGTGAACATGTGTGGCTGGAGTGAACAGGTGTGGCTGGAGAGAACAGGTGTACAGGTGTGGCTGGAGTGAACAGGTGTACGGGTGTGGCTGGAGAGAACAGGTGTACAGGTGTATCTGGAGAGAACATGTGTACAGGTGTGGCTGGAGAGAACAGGTGTACGGGTGTGGCTGGAGAGAACAGGTGTACAGGTGTGGCTGGAGTGAACATGTGTGGCTGGAGTGAACAGGTGTGGCTGGAGAGAACAGGTGTACAGTTGAGGCTGGAGTGAACAGGTGTATAGGTGTGGCTGGAGTGAACAGGTGTACAGGTGTGGCTGGAGAGAACAGGTCCACAGTTGAGGCTGGAGTGAACAGGTGTACAGGTGTGGCTGGAGTGAACAGGTGTACAGGTGTGGCTGGAGAGAACAGGTGTACAGGTGTGGCTGGAGTGAACAGGTGTTACAGCCAAAGAAAATACCGATAGCTTAAAATTAGAATGAGAAGACTATTTTGGAGAATAACTAATATATATGCTGCAAAGATTTAAGAAAGCGTTATATTCTGCAACGTAACTATTTTAACAAACGATCCGTTGAGATGGAAAATATTCATTTTCTGGCATTTAAATAACATCAGAAATTGTGGAAATTAGGCTAACGATTTTGTCTCATCTGTATATGTTCTACTTTTGCTGAAATTATTTAGCACACTTACTCAAGGCTTTTTTGTGCATGCATGAGGTACCTGCAGGTTGCAAGACCCGTTGACCTGCAGGTTGCAAGACCTGTGAGCTGCAAGACCCGTTGACCTGCAGGTTGCAAGACCTGTGAGCTGCAAGATCCGTTGACCTGCAGGTTGCAAGACCTGTGAGCTGCAAGACCCGTTGACCTGCAGGTTGCAAGACCTGTGAGCTGCAAGACCCGTTGACCTGCAGGTTGCAAGACCTGTGAGCTGCAAGATCCGTTGACCTGCAGGTTGCAAGACCCGTTGACCTGCAGGTTGCAAGACCTGTGAGCTGCAAGACCCGTTGACCTGCAGGTTGCAAGACCTGTGAGCTGCAAGACCCGTTGACCTGCAGGTTGCAAGACCTGTGAGCTGCAAGATCCGTTGACCTACAGGTTGCAAGACCTGTGAGCTGCAAGACCCGTTGACCTGCAGGTTGCAAGACCTGTGAGCTACAGGACCCGTTGACCTGAGGCTTGCAAGATACGTGTTTACAGCTCATTGCGCTTGTGTGGCGGAGGAGGGGGCGTTTGTACCACCCCCGCAACAGAAGGTCGGTGATATTCGCGCACCAAAACAGCCACATTTGTGAAATATGTGCCGGCGTGGCGGGCTGGGTAGTGACCGGCCCTGTGTCAGCTGTGGGAGTGCTGCTGGCGTCGCTGACGGCGCCACAAGAGCCCCTTGCTCCTCACTCTCTCTATATCCGCTCCTCCCACGGTGCCTCCTTATGCAGCATCCCAGGTATAGCATCCGCTACTCATCCCCGCCGGTATATTATACTGGTAGAGATGCTCCCGTAGCTCATCTTCACCGGTATATCATAATGGAGATGCTCCCGTTACTCATCTCCTCCGGTACAACATCATACTCTCCACCCCCACCCAAGATCATCGAAAATACACAGGTCAAGTCAAGTTACTGATAATGATAGAGATATGCGTACTTTAAGAAGTTTGTCTCTGTGTTTACCAAAGAAAACCAGGATATTCAGACGGCAACTAAACAAATCTCTACAGATGTGGGAAAAGTACTTGTTGACAAGTCTATAGTGGTGACCAGGCAGGCAGTTATTAACACCTGGTGTCTATTTTTGCGTATTTGTGCTGGCAGGATCCAGCCGTTAGCTCTTGGAGCTCGGCTTTCCAAACGTCGGATATCTAATGTACTAACTCCTGATCTATTTTTTATTTATTTATTTATTTATTTATACAAGAAGGTATATATTGGGTTTGTGAGAGTACATAGCATTGTATTTACATTCTTGTAAAGCCACTAGTACGCACAGCGTTTCGGGCAGAATCTATTTTCTCTGTCATAGGTGTAGTGTGTGATGCTCTCTCACACACATTTCCTAAGCATGCTGTCCACAATTACTGTCCAATTCCAGTCCATTCTCCTGTTTAGGTAATACTTAAATAACGTTGAGGACTATCGTAATATAGTGACGTAAAAGGCAATTAGAAAGTAGAATTGGTACTATTAAATTTTGACAAACTAAAAATTTTTGAAGTTACAAAGAAAACTAACCTAACCTAAGGTAAACATCATAGGCCTAATACACGCACTCTGAGTCCTAATAAAGTACATATATGTGTGCTATATTAGGCCTAGTAATATTTAAGTTTGTCTTTTACCTTTATTTTTTTTCGGCCTATAATAAAGTGAATAGTACCACATTCTACTATCTAATTGTCCATTACGTCTTTGGTCCACATCCATTACGATGCTCCACAGAGTTACAAAAGTACTATCTAAAAGTTTACCCATCTAAAGAAGAGGATAGGTTGTTTAATTCCAAGGTATATATTTACTTTTAGGAGAATAGGGGGTATCAGAGGAAAGAAATCTTATCCAATTGTTTATGTCTAGGTCTTATGTTAGTCGAACCCGGGTCCCTGGATTATAAGCCGCGGACGCTGACCACTCAGCCGCAAGACACTGTACCCACTACCAAAAACATATATACAATATATATATATATATATATATATAAAGGGGTTTATAGCCCTACTATAAAGGGTTTATATATAGAAGGGTTTATAGTGTAGACTATAAACCCCTTCTATATAGAAGGGGTTTATAGTGTAGGACCTATGGGTCCCTACACTATGGTGTACACTATAAACCCCTTCTATATAGAAGGGGTTATAGTGTAGGGACCTATGGGTCCCTACACTTGCACCTCTGGTGCAAGTGTAGGGACCCATAGCCTCGGAGAAGAAAATAAAGAGTACTCAGAGAAGACCTTGTGGATCCTCACTGAACACTTTGATATTTCTTCTCCTGCCACCCCTATTCTTTTGGTATGTGTGTATGTTTATCTAACTTTATTTGAAAATGTCATTACACAAAAAAAGTTACAATATTGATTACATTCAGGGTACAAGGCTGCTTGTCACAAGTTGAAAAGCTCCTCCAGCTCCTCAGATGGCGGGCAGGAACCATGGATGCAGTGAGCATTTCCGCTCTGGATTGCCACACTAAGGCGCTGAAAAAGAAAACTGGCAGCTCTAGGGTCTCTAGTTGTTTCGATTAGCTTAGACCCCAACTCCTTCAATATATATATATATATATATATATATATATATATTATATATATATATATATATATATATATATATATATATATATATATTATATATATATATATAAAACCAAGAAAACTGCCAACCTACTCATGAGAAACTCTCCAGACACAAAGCAGAACGCTTTGAAAGAGACCAATGTCGTTTATGCCTTCAAATGCCCACTTGGGGACTGTAAGCCCCAAAGAACTCAATATATAGGCAAGACAACAACATCTCTTTCCAGGCGATTAACGATGCATAAGCAACAGGGCTCTATCAAGGAACATATAATCTCTTCCCACAACCAAACCATCACCAGAGAAATCTTAACAACAACACAGAAATCATTGATAGATACAGCGACAACAGGCGGCTTGACATCTGCGAGGCACTACACATCAAGAAGTCAACACCAGCAATCAACAGCCAATAACGCACAACTATATTCTACCCACTTCAAGACTCCGCTCCAATATAGAAACATCAAGAAATACGGGCCAATAGGCCTTCTGCAGTTACAGATCATTCTTCCCTTTAGCTTATACCCATTGTTTCGTGTTCTGTGTTTGTTCTCACCTCACCCCAAACCATTGTAACATGTCACCTCACCCAAATGCAGGTATAAAAAAGATATATATATATATATATATATATATATATATATATAATATATATATATATATATATATATATATATATATATATATATTGTGCTTTATTATGTATATAAAGGTTACAAGATATACATTGGTTGACACAAAAGTGCTTAAAGATTATGGATCTCTTGAAGTTCCTCCGCTTCCGGACAGAAACCGAGGATGCAGCAAGCATTTCCCCTCTTGATCGCCACACTGAGGCGCTGAAACAAAAAACTGGCAGCCCTTGGGTCTTTGGTGACGTCAATGAGCTTGGAGCCCAATTCCTTGAGAAGTCCCAAGGCACTCTTAGCCCAGGAGCCATGTGTCTCAGATGCTATGGGAACAAATGCGTATTGATCTTCCAGTTGCCTGTACTTGAGTGATTTTGCTGTTTTCCTGTGGTTGGCCGCCCCACCGGCTTGATCAGCACTGAAGTGTACATAGGTGTCAGCCAGGGTGGATACACATGTGTAGTCCCACGCCAACTGTTTGCCCCTTTTCCAGGGGTATATAGTGATGCCATCAGGGCGAGGTGCGGGGTCATTTGGGTTTTGGTCCCCCTAGGATGCGAGGTTCTCTCTCCTCTGGGCACTGGGCTGAGACGAGGCTCCTCTTGATGATGTCATTTGCCTCGTTGTGTCTTGCATGCCAGCCCTTTGTGCTTCCGCAATGCAGCCCATGCAGTCCATATTGGTCTGCTTCCAACCTGTTGCAAATACACTTGTATTCAGTGTGAATGTGGGCACCAAGGCGGAGGGCCACTGCTACATGAAGGGTTTCTAGATCTAGACTCGTGCCCATTGCCGACATGGGTACCGCCAGGAGGAAATCTCATGCATGGGGGGCACGCACTGCTCTGAGGCGGGCTTTCTCCTTGTCTGATGTTGCGGCGCTCAGTATGGCATCAACTACTTTTTCCACTAGTGGGTGGTCCTAGCCGGACTGTTTATGTTTTTTTTTGTTGGTTCTATGATGGGTGCTGGGGCTGCAAGAGCATCCCACTGATTTGGACATTCAGTGAAAGCAGGTTCGTGTATTCCTGCTGAATCATTCAGGGTTTCAGGTAGGATATCTCTGACGAGGTCGTGCAATGCTTGGGAGGAGGAAAGGAAGACTGGTAGAGCAGTCTGGGAGGCTGTGCGGACACCAAGGCCGCCGAGTCTTACAGGGAGGGTTGCTTGCTCTCACTGAGAGTCGTCCAATGGCAGGTTAAGGACTTTCACCAGCATGGACCTCAGAATATATATATATATATATATAATATATATATATATATATATATATATATATATATATATATATACATATATACATATATATATATATATATATATATATATATGTGTGTGTGTGTGTGGTGTGTGTGTGGTGTGTGGTGTGTGTGTGTGTGTGTGTGTGTGTGTGTGTGTGTGTGTGTGTGTGTGTGGTGTGTGTGTGTGTGTGTATCACGAAAATAAACACGTGATTAAAAATGTGACAATGTCAGACCACGGAGGAAAAATGAAACAGGAATTTCCTTAAGTACTTTCGTATATTAATACATCTTCAGAAGGAAGATGTATTAATATACATCTTCCTTCCTAGACTCCTTCTGAAGATGTATTAATATACGAAAGTACTTAAGGAAATTCCTGTTTCATTTTTCCTCCGTGGTCTGACATTGTCATATATATATATATATATATATATATATATATATATATATATATATATATATATATTATAATATATATAATATATATAATATATATATATATATATATGAGAGAGAATGTTTGTCTGTATGAGGTTTGAGGCCAGACACTTGGGGCTAGCCTCACCCAGGGTAAATAGTGTGGGGTGAAGGGCAGGCATAGGCTGGCCGGGGTTGGTCTTATTGGTCTTATTAAAAGGGGGGGGGGGGTTGGGGGGGCTGAATATTGCTCCCTCCCCTGCCCATGTAATCTGTGGCAGGTGCCGGCCAAGTCTTTAAGAGTTCTGTACATTTTTTTGGTGGAGAGAGAGGGTAGAGAGGGGAAGACAAGGAAAGAGAAGGCGGGAAGGTTTGAAGAGAGAGAAGGGGAATGTTTGAAAGGAGGGAAGGGGACAAGTGGAGAAAGGGAGGAGATGAGAGAGGGTGGAAGATTGAGAGAAAGGGTGCAGAGATAAGGAGAGAGGGAGAGGAAAGGAGAGTGGTGAGAGAATGGATGCTGAGGGAGAAAGTTGGAAAAGGTGATCTTGGAGAGAAAGATGGAAAGGGGAGGAGAGGTGTGGGAGATGGGATGAGAGGAGAGAGAGAGACCCACAGAGACCCCTTCCCCCCCCCTCCACCTCCCGGTATGGCTATACTTTAACAGAACTATTGATATCACGCTTCAAACAGAATAATAAGAACTGGATGGCATATATTAAATTGGATCCGGGCATGAGTATTTCAACGGAAACAAAGAACTAGGGCTAATGAAGGTAAACTCCGAGCGGGAAGCCGCAACAAATGGAGTGCCCAAGGGGTCCTCAGAACTCCTTTCTATATACAAACGACTTAGACACAGGATTGAACTACAACATATGAAGATGACACTAAGGTAGGAAAATGAATTAGCCCAGAAGACGCAAAAGTGGTGCTGGGTTCTGAAATGGCACCGGCGGGTGCATCATGGAGGCTGAGGGTATAAAGGCAGGGAAGCGGCCGCGCGAAGAGCAGTGTTGGTGCTGGAGCCGCTCAGCTATGACGTCCCTCGCCGCCCAGCTCCTCACCCTCATCCTAGTAGTGGGTGTCCGTGCAGGTAAGCCTTCATATCCAGCCTATAATGATTTGTCTCGTTTTGATAACCACATTACATCTATAATGATAGTACATAAAGCAGACTGTTGAACCCAGAAGTAACAATTATCAATAGCGGGCATCAAGCCATGAAAAAGTTAAAAAACTAATCCAAATTTTTCACTTTAAAATTGCATAAGAAAAAACACCTTATAGTAAGGCATCCTAGGCTTATTGACTTAGCCTTTATGCTAATATAGATAACACATGTTATATCTACAGTATATGCACTATATATGTACTATATTAATCTTGGGGGTGTTAGGTTCTTATTTTTTATTTTCGTTTTCACTGGCAGTTTTTACATTTAAATCATTCAAAATATGGAGTGTTTTCTATGTGCTAGACTAGCACATGTACTCTAGATATAACATGTGCTAGACTAGCACATGTACTCTAGATATAACAGGTGCTAGACTCTAGCACGTGTACTCTAGATATAACATGTGCTAGACTAGCACATGTACTCTAGATATAACACGTGCTAGACTAGCACATGTACTCTAGATATAACAGGTGCTAGACTAGCACATGTGCTCTAGATATAACAGGTGCTAGACTAGCACATGTACTCTAGATATAACACGTGCTAGACTAGCACAAGTGCTCTAGATATAACATGTGCTAGACTAGCACGTGTACTCTAGATATAACATGTGCTAGACTAACACATGTGCTCTAGATATAACAGGTGCTAGACTAGCACATGTACTCTAGATATAACACGTGCTAGACTAGCACAAGTGCTCTAGATATAACATGTGCTAGACTAGCACATGTACTCTAGATATAACATGTGCTAGACTAACACATGTGCTCTAGATATAACAGGTGCTAGACTAGCACATGTACTCTAGATATAACACGTGCTAGACTAGCACAAGTGCTCTAGATATAACGTGCTAGACTAGCACGTGTACTCTAGATATAACATGTGCTAGACTAGCACGTGTACTCTAGATAGTACATGTACTCTAGCAGTTAGAGAACATATTTTGTACACATACCTGTCAGCCACTGCTCTATCACTAGGCTGTGGTGGTTGGCGTGTGTGGCAACACAACACATACTACTGTCTGCCACACACAGTGTTACTCTGCCACCACACACAGTGTTACTCTGCCACCACACACAGTGTTACTCTGCCACCACACACAGTGTTACTCTGCCACCACACAGTGTTACTCTGCCACCACACACAGTGTTACTCTGCCACCACACACTGTGTTACTCTGCCACCACACAGTGTTACTCTGCCACCACACACAGTGTTACTCTGCCACCACACATAGTGTTACTCTGCCTCCACACACTGTGTTACTCTGCCACCACACCAGTGTTACTCTGCCACCACACACAGTGCTACTCTGCCACCACACACTGTGTTACTCTTCCACCACACACAGTGTTACTCTGCCACCACACACAGTGTTACTCTGCCACCACAACATAGTGTTACTCTGCCACCACACACAGTGTTACTCTGCCACCACACACAGTGTTACTCTGCCACCACACACAGTGTTACTCTGCCACCACACAGTGTTACTCTGCCACCACACAGTGTTACTCTGCCACCACACACAGTGTTACTCTTTCACCACACCAGTGTTACTCTGCCACCACACACAACGTTACTCTGCCACCACACAGTGTTACTCTGCCACCACACAGTGTTACTCTGCCACCACACACACAGTGTTACCCTGCCACCAATAGTGTTACTCTGCCACCACACACAGTGTTACTCTGCCACCACACACAGTGTTACTCTGCCACCACACAGTGTTACTCTGCCACCACACACAGTGTTACTCTGCCACCACACACAGTGTTACTCTGCCACCACACAGTGTTACTCTGAAACCACACACAGTGTTACTCTGCCACCACACACAGTGTTACCCTGCCACCACACAGTGTTACTCTGCCACCACACACAGTGTTACTATGCCACCACACAGTGTTACTCTGCCACCACACACAGTGTTACTCTGCCACCACACACAGTGTTACTCTGCCACCACACACAGTGTTACTCTGCCACCCACACAACGTTACTCTGCCACCACACACAGTGTTACTCTGCCACCACACACAGTGTTACTCTGCCGCCACACACAGTGTTACTCTGCCACCACACACACTGTTACCTTGCCACCAAATAGTGTTACTCTGCCACCACACACAGTGTTACTCTGCCACACACACAGTGTTACTCTGCCACCACATAGTGTTACTCTGCCACCACATAGTGTACTCTGCCACCACACACAGTGTTACTCTGCCACCACACACAGTGTTACTCTGCCACCACACACAGTGTTACTCTGCCACCACATAGTGTTACTCTGCCACCACACACAGTGTTACTCTGCCACCACCACAACGTTACTCTGCCACCACACACACTGTTACTCTGCCACCACACATAGTGTTACTCTGCCACCACACACAGTGTTACTCTGCCACCACACACAACGTTACTCTGCCACCAACAGTGTTACTCTGCCACCACACACAGTGTTACTCTGCCACCACACACAGTTACTCTGCCAACCACACACAGTGTTACTCTGCCACCACCCACAGTGTTACTCTGCCACCACACAGTGTTACTCTGCCACCACACCACTGTTACTCTGCCACCACACACAGTGTTACTCTGCCACCACACATAGTGTTACTCTGCCACCACACACAGTGTTACTCTGCCACCACACACAGTTACTCTGCCACCACACAGTGTTACTCTGCCACCACACACATGTTACTCTGCCACCACACACAACGTTACTCTGCCACCACACACAGTGTTACTCTGCCACCACCACAGTGTTACTCTGCCACCACACAGTGTTACTCTGCCACCACACACAGTGTTACTCTGCCACCACACACANTTTTTGTCCACACACTTTGCACTTAACTTCATCTAGATCCCTATACAAGCCCAACTGCCAGAGATACTTGTAGCCAGTCTCATTCGAGCTGTGACAACGTCTGTTCTACTGATGTTGTTACTTGCCCCATACACATGTTACTTGCCCCATACACATTTTACTTGACACATTTCATTGTGATAAACAATGGACCATCTAGTTCCCGTTTGTACTGTTCTGCTTGCTTCAAATTCATCCAAGAGTGTTCGTCTAATGACACTTTGGAAATAAGTTGCATGATGGAAACCTCCGTCCACCACTTGGGGCGGACGGTAGAGCAACGGTCTCGCTTCATACAGGTCTGCGTTCAATCCTCGACCGTCCAAGTGGTTGGGCACCATTCCCTTCCCACCCGTCCCATCCCAAATCCTTATCCTGATCCCTTCCCAATGCTATATAGTCGTAATGGCTTGGCGCTTTCCCCCTAATAGTTCCCTTCCCTTCCCAAAAGGAATTTTTGCACCATGTAAAAACTTTGCATGAGGCTTGGCACGCGTCTTCAAATGAGCTGGATTATCTTGGTTGAATCCACAGTAACAAATTTTTTATGCAATTACTTTTTTGGACGATATCGATATATCAATGGTATTTCACATATAGTTCATGTAATAACTTTTTGGATGATATCTGGTATAAGAACTCTTTGGGGGGTCACAAAAAGGAGCTCTGTTATGTAATCCCTGTTATGTAACCCTTGGTTGCATAACAATAGAATGCTGTTGTTGTTGTTATAGATTCAGCTACTCGGAACAAGTTCCAAGTAGCACTGGCTATGGTGAGCCCGTAACTTACTTGGCACAGGAGCGGGGCAAGAAGCACGGGTTATGGTGAGCCCGTAACTTACCTGGCACAGGAGCGGGGCAAGTAGCACGGGCTATGGTGAGCCCGTAACTTACCTGGCACAGGAGCGGGGCAAGTAGCACGGGCTATGGTGAGCCCGTAACTTACCTGGCACAGGAGCGGGGCAAGTAGCACGGGCTATGGTGAGCCCGTAACTTACCTGGCACAGGAGCGGGCAAGTAGCAAGGGCTATGGTGAGCCCGTGGTGAACTTACCTGGCACAGGAGCGGGGCAAGTAGCAAGGGCTATGGTGAGCCCGTAACTTACCTGGCACAGGAGCGGGGCAAGTAGCACGGGCTATGGTGAGCCCGTGGTGAACTTACCTGGCACAGGAGCGGTGCTGTGTAACAATAGGAATTAGGTGTGTGTGTGTGTGTATGTATTATGATATTTTCGCGATCAACATCGTCATTTTGCTATAACTAAATTTTGAAGCCCGCGCACACGCTTTGGGATTTTTTTTTTGTTTACACTAAAAATGTTTAGAAAATATTTAAAAATTTTTTTTTACAATTTTTTTAACTACCGTACAACATTCACGTAGTAAAATGAAATAATATGACCGGTGTTTAGGGTACAAGTGATAGCACTCAAGTCATTGATATATTACATTAGTAAAGGCGAAGTTTAAGCAGTCAAGACAGAGTTTATGTAGTGGAGATATTCCGTAAATAACATGGCGTCATGGCCTGGGGACAGATTCACGAAGCAGTTACGCAAGCACTTACGAACCTGTACATCTTCTCTCAATCTTTGGTGGCTTTGTTTACAATTATTAAACAGTTAATGAGCTCCGAAGCACCAGGAGGCTGTTTATAACAATAACAACAGTTGATTGGCAAGTTTTCATGCTTGTAAACTGTTTAATAAATGTAAACAAAGCTATCAAAGATTGAGGAAACATGTACAGGTTCGTAAGTGCATGCGTAACTGCTTCGTGAATCTGGCTCCTGGTTTGGTGTCTAAGATTAAGGGCCAATAAACCGCTGCACGGTTATTACTGCCTCTTTGAGAGTTTATCGACTAACACCGAGAATACTTTACCGTTATACATGGTTCACAGCTGAAGTACATATATATATATATATATATATATATATATATATATATATATATATATATATATATATATATATATACACAGAGGCGGGGTAAACCTCTGTGTGTATATATTCCATTAGCTTGTATTGAGTCACGATTTTGAGTCTGTATATTTTAGCGAAAGTTCTTGTTCCTAGATAAGTATTTTGTCCTTAGACATGTATAATTGGGGAAACTTGAGGGGAATACTTATATAGTCAGTGACTAACGTCAGCATACAGCTGAGTGATGGATTTCTAGACATAAGACAAGGTAATACATTATTAGAAGCGCTCTTCACGTCAGGGCAGGAGCTGGAATTAACGAAACTGCAACGTAAAGGCATTTTTTTTTACCTCATACGGTCTGTTGATAAGGTTTTAGATTCGTTTTTTTTAAGGTTTTAAACTCGAACATAGTTTGAGTCTGTCACGTATTTGTGATGCTTTTTTCGTGATAATTCTGCATGTTTATCTTTTAATTATCCTACATTCGTGCATGGAAGAAAACGGGAGTTTAATTCGTGATAATTCTGCATGCTTATCCTTTAATTATCCTACATTCGTTCATGGAAGAAAACGTGAGTTTAATTCGTGATAATTCTGCATGCTTATCCTTTAATTATCCTACATTCGTGCATGAAGGAAAACGGGAGGTTTAATACCGCTATTAATCCGCCAGGTTGAGTAGCTCTCGCCAGCAGTACGCTCAGTACCACCTGTGGCGCCGCTACTGGAGGGTGCTGCTGAAGCCGCCAATGTGTGAGCTCTGCTGGAAGCTTCATCACAACCACAGCAGCACCACCTTGCACCAGCTGGGGGTGTGGTGGAGGTCCGTGAACCACTGCGTCACCCGCTACCCGGCACACCTCTACCCGCGCCGTCCCGAGCCTGACACCAGGAGCCTCACCCAGAAGCTCAGCGATTCTGCTCACCTTCTCGGGGGGCTCTTTCTTAATGTAGCCCAATCACTACTTCCTCGTGTACATAACCACTTATAAACCATGCACACATAAACAACTCTACAAGTGCAAGCCACGGGAAACGAGAATAACCAAACGCAATGTTATGCACACAAACATCCGTGGACACAATATACATGTTTATTACGCCTAAAGACATAGACACACACACACACACACACATAAGGAACTATATACATAAGCAAACAAACACCCACATATCAGGAACGGTTGAGGGCCCTCAGAGTAAACAATACTGAACACCAAGCATGACAATTAAAACATCTCATCTACACCTTTCAAATAATTAAGTTAGAGCATGGTAATGTAACAAACAAGGAGCAACGGTTTCAAGCCCAAGAAGCCACAATGTAGGGCAGACAATAGATAATTGTCCCCTGAAGCTTTATAAACCCATGGCCCCCCCTACCCGCTGAAGCTGGAACAGCCATCACATTACTGAAGTTCAAAATACAGTTGGAACAAATGTTTATGAACAATATGGAGGGAGGGGGGGGGGGACCTTTGGAAAGTCGCGGGATTCCTGTCCCCGTCCACTAAAGAGATGGTGGCCCTCAGGTAAATAGTAACTTTGCTCACAGTCAGCAATATGAAGGAACCATACACACAACAACAACAACACACACACACACACACACACACACACACACACACACACACACACACACACACACACACACAACACACACACACACACACACACCACACACACACACACACACACACACACACCACACACACACACACAGTGCCCAAATGAGCCATAGAGATAGTAGAAAGAATTTTTTTTAGTGTCAGAGTGGTTGACAAATGGAATGCATTAGGTAGTGATGTGGTGGAGGCTCACTCCATACACAGTTTCAAGTGTAGATATGATAGAGCCCAGTAGGCTCAGGAACCTGTACACCAGTTGATTGGCGGGACCAAAGAGCCAGAGCTTAATCCCTGCAAGCACAAATAGGTGAGTACAGAGTACGTGTGTGTGTGAAAAAAATTTGATTGATTGACAGTTAAGAGGCGGGCCGAAAGAGCCAGAGCTCAACCCCCGCAATCACAACTAGTTGAATTCACATATACAACCAAGCCCATTAAGTACGTTCAGGGCCTAGCCGCCTAGTGGACAGCTGTTGGGGGTCGTAGTTGTAAGTTCCCGGGTTCAATTCCCGGCCGAGGCAGAAACAAATGGGTAGAGTTTCTTTCACCTGATGTCCCTATTAACCTAGCAGTAAACAGATAGATACCAGGGAGTTCTGCTACCAACTGCATCCTGTGTGTGTGTGAGAGAGAGAAATATGTGGTAGATATACAGAATAGAAAAAAAAAATTAGGCAACCGACGGTTAGAAAGGCGGGGTCCAAGAGCTAATAGCTCGATCCTGCAGGTAAACGACACATATATCCATGTATACATACTATGCTCAGTTATAAGATCAGTGAACGCTTTAACTTAAAATATTATGTTTTATTAAATAAGATATAATAATGTATATAATAATGCATTAGCATTTATATTTGTTATTTGTTATACTTGTACTATAAATATAAGCCGAGGGTTATATTAATTATATACACTAGCTTCATAATTACTACAATTTATGACTATATAAAGTTGAGTAAATACTTAATATACTTAAATATAAATACTTAAATACTTGTTATCCATTACTGAAGTTCAGTAACCTCCTATAGCCTATTGTCTCTGAAGATTATTTCAAATATATATATATATATATATATATAATAATATATATTATATATATATATATATATATATATATATATATAAATGTTGTACCTAGTAGCCAGAATGCACTATTTGGCCTACTATGCAAGGCTCGGTTTGCCTAATAAGCCAAGTTTTCATGATTTTTTTTTATTTTTCTTATGAAATGATAAATCTATCCATTTCATTATATATCAGTTCATTTTTGTTAATTTGAATTAAAATTAACAGATATATGACCGAACCTAACCAACCCTACCTAACCTAACCTTTCTTAACCTAACCTAAACTAACATAACTATGTCAACAATTTATGTTCTTAATACAATGATAATTAAAAAAAATGGAAATATTTTGTTGAAAATAAAGAAAATCACTCGGCCTATTAGGCAAGTCGGGCCTTGCATAGTAGGCCGAGAAGTATATATAGTACGACATATATATAAATTATATATATATATATATATATATATATATATATATATTATATATATATATATATATATATATATATATATATAATATATTATATCTCGTAGTCATGGCTCGATTTGTGTCGAGAGATATACAGGGTTCTCTGCATTTACTAAACAGTTTACAAGCATGAAACTTCCCAATCAACTGTTGTTATTGTTATAAACAGCCTCGTCGGAGCTCACTAACTGTTTAATAATTGTAAACAGAGCCGCCACAGATTGAGGAAAGATATACAGGTTCGTACTGCTTGCGTAACTGCTAATTCGTGAATCTGGCCCCAGGTGTGTACATCAGCCAGTACTGGCGGTACACGCTTGGCCGACCCACCGTGAGTGTGTACTCGCCTCAGTAGCCGTTCCGCCACCCACACCTGACTACGTGGGTAGGGGAAGTACGTGGTGACAGTGTGTGGGATGGGGAAGTACGTGGTGACAGTATGTGGGATGGGGAAGTACGTGGTGACTGTGTGGGATGGGAAGTACGTGGTGACTGTGGGGATGGGGAAGTACGTGGTGACAGTATGTGGGATGGGGAAGTACGTGGTGACAGTATGTGGGATGGGGAAGTACGTGGTGACAGTATGTGGGATGGGGAAGTACGTGGAAAGGAAATACGTGAGGAGCGAATACGTGACTTAAAGGAACACCATTTAGAGTAACACTACTTGCAATGATTTAGGCGGTGTTGAGCGCCAATATGTAGCGAGTTATAGTGAGGGAGAGAGAAAAGAGATTAAGAAAGGGAGAAAAAGTTGTAGGGAAAGAAGAAGATAGAGTTTTAGTGAGAGAGAGGGAGTTAATTTTGTATTTAATTTTTGCCCCGAGGGGCGAGTTTATTAGGCAACGCAACTCATCTTGTGAGTGGACACACCGCCATAGCAGCATGTACAACACTCCCCAATAGGAAGAAAACCCGCTGGGTTGTTGGCAATTTGAAAAGCAATTTGTCAGAGTGGGAGTGTGAGGAGAGTGAGCCAGAGGAAGGGAGGAACTGTGAAGGGGAGTAAGAGTTAATGTGAAGAGGGAGACAAAGGGAAATAGGAAATGCTTCTATACAAGAGAATGATATGCAGGAAGTTTTTGTATTCCTTGAAAATGTGTTGAAACACAAAAGGTCTCGGATTATTTTCGTTATATTTTTCACCTTGAAGCATTTGACTTATACCTTCCCCAAGCAGCCAATGTCCGTCCCATACCCTAGACTATTTCCCCTAAAATTTTGAGTAAGGCTGGCCCCAGGCTTCCAACAGACAGACATTCTTATCGATATAAATGTATATAATGCTCTTCATTTCGACGATCATAAATATAACCCTTTAACTTTTAATGAAATGTGCTGATTGAAATTTTCATGCAGATGAATTTAGTACCCAAACTTATTTCGAAATCATAAGTGTTTCAGGTAACGATTTAGACCATTGATGGAAACCGGTGGAGAGAGCAACGGGCGTCTGCACGCTCAGAACGCTTAGGGGGTAATGTTCCCTGGAGGGCTCCCGGGCACTTCAGCCTTTCACGTGTTTATGCAGTACGACAACTCCGCTGCCAGACGTATGGCTCGGTTACATTGTCGAGCTCGTAAAATTTTTGCTTGAATATATTTGAGACTGTAGGTGAAAAATATGCATATGTTGGTAAAGTAGTAAATCAGATACTGAAGCATTTCATATGCCATGTGTTGAAACTTAACCCTAAGAGGAAAATCAAAATCGTCAGAGAACAATGACACAAAAATGAAAATAGCAGCGATATTTTATCAAATTTATCAAAATTATATATGACAACTGTTAAACGCAAAAGAACGCAACGTTGCGCTGATCACATGTCCGTCAACAGATGGCAGCACCGTGAATCCCGCTTTCTAAATTCTCCATTTTCTTTGGACTTGTTTGCTTGTAACTAATTTAAAGCTTAGGGCCAGCAGGAACCCAGATGGAGCGAGCGAGAAACATGGAGGCTCGGGCAGCGTTTTCCCAACCGAAAACTGAACAAACTCCAGGATACCATAAAAACCAACGGCACATGGCAGGCATATGGATTACGATGCTCTTTCTCTTTCCATAGAGAATAACAGCGGCACTTTCCTACATAGCAAACACCACAGTAAGGCCAAGAGACTGGAGGCCGCCGGCGGTTCAGGCACCAGACACAACCCTCCCAAGCAAGGGTCCACGCGGCCACTCACAACCAAACTACCACAAACTGGTCTGAAAACAGAACAGTTTGTGAACAAATCCACAAGGGCCGTGATGAGGATTCGAACCTCTTATTGTCAAGTTTCTTTGACAATAAGAGGAGCATCATAAACAATACAATTCCCAAGGTAATTAATATCACAGCACATGATGATATACGATCAAATACACAAAGGAATTTAATCGCAGTAAACTACAACGAAAACGAGTAAGCAACAATGCTCACTGATATCCATGGATACCAGCTGAGCTGCCACATACCACCCACTTAGCTCACTAGCATTATCCTCACTTTAATCAGACTATCAAAATCCTCAGATTAGGCAAAATTGTAATTAATTTTGTCAATAAAGATGTTAATAATAATAACTGACGCACTGAGGGCAGGGCTGACTACTTGTGGAGGGTAGGCTGTGTGGAGGGCTGACTACTTGTGGAGGGTAGGCTGTGTGGAGGGCTGACTACTTGTGGAGGGTAGGCTGTGTGGAGGGCTGACTACTTGTGGAGGGTAGGCTGTGTGGAGGGCTGACTACTTGTGGAGGGTAGGCTGTGTGGAGGGCTGACTACTTGTGGAGGGTAGGCTGTGTGGAGGGCTGACTACTTGTGGAGGGTAGGCTGTGTGGAGGGCTGACTACTTGTGGAGGGTAGGCTGTGTGGAGGGCTGACTACGTGTGGAGGGTAGGCTGTGTGGAGGGCTGACTACTTGTGGAGGGTAGGCTGTGTGGAGGGCTGACTACTTGTGGAGGGTAGGCTACGTGTGGAGGGTAGGCTACGTGTGGAGGGTAGGCTGTGTGGAGGGCTGACTACGTGTGGAGGGTAGGCTGTGTGGAGGGCTGACTACGTGTGGAGGGTAGGCTACGTGTGGAGGGCTGACTACGTGTGGAGGGCTGACTACGTGTGGAGGGTAGGCTACGTGTGGAGGGTAGGCTACGTGTGGAGGGTAGGCTGTGTGGAGGGCTGACTACGTGTGGAGGGTAGGCTGTGTGGAGGGCTGACTACGTGTGGAGGGTAGGCTACGTGTGGAGGGTAGGCTACGTGTGGAGGGCTGACTACGTGTGGAGGGTAGGCTACGTGTGGAGGGTAGGCTACGTGTGGAGGGTAGGCTACGTGTGGAGGGTAGGCTACGTGTGGAGGATAGTCTACGTGTGGAGGGTAGGCTGTGTGGAGGGCTGACTACGTGTGGAGGGTAGGCTGTGTGGAGGGCTGACTACGTGTGGAGGGTAGGCTGTGTGGAGGGCTGACTACGTGTGGAGGGTAGGCTACGTGTGGAGGACTGACTACGTGTGGAGGGTAGGCTACGTGTGGAGGGCTGACTACGTGTGGAGGGTAGGCTACGTGTGGAGGGTAGGCTACGTGTGGAGGGTAGGCTACGTGTGGAGGGCTGACTACGTGTGGAGGGTAGGCTACGTGTGGAAGGTAGGCTACGTGTGGAGGGTAGGCTACGTGTGGAGGGCTGACTACGTG
This sequence comes from Procambarus virginalis, assembly GCA_020271785.1. Classification (NCBI taxonomy): domain Eukaryota; kingdom Metazoa; phylum Arthropoda; class Malacostraca; order Decapoda; family Cambaridae; genus Procambarus; species Procambarus virginalis. The sequence continues at coordinate 10,926,619 of WNGS01163947.1, read as the reverse complement.
TGGAGGGTAGGCTACGTGTGGAGGGTAGGCTACGTGTGGAGGGTAGGCTACGTGTGGAGGGTAGGCTACGTGTGGAGGGCTGACTACGTGTGGAGGGTAGGCTACGTGTGGAGGGTAGGCTACGTGTGGAGGGCTGACTACGTGTGGAGGGTAGGCTACGTGTGGAGGGCTGACTACGTGTGGAGGGTAGGCTACGTGTGGAGGGTAGGCTACGTGTGGAGGGCTGACTACGTGTGGAGGGTAGGCTACGTGTGGAGGGCTGACTACGTGTGGAGGGTAGGCTACGTGTGGAGGGCTGACTACGTGTGGAGGGTAGGCTACGTGTGGAGGGTAGGCTACGTGTGGAGGGCTGACTACGTGTGGAGGGTAGGCTACGTGTGGAAGGTAGGCTACGTGTGGAGGGTAGGCTACGTGTGGAGGGTAGGCTACGTGTGGAGGGTAGGCTACGTGTGGAGGGCTGACTACGTGTGGAGGGTAGGCTACGTGTGGAAGGTAGGCTACGTGTGGAGGGTAGGCTACGTGTGGAAGGTAGGCTACGTGTGGAGGGTAGGCTACGTGTGGAGGGTAGGCTACGTGTGGAAGGTAGGCTACGTGTGGAGGGTAGGCTACGTGTGGAGGGCTGACTACGTGTGGAGGGTAGGCTACGTGTGGAGGGTAGGCTACGTGTGGAGGGTAGGCTACGTGTGGAAGGTAGGCTACGTGTGGAGGGTAGGCTACGTGTGGAAGGTAGGCTACGTGTGGAGGGCTGTCTACGTGTGGAGGGCTGTCTACGTGTGGAGGGCTGTCTACGTGTGGAGGGCTGTCTACGTGTGGAGGGCTGTCTACGTGTGGAGGGCTGACTACGTGTGGAGGGCTGACTACGTGTGGAGGGCTGACTACGTGTGGAGGGCTGACTACGTGTGGAGGGCTGGTTACTTGTTAAAGGCTGTCTACGTGTGGAGGACCATTACTGCTGATGCAACAGAAGGTTGGGGTCAACAGCGTTAGTCCTTCCCCTTGACAACGTCGAGACAGCTGCCACACAGCGCCCTCTTATATACCCAATCCTGCAGCTGATTTCAGAAACGTCACCTGTGTTGTTCTGGACGCTGAAGCTGCGTGTTATTGGTGTTATATTGAAAATATCAGTGCAGTGTTTTTTTTAGGAAGTGAGCGGCTACGCAAGAAGTCACGTATATAAGAGGGAGAAGGCTGAAGTTGTTTACCCAGTGTTAATGTTCGTGTGGCCCAATGATCTCCTTCCCTGCTCTTCTGCTCCTCGGGGCCATGGCTGACGCTATGACAGGTGCTGGCGCTATGGCAGGTGTTGACGCTATGGCAGGTGCTGACGCTATGGCAGGTGTTGACGCTATGGCAGGTGCTGACGCTATGGCAGGTGTTGACGCTATGGCAGGTGCTGACGCTATGGCAGGTGCTGACGCTATGGCAGGTGCTGACGCTATGGCAGGTGCTGACGCTATGGCAGGTGCTGACGCTATGGCAGGTGCTGACGCTATGGCAGGTGCTGACGCTATGGCAGGTGTTGACGCTATGGCAGGTGCTGGCGCTATGGCAGGTGCTGGCGCTATGGCAGGTGTTGACGCTATGGCAGGTGTTGACGCTATGGCAGGTGCTGGCGCTATGGCAGGTGTTGACGCTATGGCAGGTGTTGACGCTATGGCAGGTCCTGGCGCTATGGCAGGTGCTGGCGCTATGGCAGGTGTTGACGCTATGGCAGGTCCTGACGCTATTGCAGGTGCTGTCACCATGACAGGTGCTGGCTCCATGACAGATGCTGTCACCATGGCAGGTGCTGGCTCCATGACAAATGCTGTCACCATGACAGATGCTGTCACCATGACAGGTGATGACACCATGACAGGTGCTGGCTCCATGGCAGATGCTGTCACTGTGACAAATGCTGTCACCATGACAGACGCTGTCACCATGACAGACGCTGTCACCATGCCAGATGCTGTCACCATGACAGGTGCTGGCTCCATGACAGACGCTGTCACCATGACAGACGCTGTCACCATGACAGACGCTGTCACCATGACAGACGCTGTCACCATGCCAGATGCTGTCACCGTGACAGGTGCTGGCTCCATGACAGACGCTGTCACCATGACAGACGCTGTCACCATGACAGACGCTGTCACCATGACAGACGCTGTCACCATGACAGACGCTGTCACCATGACAGACGCTGTCACCATGCCAGATGCTGTCACCATGACAGGTGCTGGCTCCATGACACATATTGGGACAGGTGAGTCTAATCCTTTCCTTGATTTCCAACATAAAAGACATTTTATATACACCACTTCACATCTAGTTAATGGCGGAGCTCAGATCTTCGCCTCCCACACAGTTCAGGGGAGGCGAAGGTGCTATCTTCACCGTAGAACAGTAACTCATCGGACGTACACAACTCTAGCATTGATTTTGATTGTTGCCGCTGGAGGCGGCTAGTTTATTGCAGATATCCTGTACACTACTGTGTAGGGTAGGCTATCCTGTACACTACTGTGTAGGGTAGGCTATCCTGTACACTACTGTGTAGGGTAGGCTATCCTGTACACTACTGTGTAGGGTAGGCTATCCTGTACACTACTGTGTAGGGTAGGCTATCCTGTACACTACTGTGTACAGTGTACAGCATTTTTATGCATATAGAACGTGTATTAAGTAAAATATGATGCCGGTGACCCTAGTAAGCGGAGTTTATATCACCGATCCCTGAGTATAAACGACTGTTACAATGACTAAATCATACACAATGTTTCCTCCCTCGCTGTCCGGCCCGTTGATGCCGTGAGGGCACTTGGTGGGCAACTGCCGGAGTGTGATGCTCCATGAGACAGTCCTCTGTCCTTTTGTGGCCTTATGCTCCTGCTGCTGTTCTCACAAATTGTGCTGGACAACTTTTCCTTTTTTGTTTTCGTTTTTCTCCTTTCTACCGCGGTCTCTCGGTACATCCCCTAAGGACTTCCGCCCTATTGCCCTCACGAGTTGTGTCTGCAAACTCTCTGAGCACATGGTAAATGTTCGTCTGATGTGGTTCTTGAAACACCATCACCGCCTCTCTCCTTCTCAATTTGGTTTTCGCAAGTGCCACAGCACAACAGATGTCCTGGTGAACTTGGAGGTCTATATTCGTACTGCTTTTGCTGCGAAGACCTCCGTTGTTGCCGTCCTTTTTGACCTGGAAAAGGCTTATGACACAACCTGGAGATACCATATTCTGTCCCAACTTCGTTCTTTTGGCCTTCGTGGTAATCACCCTCTCTTCCTCCATAGCTTCCTCTCTCGTCATTCCTTTCGAGTCAGGCTTGGTGCCACTCTCTCTCTGCCTCTTTTCGGCAATACGAAGGTGTGCCCCAAGGTAGTGTTCTGAGCATTACTCTTTTTCTGGTTGCTCTCAATGGTCTCCTTTCCTCCCTTCCTTCTGGCATCTTCTCCGCTCTTTATGTCGACGATCTTACTCTTTGCTGTTCAGGTGATGATTCGCCTCTCCTTCAACGGTGACTTCAACTTGCGATTGATGCTGTGTCGTCTTAGGCCACCAATCATGGCTTCAAGTTCTCTGCAACTAAGATTTGTGCTATGACTTTTACCCGAAAGCATGTCACCCTTCGTCCCTCTTTGTCACTTTATGGTCATCCCCTTGTGTACAGGGATTCTGTGAAGCTTTTGGAGTTAATCTTTGACACTCGTTTGTCTTGGTCGCTCCATGTCTCTTACCTCTGAGTTGAATGCTCTAAGGCCCTTAACCTACTTAAGGTTTTGTCCCATACTTCTTAGGGAGCGGATAGGTGCACGCTCCTCTGTTTGCACTCCTCTCTCGTCCTGTCTAAACTCGGTTATGGTTCCCCCTGCATACTCTTCTGCTTCTCTTTCTACTCTTCGCCGTCTTGATGCTTTGCACCATACTGGGTTGGGCCTCAGCTCTGGTGCCTCTCGTTCAACTCCTACCCTCAGCTTGTATGGTGACATTGGCTTCCTGTCTCTCCAGGATCGCCATAATCGCTACAGTCGTCGCTATCTTGCATGGTCCTTACAGCATCCTCACTCTCGCCTCTGTCATACTCTCTCTGTGCACCTCATACTCTCACTGTGCACCTCATACTCCTCACTGTGCACCTCAGACCCTCACTGTGCACCTCATACTCTCACTGTGCACCTCATAGTCTCACTGTGCACCTCATACTCTCACTGTGCACCTCATACTCTCTCTGTGCACCTCATACTCTCACTGTGCACCTCATACTCTCACTGTGCACCTCATACTCTCACTGTGCACCTCATACTCTCACTGTGCACCTCATACTCTCACTGTGCACCTCATACTCTCACTGTGCACCTCAGACCCTCACTTAAGGTTGCCTCAGCAGGGTGGAGGACGACTGCTGCGCCTCGGTGTTCCCTGGCGTGTGACATCACTGGTCCCCCGAGGCTGACCTACCGTCCGGGCTACACATACTCCTACTCCTACTCGGGTACAGCGCAAGTCGAAGTGGAGGGCGTGGAGGGCGGAGTGGCGGCGACGGAGTGGTCCTCCAGCGTGGAGGTGGCGTGGGTCACCCCCTGCGATGTGGCTATCGTCATGAAGGACCTGCTTGTGGACGGAGTCTCAGGTGAGGAGAGTTGTGAGGGCGAGCTTTGGTGACCAAACTTATCATTACAAGATGTTGAGACGTCGACGTTCCGGTCCGTTCTGGTCCATTGTCAAGTTGGTTCTCACCCATTGTGTGACGACTCGACGTTACGCGCACCAGTCGACTTGATAATTGACGTTACACGCATCAGTCGACTTGATAATTGACGTTACACGCATCAGTCGACTTGATAATCAACGTTACACGCATCAGTCGACTTGATAATTGACGTTACACGCATCAGTCGACTTGATAATTGACGTTACACGCATCAGTCGACTTGATAATTGACGTTACACGCATCAGTCGACTTGATAATCGACGTTACACGCATCAGTCGACTTGATAATGGACGTTACAAGCATCAGTCGCTTGATAATCGACGTTACACGCATCATTCGACTGATAATCGACGTTACACCATCAGTCGACTTGATAATGGTCTGGGACGCAGCTATACTGGTCGTCTTAACACCTTCTAGTGTGTGGCCTGGTCATCATATCTTCAGCCACGTTATTGTGGCTCTCGTCCTGCATAAGGTAAGCTTTGTTAATGGGTGGATGTCGTTCAGTGAGGTTAAGCATATTTGGGATTGGCCGGTAACTGGTGAGTTATCACAGAGACCGTGTGTGTGTTATCATACTAACTGTTGACAGTATGCATGGTGTTGGAGGTATCTGTGTCCACTTGCTTACTACACCTACACTGACGAAGGGTTTTCATGCATTCCTACGGCTCGTCTGAGTGTCTATTCACGCCCGTGTCCTCTCGTCCTGTCCACACTCATGCTAAACACTCCAGTCATCTGGGCTCTAGGAGACTCGAACTCTGGACATCTCTTTTTATGCTAAACATTTGTCTCCTATCGGGTCCATCGGTGCCCAGAAGAATCTTGTATGTCGTCATCATAACCCATCTTTCCTTTCTCTTTGCGCGGTCATGGTGAGGTCTCGTTCTCTCAGCCTTTCCTGGTATCTCAGTTCTCTAACTTCAGAGTATGTTGTAGTAAATAGTAGTGTGGGATAAATGTTTATAGACGTTCTGAAGTATTCTTATTCTGGTGGAGAGTCTATACCGGGGCATCAGACTCTAATTGTGATCTAAGACAGGTAGTGTGTGTGTAACGTCTTGTACAGGTGCCTCAGGCGACGCGAATGATCGCAAGCTTTGCACACGCTGCTGATGTTTCCTGGTTAGTGTGGTACTCTGTTGATAGACGTGCAACGATATCTACTATTTTGTTTTCCATTTTTTCTAGAAATAGAAATCGTCAGTCTATTTTTTCATGCGATCATTTTTCTAGATTATTTAGTTCTACGGAACTTTTTGTGCATTTCTCTTCTGTTCTCATCAATTTTGCATCGTTGGTAAACAGTGACGTGGAGTGACGTATTGTGTCAGTTATGCCAGTGTCATGATAAACAGTATAGGTCCTAGTTATGATCCCTGTCATATTCCACTCCGTACTTCCCACCATTATCATCTCTCCACTCCTTGTTACTCTACGCTTCCTGTAGGACAGGTGTGTTCTCGCCCTCTTGACCGGGATGTTATGTCGTGGTCTCCTTTTGTTTACTGCTTCCTGTATTTCTTCTTCATGTTCCGCTTGGTTCTCCTTCCCTGTCCGATCTTGTCTAATTACTGTATCGCTAACAGAAGTTAGTCTCGTGATGTCACTCTGAAGTGCTTTGGTTGTTATATCACTATTGCACTGCTGCTTAATGTTGGAATGAATATATTATCAAATTCTGAATATTTCTGGGGCGCGAAGTCCATCATGCCTTGCACAGACCTGCTCCTGAGTCGTGGCTCCCACGACACTTCTTTAACAAAACACTCATGTTCTTGTGTACTTCCCTTCCCTGTGTGCTGGTCTCCTATCCTCTCCTTGTGCTTCACTTTACAGTGGAACTATTTACAGTCACAGGTAGACAGTTGTCACTGGGTTCTAGTGGTCTGTTGTCTCATCTTCAGCCCCGTGGTGGGGTCATGATGGTGTCTAGCCTGGTTTGTCTCTTCTCTCATTTGCTCGTGTTTCTTCTATGACATGTATGAGGACGTTCACTTTCATCATGTCCACCAACCTTGCTCTCCATGTACCAGGGCCACTACATAGGTTTCTTGCCACTCAATCAAGCCTCAGCGAGTGAAATCTCCCAGGATTATAAATTTGTCGTTCACTGTGTGAGCAGTTGTTGCACCCCCCCCCTTATAACATGTTTACTGCAGATATATTATCATTTTCGTATTCCTTGGTGATCCCTGTGGTGGTTGTGTACTCTCCCTGTCACTGCTCTGCCTCCACGTGCTCCTACCATTCATATCACAGTCTGTTTTTCCATTCGTGTTTGTGACTGTAACGTGCTTGAACTTACTACAGGCGCTGTACCTACCTTCAGGTACAGCAGGTGCTGACCTGCTGGAACGGTACCCTCTGCTTGTGGCGGTCCGTGACGGCCGGGTCCAGCACGTGTGTAGCCATCCTCATGACCAGTCTTGGGCCCTCAACGTCAAGAAGGGCGTCGCGTCTGCGCTCCAGAACTCTCTCCCTTCCTTTACCACCATCACACATCTTACCTTAACAGAGGTAATTATAATAATTCATATAATAATAATAATAACAATAATGCAAAAATAAATATTAATATGCTGTTTCAGTGAGAAAATTAGAAGGAGAAATGAGGGGGATTCGAACCTTCAGGTTAGGTTTTCCCAAGCACACACCTTAATCCACAGGACCACAATATGCCTGAAAAGTAATGTAACCTGGGATTGAAGTGAGTCCTCAAGGGGTCGTGAGGCCTCCAGCTGACACCGACTCAGGGCTCCACACATCACCCGCGTACACTAAATACAATCTGCTTGACATAGGCCAGAAGGCTTGCTGTAGTATTCATTATTTCTTCTGTTGATATACCTTAGACATGGAGTAGCGATACTTTGTTCTTTATCTGGCTGCACCATATATTTTCTATGTAGGTTATGTTATTTCAGAAAAAAAGTTTTACTAAGCAACAAAATAGAAGTAAATTTATTTGTATAGACTATGTGGTGTAAAACGAGTGTGTGATTATTGGTAATATTATTATCTTTCACTAGACGGACGTGGTAGGAAGGTGCCCAACGAGGTACGAGGTGCAGAACCAGGGAGACAGAGTCATTGTGAAGAAGGAGAAGAACCACCGCCTGTGTAAGCAGCGTTACCCGACCCCTGCTGAGACCCAGGTTCCCTGGCTCAAAGGTCCTCTGCCGCTGGAAGAGTCCCGCTCTGTGTGTAAACAAGAGATCAGGAACGGAATCTACTCCAGCATCACCTGTGAGGATAAGAACGTGGTCAGACCCAGCTATGGTGCCTATAAGTATATTGAAGCCAGACAGGAGTCCACTCTGAGATACATCTCAGAATCCAACGACCAATCAGCTGCCGCCTCTGCTATCCCTCAAGCTAACATGGAACGCAAGAGTCTCCGGTATGACCACGATACCCTCAAGAAGGACCCGTCCATGGTGGCCCAGTTGGACCAGACCATGAGTCAGATCTGTGAGAAGACTAAAGATGCCGTTGAGCGTGATGTTGCTGCTCTGGTAGCCAAGGCTGCACAACTTCTGCGACGAGTCCCTGAGGAAGCCATAACACAAACTTTGGACAAAATCCGCAGCGGACGCTTCTGTGAAGGCAACAAAAAACTTGAAAGCATCTTTTTAGATACTGTTGCATTCGTGCATGAATCAGGTGCAGTGAAGGTTATAGTGAAGGAGCTAGTGAATGGACGTGTTCCAAGGTTTCGTGCCGTTCTCTATGCCTTGGCCCTCTACCTTCATCCTCGTCCATGTATCCGGACTATAGAAGCTCTGAGGCCGCTATTCGAATCATCCCAACCTTTGACGTACATGACCTTAGCTGCTGCCTCCGTGGTCAACGCTTATTGTCGTCACACTCCTGACTGTGATGACGAGGAACCTGTGAGGAGTCTGGCCGAATCTTTAAGCAATAAGCTAGAGCACCAGTGCTCTCCCGCCAGCACGGAGGAGACTCAGCAGGAAGCACTCACAACACTCAAGGCTCTAGGCAACATGGGTGTGATGGCGCCTAATGTCATCAAGTCGACCATTAAGTGCTTGAAAACAGAGAACATCAAGACCAACATTCGCGTCGCAGCTGCCCAGGCCTTCAGACAAGCACACTGCCACCATTCAGTAAGTAACACCTCCACGTCACTACCACCTGTAATAGTCCCATGCTACAACCCTCCTTTACACCATATTGAGAAAGTGTGTAATACTCATATTCTCAGCTCTCCTTCCAAGGCACACAACTAAAGCTTGATCTTACACTAGGCAACAACGGAACTTGTGAACGTAGCTCTTGGTCCCACTGAGAATACTGAGGTCCGCATTGCTTCTTACACTGTGGCAATATCTTGTGCGCGGGAGGAAGATATTATCAATATTCTTACTAAGATCTCTAATGAGAAAAATACTCAAGGTAAATATTTGTTATGGTTTGATGCGCACAATCTTGAATATTACGCAATATACAGAGCTTGTATTATAGAGTACTTTATTATATTGTATATCATACATTATTATTATAATACATACTAAGTACATTATAAACTTGAAATAATGATAAAATACCATATACTGTACTTCCTTTTGTAATGAGCATTTCTTACGTGAAAGCTGTTGTCTCAGCCTGTCTCATTAGACCATGTAAACACTCATCATGTTTATTTCATCTATTGCAGTTCGTTCATTTATACTCGGCCATCTGCACAATATTCAACAGTCAGATGCACCTGAAAAACAAAATCTTCGAAACTACTTATCAAATATAAGGATTCCCAGAGACATTATAAGACATGAGGAAATATTCTGGTAACATAGACGTGTCGTACTTCTGGCCGTCCCTGGGGGCTGGTGCCGGCGTGGAGTCCAACATCATCTACTCCCCGGGGTCCTTTGTCCCTCGCTCTGTTGACTTCAACCTCACCGCCGCCTTAGAGGGAATCTCAGTAAACTTAGGACAGGTTGGTGCTCGGCTTGAGGGCCTCGACCCTGCCATTGAGAAAGTCTTTGGTCCTGAAGGTTACTTATATAATGCTTCTCTTGGGAAAGTGTTTGAATATATATGTTCATTAATAGAAAATACAGGAAGTAGGTTGACGAAGCTGGATGATTTATTTAATATAGATAATTCTAAAATATCACATTTTTTAAGCAAGATTTATGACGGGGATAAAGTGTCAGTTCCCAGAGTGGATATATTTGCACGCGTCCTCGGACAAGAAGTATTCTTTGCATCGTTAATATCAAACCTGAAACACATCAACATTACTGAAAAAGCAGAAGATTTTCCCTCCTATCATGAAAAAGTTATTAACGACATGATGACGCTTGATATTGACTCGGCTCACACAGGCCAGTTCTCCACAGACAGCATCTTCCCCACCACTCAAGGCACACCTCTCAAGATAACTCTAACAGGAACGGCAGTTGTGGGAATAAGGATAGAATCTAATCTTAACTTACTCGACATCTCCAACTTGAAAATATCTAGCAGTGCACTGAAGATAATTCCAAGCTTATCTCTTCACGTAACAAGCTTCATTGGTTTTGACTGTTATTTAGGGAAGATTGGCCTTAATATGAGCAACACAGTTTCAAGCAACACTGGTGTTTCGTTCAGCATGACGGAGAAGGCCAACAGACAGTTGAAACTTCAGTTAGAACTCCCGGAGAAGATGGAGATAATTAATATCAAGAAGGAAATTAACCTCGTTAAAGGTATGAAGGGCAAAGCAGAAACCAATATCACCCCATCGTCAGTGAACGATATCAGAGTGTCACGTAACTCATGCATTAGTACTCTTGAACCCATGTTCGGCCTCAGCCTCTGCTACGACCTCCAACTACCTCATATCTTCCGCAGCAAAGTTCTACCTTTAGGTGCTCCTTCTAGTGCCAAGCTCTATATTCAGAAAGCTGAAGCTTCTATTAAAGGATATCTCCTAAATGCTTTCATTCAAAACAAGAAAGGTAGTAAAATGATGTCTGTTAAAATGGAAACCTCAGGATCCACTGCACCAAGAACGACTGACGTGACTTTGTCTTTCACTGGACGAGAGTCGTCCTACTTGCTCTCCGCCACTATTGAGTCTCCTGTCATCAGCACCGGAGTCTGGGCCACCATCACCAACACACAAGATCTGAAGAGCGTCGAGGCCTTTGCAAAGTACAGATCGAGCGAAGCGGAGAGGTCGAGGGGGCTGAAGGTGTGTCTCAGCAGGAAGCAGACGTCCAGTAAGCAGGAACACGAAGCCAAGATGTATATCAGCAGGAGCAGAGACTTCTATCCTGAGTCGCAGATTTTCCAGTGCAAGTTTATCAAGACATTCGCACATCCTGACAGTTCACTGGATGTTTTATTTAAGACAAAAAATGGCCTCGGAGATTACTTGAGCCTAAATTTTCAGGGTAAGTCGAACATTTTAACTTAAATATCCTGAAAAAGAAAATCAGTAAGAGATAAAAACAAACGAAAAATATCACCCTCAACATATACCGAAGCCTATTCATGAATATATGTATACCTCACATGAGTTTATACACATTTATGAACAGAAATATACGTACATGTATAAATGATCCCATTAATACGCTTAAATATTCGTGACAGCTGGAATAGACACGACGTATGTCCCACACACTCACCTGTACCTCCCAACGAGGCTCCGTCACTTAGAGTTCTACATGGGCCTCGGAGCCTGGAAAATCAGCTCCTTTATCCGCCAGACCAACAAATCAGCCGAGGCGTCTGTTTACGGGTCCGCCTTCAAGTTGGCGCGAGGGACCACGCCCCTGCTGCGTGTGGAGGCCGCCCACGCCATCAGCAGCGCTCAGGCAGCCCTCACCACCACTGTCATGGGTCAGTTGCACATTAGTCACCACAATTATATCTTTCATATTCAGTCTCTTGTACATTACTCCTCAGGGCCAGATTCACGAAGCGGTTACGCGAGTACTTACGAACCTGTACATCTTTTCTCAATCTTTTGTTTATTTATTTCTCAATCAATTTGTTTACAATTATTAAACAGTCAATTATTAAACAGCTCCAAAGCACCAGGCGGCTGTTTATAACAATAACAGTTGATTTGCAAGTTTTCATGCTTGTAAACTGTTTAATAAATATAACCAAAACCGTCAAAGATTGAGGAAAGATGTACACGTTCGTAAGTACTTGCGTAACTGCTTCGTGAATCTGGCTCCTGGTGGACAATATATGTACATATTCGGTCAGTTGGACATTTCTCAGGACAAAATATATGTACGTATTCAGTCAAACATATTCTTTGTTTAATATTTCGCTTTTTATTCTTGTTGCTTAATGGGTCTGTCCACAAATATTTGTATTCCTTAACTCTTAATAATGGTATATTTTAAGTTGCTTAAGATCTAAGCAGTGTGAATCCTTGCCTGCTCTCATCCATTATTCTTATAATGTATTTTTTCCAGATAACTTTTATGTTTTCAAATATTTCGTTTATCCAACTTTCATGTCCCGAAGGAAATACTCTTTGTTCATGTATATATTTTTTTGCTTCTAGGTGAAGGATTGTTTCAACAGGTCCTTTAACTAATTTTGACATTTTTATCTCAATTCGTTAACGGAGTTTCGTTAGTTGATGCTGGACAAACCAGAAGCAACAGCCTGGTGGAGCAAACTCTCACAAGTCAAGCTTGGCCTCGGGCCGGGCTTGGGTAGTAGAAGAACTCCCAGAACCCCATCAGGTATCAACCAGGTACCAACCAGGTATCAACCAGAGGCACACAAGCAGTCAATATTAATTACGTGTTTGGCAGCTCTCTGGTGTGTTGTAGATAATCTCCAGCTTATCATTACTCATAAACTTGTCATTATGTCAACACATTCCAACACAAAATGGAATGTGTTGACATTCCTCCCTCCACTCCAGCTGCTGTAGTTCTTAAATTTACCCGAAGTCTCTGAAGTGTGAGCGTAATAGCCTCGTTGACATGAGTTATCTAATTGATACTGGGTTTGTACGTGTGTGTTATTGCCATTCTCCCTTAACGCTTACACTGCTACAAACGTTATCTGACATTCCCACTCTCTTCTGTAGAGGAGTGATTCCCTGCTTGCATAATTGTTGTCTTGTGCTCATTTTGTTGATTACAATATAATTTGTTTGCTCATATATTTAAATATTGGCTAGAGTGCTGTCTGTGTATTATTTCATTGTTTCTATATATTTTTTCTGGTTTACTTACTTCTTATGTTCATGTTTAGGCTGGTTGGTAACTGTTTGCTGACTGTGCTGGGCTCTCTGTCCCGTCCTGATCTGTAGCCTCTCACCACCACTCCTAAAAAGCAGAAAGTGCTCAGCTCATTTCATTTTTTCTTTAATGTGTATCTTGCATAATTGCATATATATATATATATATATATATATATATATATATATATATATATACACACACACATATATATATATATATATATATATATATATATATATATATATATATATATATATATATATATATATATATATAACAAACTTGAATAACGTCAAGCCAAATGTAACAGAAAAAGGAAGGAAGGGAAAAAGAAGGAAGAAACTCTTCCTTTCACGAGTATTTCTGTTACATTTGGGTTGAGATATATTCAAGTTTGTCGTACATTTGAGGCTCGCGTTTTCTCTCATATAGTGAATTGATGTGATGAAAATTATCTGTTATCTCTGGCCATGGTGAGTGCTGTCGGGTGTTACGTTAAATAGTCTCCGACTACTAACACTTTTGAATAGTCGACCATGGTGTATTGGTCATAGTACTGGATATGGACATTTTCTATTCTACGCAAATATCTTCTACCATCTGGAGGGTGAATAAACAATAAATACAAAGATCATTTATTCTTTCCATTTGTATTGTTTGACGTTCTGTCAGCAAGGTGACATCTTGAGGAGTACACTGATGAACCGACACAGGTATACTGAGTTTACAAGGTTGTTGTTGTTGTTTTAGATGCAGCTACTCGGAACAAAAGTTCCAAGTATCACAGGCCCGTAGTGGACTTACCTGGTACAGGAACAATTCCACGAGAGAAATCCGTGGGATTATGGTTTCCCTTGACGTTGAAAGACTGTTCACTAACGTTCCAGTGGAAACTACCATAAACATAATATTGGGCTATGTGTATCAACAAGACCACCTCCCTCAACTCAAGGTACCTCGAACTATTTTACGGAATATGCTGAAGGCCTGCACCACTGAAGTTCTTTTTTCTGTGGCCAGAGGGTAAACTCTTCCTGCAGGTTGATGTTGTGGCGATGGGGTCCCCATTGGGGGTCTTGTTGGCCCAGGCCTTCATGTCTCATGTTGAGTCGTCCATCATGCAGAGGGAAGGGCTGAACCATAGTATCTGCTACAGATATGTCGACGACATATTAGTCTGTGTTGACAATGATAACACATTGGAGAGGCTTCGTGGCAAGCTACAAGAATTCTCAGGATTGAAATTCACTGTTGAGAAAAGTGAAGGAAGCAGGATTCCATTCCTCGATGTTCTTGTTGACGGTAACTCGGGTTGGTTCATCACAGATGTGTACCGTAAACCAACTAATGCAGGAAAATATATGAACAGTAAGAGTGAATGCACTGACAGGTATAAGAGAAGCGTGCACTAAAGACGAGGAAGACCTGTCGACTCCCGCGGGAGTAGTGTAGCAGAGCTTATTGGTGTGAGGACAACAGCAGGTATTCGCTGACGGCAGGGGTCTTGAGCAACTTGTTGACGCGGTGCTGGGAGGAGTGTTGGACATTCCTGCGGACCGCATACGTTGGAAGCTGTGTGGAGCCGATTTTGGTAGCAGTCCTGGTCTTCAGAAAATCATCCATCGTTTGTTCACGCCACGAGACTGAGGTGAGGCAGAGGACCAGTAAATCAAGTGTGTTGGTCTAGGCAAGCCAATCAACAGCTGTCCAGATTGCTGTAGATCCACCACCATCGAGTGGGCAACACCTGGTGAGGCGCGGACCCCGACGAAGAATGAGAGGATCGTCGGCCCGTCGTGTATCTACGAGAAGCTGTCTGACGCCGACTCTGCGAGCTGCAGCTACATTCTACGAGGAGCTATCCGGCGCAGGATCTACGAGCTGCACTACGAGCTATGTCAGGTAGATAAATTTGCCCTTCCCATTTTCCCCACTGGTTAGGAAAGGTGGTGTAACAAATTAGTGTGTTTATCAGACATTTTGGTGGAGAAATTTTGGCATTGACAGCATTGTCATATATATATATATATATATATATATATATATATATATATATATATATATATATATATATAGATATATATATATGTATCAGTGATTATTGACATGAGTTAAAAAAGCAATTTGAGGGACTATAAAGCATTGAAGAGGCGTCATAACATATTTTGTATGTACAGAGATATTAGTGTTTATGAGACACCTTCATAGGGGTAATTGGGGTCTCTCGGCCAGTGTAAATTATATCCAAGTAAACCCATCGAATATACGTGTTTCCTTCCTTCCCTTCACTTCCGGATGTGTTGTGGTGAGGGGAAATATACTGGTGGCCACACACCTTATTACTGGTGCTGGACTGGCACATACACGGGAGTTCACGGGAGACATCTCCTGTCCACGAGGCTAACCATAGCCAGTGCTTCTTGCCCAGCTCCTGTGCCAGGTAAGTTACGGGCTCACCATACCCGTGCTTTCCACTCCTGTGCCAGACGTACATGCCTGTACTTGGAACTTGTTCCGAGTAGCTGAATCTATAACAACGGCACATCACCACTTGGTCACACGGGAGACATCTCCCGTCACGTAGGGTACAGTCGCACCTCCACAGTTCTCCAGTATCAGCTATTGATACTGATAATGGCTCAAAAAGGGCCCCACTTACGGGCTATTCATGCCCGTGCCACCTTTTGGGTGGCTTAATCTTCATCAATCATCAATCGGCAGATACAAATACCACTGACCAGACCACACACTAGAAAGTGAAGGGAGGACGACGTTTCCATCCGTCCTGGATCATTCTCAAGTCGATTTTGATAAGGGAATGTTGTTGTTGTTTAAGATTCAGCTACTGGGAACAAAAAGTTCCAATAGCACAGGCTATGGTGAGCCCGTAACTTACCTGGCACAGGAGCGGGGCGAGTAGCACGGGCTAGTGAGTGTAGTGGCTCGTGGCAGGGAGTCGTGCTGTGATAAGGGATTGATTGATTGATGAAGATTAAGCCAACCCCCA